>JALGQJ010000006.1:27782177-28149677 GCA_023055345.1 Quercus wislizeni
ATGATGTCCTCTCTCATCAAAAACCTTTCTCTGACAAAACTGGATTAGGATACACAGGAGAAAGTAGTTCAGTTGTGAATATCTCTAAAGAAGTGAAGTCTATGAAGGCCAAAGAGCCGATTGGAGTTACCCCTACTATGGAGATGACAAAGGTTGAAAAGAAGAAGAATGTTGTTAACCAACGGATTTTGAACAAGCCCCATAATCAATCTGTAGTCAGGTCTGAAGCCAGAGCAAAATCTCTTCCACGATCATAAAGAGGTCCTAGAACGAACCATATGTGTCATCACTGCGGACTTCAAGGGCACACACGACCCAATTGTCATAAGTTGAGAGTATTAAGAAATGCGAGCGATCAAAGGTCAAGAGGACCAAGAAATGACAAGAGGACTTAGGCTGTTAAGCCATCAAGAGGTTGAAATGGTGATCAAGGAATGATGGATGTGATGAAGATGATTGGTGCATTCACAAACTGCTTGGAAAGCATCACTAGAAGGTTTGAAAGTCCCAACTCTCGTACCCAATCCTATAGGGATATCACCCCAAATGCACATGACATGTGGGTGAAGAAAGGTACTCATGCATAAGCATTACAACATGTCCATGCATTAATACTTCCTATGTTGTGTGACTATGCTTGGTTGTTTGCTTTTAGTTAGTTTGAGTTGAAAATCGGTTGTTTATTTGTTTTTGTTTTTAAATGTTTTTACATTGTTGTTTTTTATCAATCATTTCTTGATTTTATGTCAAAAATCCAAAAACACATAATAATTTGAAAATCAAAAAGTTTGATCAATTTTGTTGAGTTTTGTCTCAAAGCATATTTTGCCTTGTACCTATGTACAAAGCAAGCCGCCAAAAGTTGCACACTTGCCAACCATGCAGAGAAGTTGAAGCGTCATGCCAACTGGAGCACTACAGGGCAAAAATTTCAGACTGGCCATTCAGTTAGTTCACGGCTTGAACTCGCGGCTCAGTCAAGTTGCGAGGCCAAGCCGCCAGCTAGCTTTGTTTTGGAAAAACTGACTCTTCGCATTCCAAACACACACAAGTATAAATACCCCACATACCCACGAAATATTGAGAGCTTCCAAAGAGAATATTGAGAGAGAAACCCTAGAGAAAAACAAGATTGACTCATCCACAATCTTCACATAGAGACTCTTCAAATTCCTCTACTCTCACCCTCTCCATTGTTGTATCCTTGAGAGATTCATTACCAAAACCTTTTCCCATCATACCCACATCTATGAGAAGGCCATTTGGTGCTTGGGAAGCAATTGGGAAGGGATCAATTTCATATTGGTTGATGCTATGGTTTATAGCGAAATCCGGTAAGCTAAAGAAGAAATAGGTTCGGCTTAACCTTGTTGGAGTAGGAGCTTGGAGGGCTTAGGTACACTGGGTAGATTAGGCTTTGAGGGTCTTCTGATGTTTATGTATCCCAACTACATTCTTTAGTGGAGAGGTTTTACGTCGAGGGCTTCGGTTTCCTCTTCGATAACACATCGTGTGTTGTCCTTGTGTTTACATCTCTCTTCCCTTAATCTTTGCCATTTAATTTCTGCTGTGGATGTGATTTTATTTGGTTTAGATTATTTATCAATTCTATATTAAGCTTATGTTCATATTCTGCACATTAATTGTTTGATATTAAGCTTGAATTGGTAATTTATTATTTGGGGGTCTAAACGTCCATAGTGTTTTATACACTATTTAAACATTCATATAGGCATGGAATCATGCGCGTAAACATGTAGAAGCTTAACACATAGACATGGTAGAACATGGATCCAAGCATATAAGCATGTGAAGACAAGGATCTAACCATATAGCATGGAAATAAGCACATAAAACACATAGATTCAAGCAAGGCATAGCCAACAACATCATACAAGCATATGAGCATGTAACCCTAACATCAACCTAGAACAAAAAGAGGCACAAAACATAGGAAAACATGGAATAAAACCCTAAGCCTGTAGATCTAAACGTATAAACATGGAAGGATGTAGATCTAAGCATGAAACATGGCATAAGGCATAAAAGCAAAGAGATTTAAGCTAGAAACACAAATAAAGCAAGAAACATTCTAAAGAAAGCGATAAATCATGGTATCCAAGAAAAAATAGCAAGATAAATGCTAGAAAAAGATTTAGAAGGTTAGGGGTGTGAATGGTAGCTAAAAAGCTTCATCCACACCCCTAAACCCCAAATCCCAAGTGTAGAACCAAGAAAAAGAAGATTGGGTATAAGAATAATACCTTGTGTTTTTGGTGAAGAGAGAAGAATCAAGAACCTTTGATGTGCTTTTTTTTATTTTTTTTTTTTATGGTTTTTGTGTGTGTTTTGGTGTTTGGAAGGGAGAAAAATGTGAAGAAAAACTAGGTAGAGAATAAAACTCAAAAAGAAAAAAAATGTGATCCTCCTTTAGTCTGAAGGGAGCCTGGGCTTTTTATAGCCCCGAAACGAATCTCAAGGCAGTGGCCCTTGTAGGGCCTCCGACAGCCCTTAAAGCGGTGCCAGCCTTAAACCTCCTTCGATCAGGTTGATCTTGACATTTCTGGAAAGGCCTTGACTTCTTGTTTCTGAAAAGGTTTGGATCATGAAAATTCAACGGTCGGATCAAAAGTTATGGTTCTTGGAAGTTAACGGTGCATCAATCGGTGCGTTATCCTAGTTTTTGTGACATCTTGACTGTTTTAACTCCAATTTGGGCCCATGAAAAATCATTGGAATGAGAATTGATAATCTTCACAATGGCATTGGTTTCAACCCGTTAGGGCTTTTGGGCCCATCCAAGGTTGACTTGGGTCAAACTTGGTCAAAGTTATTAAAAATCTCCGAGAAGCTTGGGTTTGATGTAAAACTATGAAAACTGTTGTTTTGTGAGGATTTTGGCCTCATTTAACCTTTGATCAAACCTAGGGTTGACCAGGGGCATTTTGTTCGTTTTAGCTGAAAGAGACACTGCAGTTGCTCCAATGCTTGAACGGGTTGCGCCGCATCATTTTGTATGTTCTCGCGGCCCTCTGGAGTGAAAATAATATTTTGGGATTTTTCGGGGTCTGACACACAAATCGAGGGCAGACAAAATACGGTATCAAGAATTGCCCCTTCTTTATCTGACATCTCCAGTGCAATGAATGGTGTCGGATAAGGAACGTGATTTCAAATTTTGTTGCCCACAAATTTGCGTGCGGACACCATTTATGGATTGAGACTGGACTTTACCTGACTGGGTCAATCTACTGCAACTGCTTTTGAAATAATTCTTGGAAACGTCTCTGAACTCTAAGAGAGGAAAAAGGTTTTTTTTTTTTTTTGGGGGGGGGGGGTTGGGGTTTGACTAGGTCAGCATTGACTTGGTGAACGTTGTCCAGTGCCCTAGAAGGTGTGTCGGGCAGCCCAAGGCCTATAAATGCCCCATTTTGGCTCATTTGACCTATTTTCTCACTTTTCTTCGACTTCCCACTTCTGAAAAATTCTCTAGAGCAACTGCAAACTTAGTAGGTCCGACTTTCAGATTCAGTCTACTACTTCAATCTTTTCTGCACTTGAGGTTAGTGTCTATTCTTTCTTCTTCTCTTCTTTTTTCTACAAAATGTTAGTAGCAATACTACTAGGGATGCATGCTAGTGTTTATTTTATTTTTGGAATTTTCATAAGTATATTACTTTCCTTTTGCCCTAATTTATGCCATGCTATCTAAGGAAAATGCATATATTGTTTTTGCTTTTTGTCCGTGTTATATGGGTGTGCAAATATGTGGGAATTTAAATGCTGAAAATAAAATGCGGGACATAGGTAAAAAAATGCGAGACTTACCTAGTAGTCGGGAATAATGGAAATGGCGAGACATACGGCATGGCCGCTAATTAGCCTTAGAATAGGATCGGACAAAGATAGGATGTGAACATACGGCATGACCGCTAGTTAACCCAATGTAGATCGAGAACTTGAAAATTCTTCAGGAATTTGATAACTATGTTATAGCGAGGCGTACAGCATGGCTGCTAGTTAACTTCAAGATAGGATGTGAGCATACGACACGGCCGCTAGTTAACCCACTGTAGATTAGGAACTCGAAACTTCTTTAAGAGCTTGATAGCTATTATGGCGAGGCGTACAACATGGCCACTAATTAACCTCAGGATAGGATGTGAGCATATGGCACGGTCATTAGTTAACCCACTATAGATGAGGAACTTGGAACTTCTTTAGGAACTTGATAACTGTGTGATAGCGAGGCGTATGACATGACCACTAGTTAACCTCAAGATGGGATGTGAGCATACGACACGGCTGTTAGTTAACCCACTATAGATCAGGAACTTGAAAACTTTTCAATGACTTGATGACTGTGTGACGGCAAGCTGTACGGCACGCTCGCTAGTTAACCTCAAGATAGGATGTGAGCATATGGCATAGCCACTAGTAAACCCACTATAGAGACGTACGACACGACTACTAGATAGCCTTTAAATAAGATGCGAGCATACGACACAGCTACTAGTTAACTCATTGTAGAGACGTACGACACACGACCGCTAGATAGCCTCCAAATAAGATGCGAGCATACGACACAATCGCTAGTTAACCCGTTGTAGGATGTGAGCATACGGCACAACCACTAGTTAACCCACTGTAGAGACGTATGGCACAGCCACTAGATAGCCTCTAAATAAGATACAAGCATATAGAACGGCCGCTAGTTAACCCACTGTAGAGACGTAAAGCGCAGTCGCTAGATAGCCTCCAAATAAGATGCGAGCATACGACACGACCACTAGTTATCCCGCTGTAGGATGTGTAAGAATCTGCTTTCTTGTGAGAACATGTGTTTGACATAGACCTGCTTAACATGTTTAGGAAAAAGTATTAATTCATCTGTATTTCTATTTGTTTCATGGGCTTACCATTTGTGTCTAAATTTCTTGTTGTTTTGTAAATCTTGTCTCGGGGGGCTAGTTCTAGGGGAGATTAGGAGAAAGCCCCTGTTTACACTACGTCCCATGGGGACGACTCTTTTGATGATGAGATCATTTCGGCTAGCGAGCAGGCGGCTTAGGTTCTGCAAAGTCACTTTGACTGCTAGGGGGGGTGATGACCCAAGCCTACCGGTGGTATACCCATGGAGACTCATCCTAGGAGGCGACGTTCAGTCAAGACAGCCAATGTCTCCTCTGAGTCCTGTACTATTTCTAGTGGGGCTTACTCATGGTGTAGGCCAACTGCAGGGAGATGGGCCTCTAGAAGAGTGATGCGAACTGAGGATCTTCTCATTAAGGCCAAGGTTCCCATCAAGTCAGGCTGGCGCTGATGCTCACACTGGAGCTGTAGACAGAGGCATTAAAGACACTCACCTTCAGCACGGGCTGAAGGATCATCCTTCTGCGGAAGGGATAGGTATGATGTATTTCTTCCTTTGTCATTCAGATTCCTGTTATATGAATGTGCTAACGAATAGCTTCTGATTTTGAATGCAAGGGGCCGACAAGATCCAAGGTCAGGGTGTTTGGTATACTTTTCTCCTGTTGGTATTTGCTCCGGAGACCCACCAGTGGTATGCCGAGTTTCTAAGAGAGTAAGGATTTAAGGATTTCCTACGGATCCCCTTATACATCATGAGGCATAGGATTGGTAAGGCTTTGGTGCAGCAGTTTCATGCCGAGACGGGCACCTTTCACTTGAATTATGGGGAGTACATGATCTTCCCTCTTGATTGGACAGCCATCCTGGGTATCAGATTTGGTGGCTTCCCGATTCCGACCAATGAGATGAACTTTAAGATGGCCAACGAGCTCTTGGGCATCCATCTTCCATTAACTGTGAACACGATAGGATATTTCGGGCCTAATAGTTGATTTCAAATCATCCCCTGGGCAACCACAAAGTATGGCTTGACTGTCCAATGGCCTATTGTCTCGCCTGGCACACAGGGCCAAATAGTTGATTTCAGATCATCCCCTGGGGATATGATGGCATTCACTGAAAATTCCTCTAGACAAAGATGGATGAGACAAGCCAAATCTGATTCCTCCTTGTAT
The DNA here is from genome assembly GCA_023055345.1 of Quercus wislizeni. NCBI lineage: Eukaryota > Viridiplantae > Streptophyta > Magnoliopsida > Fagales > Fagaceae > Quercus > Quercus wislizeni. The sequence goes on from JALGQJ010000006.1 coordinate 27,788,228, forward strand.
GATTCCTATGCTACTTTTGATCTAATGACCTCGGCTGGAGTCGGAAAAGTGACCCTGATGTGGGGAATAGAAATCCTTTGGCCAATGCATTCCTTTTCTTTCCTCTGGAAGCCTGGAAAAGCTCTTCATCAGAGGGGTCATAGCCTAGACCGAATCCTCCTTTGTTGTCTGGGAGTCCAATCAAAGAAGTCTTCCCTTATCCTATAGCATCGAGGCCTTGGACTAACTGATAGCCAAGTTTGAGCATCTCCTTGGTAGCCAAGTTTGAGCATCTCCTTGGTAGCCATTAAAGTAGTAGAGGGCCATGCTGACTCAAGTTCTGAAGCTCTGGAAATCGTGGAGACTAGATTGAATCCATGAAAAATTGCCTCCAGAAAGGCATTAGCATCAATATAGGGACATAAGTCTCTTTGAAGAAAGTCGGGGGCTCTTCAACCATAATTGTGATCAACGAGCCCTCAGATGGGAACTTAAGCCTCTGATGAAGGGTAGAAGCCACTACACCTACCGCATGTAGCCAAGGCCTCCCTAGGAGTATATTATATGGGGAATCCACCTTGTTGACTTAGAAGTTGACCATGGAAAACATGGAGCCAATTCCAATTGCTAATTCGATCTCACCTTGCACCTCCCGGAAAGTGCCATTAAAGGCTCTACTGATCATGGTGGTAGGGTGAATAAGAGAGGTATCCACATTCAATCGCTTTAAAGTGGACATTGGGCAAACATTCAAGGCTGACCTGTTGTCAATTAGTACTCTGGCGACGATCATATCTTCTCACTTTACTATAATGTGCATGGGCAAAGGGTGCTCTCTACCTTCTGGTGGTAGCTCATCATCTGTAAAGGAAATCTAGTTGGTGGCCAATGCCGTTGAGACCATACCTTCAAAGGTGGATTCTGTGGCACTTGTAGGAACACATGTCTCTTTCAAGACTTTTAAGAGAGCCTTGTGATGAACATCAAAGGATAGTAATAGCGCCAAGATGGAGATTTGAGCTGACAACTTATTTAGCTACTGAATCACATTGTACTCTGAGTTTCTGATAATTTTCAAGAATTCTTCAGCTTCTTCGATTGTGACCTTGTTCTTGACGGGTTCAGTGGTACCCATGCCAATCTCTTTCCTTCTCTTTTCTAGCTCCTCGGGATAATAGTAGCAGCCATTCCTAGTAAGCCCAAATAGACCTGAGATTCCTGAAGTAGGCTTTGGCAGAATAAGAGGATTGAACCCTCGAATAGTGGGAACAATGGTGGTTCCTTCCTAAACTGATGATAAGGCTAGCCTTACGACTACGGGCAATGTAAGAACTAAAGGAGTAAATCCTTCGATGGCTGGTGGGGCTTTTCCCTTTTCTTGGGTTTAATGACCCTGGATCCGCAGGTGACTCTATAATCTCCTCAATAACTACTGAAGATAGAGATGCTGAAGTAGCCTTACCAAGGAGTTTTAGTAAATATTCATCCCAATCCTTCCTTGACCTAACTGAGATAACCTTGCAGCTAGTTTCTAACTGGGTAGCTAGAGGACATAGGCTGGCTACCATGCAATCACCTCTTCGCATAATTTCCCTTTCAACCCAGATGATACTGCTTTTGACTAGACTCTGAACCTGCGCTCGGAGTACTTTACAATCAAACAAGGCATGTTTGTCTTCATTGTCACAAAATGAGTAAGTACCCCAGTCAAATCTCGGGGTTCCTATACCTTTAAGATTAAGGTGGCTCTCTTGGACCAAGGCTCGGAGCATAGCCTTCCATGGGGAGAACAGTGGGGGGAAATCTGAAACCCTTTCTTCCACTGTAATGATGGCATTCACATTCCCTTCTTGATGGGGAGGCAAAGGGTTGGTGATGATATTTAGAGTGGCTGCGTTATTGAACTGTATCTATTTGTTGTCGATGAGATCCTGGATACGTTCTCTTAACTGGTAGCATTCTTCCAAAGTATGCCCCTCAGCCCCAAAATGGTGTTCACACTTTTTGGATGGATCAAAGCCAGGTGATGGAGGGCCTTTTCTGGGCCTGGCAAACATTGGGATCACTAGTTTCCTTTCCAATAGGTAAGCATAGAGATCTACCATGGGCTTAGGTAACAAAGTGTACTTCTGGTTTTCCCTCCTAAAGGGACGAGGTAGGTCTAGCTACCCTCTTTGATTAAAGGCTCGGTTAGGTGCTTGAGTAGACTAATTCTGTTGCTGATAAGGTCTAGCAATTCGGGTAGCATAGGCAGAAGAAACACCCCTAGGCCTTTTTGATGCATTATCAACCATATGAATGTCAGCTTCCTTAGCCTTGCGGCCGGTCATATTCTTGACTTGTTGTTCGACCATGGAACTTAAAGACTTGTCATCCATGCTCTTCTTGCTCCTGTTAAGACATATGTGTTTCTCATGTTATAGAACATATGTCATGATTTTATGTAATTGGCTTATCCTTTGACAAAACGCACTTTACTTGTAATTGGGTAGACTTAGGATGTGTTTAACTACTTCAAGAAACCACGTTTCAAGATCTAATGTTGAAGCCTTCAAGTCTGTTCAAGAAATCAAGCAAGAGAGTGCAAATTCATTAAAGCTCGACAGTTGGTCGATACCTGCTCGACACCTCTTATCTGTCGAGGTTTAAGAATTTCAGATTTCAACTCTGATTTTCTTGGGATCCATGAATCTGTCTATGGGCCTTCTTTTCTCCTAACCCTAGACATATAAAAGGATTGTTTTAAGAGCCATCAAACGGTACACAACTTGCACAAGCATTGAGCAAACTCTGTTTAAGCAAATTGTGACTGGAGACAAGGTTCTTGACCTAGTTCATCTCTTTCTCTTGAAAAAGTTGTTGTGTATTTGCACTGTAGGGTTTTGTGACCAAGCATCTTCCTGATCTTCATCGTGTGGATGAACTGAAGAACTTTGCAGCCAACAATCTTTTCAGATTGGTGATTGAAGTCGCGTACTGGGATCCGCGCAATTGGTTAGTTACGTACTTGGGAGCCGTGCATCAGAAAGGGAACTGTCACTACAAAACAAGTCTGATTGGGTATTGGGGTAAGGGTTCAACTGTAGGTTGGTAAGGTACTTGGGATTCCTTGCTTGTAACCACTTGTTGTAATAATAGTGGAGTTTCGGGAGTGGTGACCTAAAAATCACCCGGTGGGGTTTTTACTGTTAGGTTTTTCCCTATTCGTAAACAAATCACCGTGTCATTTATTTTCCGCTGCATTTTTAGTTTATTAGTGATTTGTTTGTGCTACCACACTTTGCATGATAAATTAATTAATTAACAACTTGGGTAATTAATTAATTAATTCCTATCACAAGGGGTCATTCAGTTTGTGGCCTATCAGCTCCTAATACCCTCGTCAATGCACTCCTTAATAGGGATAAGGCTAGCAAAATGAGTGACTTGGGTGCTAATCATCTTCTCATAGTAAAGAGGCTTAAGGTTGTCAATGAACCACTTGATCATCTCATTTTCCATCATGGGGGGTTGCACTTGTGCAGCTAGCTCACGCCACCTTTCGGCATAGTCTCGGAAAGATTCCCCAATCTCCTTCTCTGTTCTTATAAGGACCATGCGATCAGGAGCTATCTCGGTGTTAAACCTGTAGTATTCTAGGAAGGAGTTGGTCATTTCCATCCAGCTAGAGGTCTTTTCTAATCTCGCATACCATGTGGCCGTGGGGCTGGTCAAATTATCAGGGAAAATCTGGCCAAGTAAAGGGTGATTATCCACATAAGCAGCCATCTTCCTATAGAACATGCGTAAGTGCACGCAAGGGTCTCCCATACCATCATACTTGACAAACTCTGGTGCCTTGAACTTGGGAGGCATAATGACCTGAGGGAAGTTGGTCAGACTATCTAGATCAACGCTTCCATAGGCGCTAAGCCCTCCATGATATGAAGCTTCTTAACTAGAGTTTCCACTTGGCTCTTGATTTAGCCATACCCAGATTCGAAGTTCTTGTCCTTAGGAGGATCTGTTTCTTAGTCATTGCCTTGGGGCAATGTACATTATTGCCCTGATTCTGTACTGGTGGGGGTTGATTTTCATTCTCGGTTTGGGGACGTCCTTGACTATGACCAGAAGAGTTTTGTCCTCCTCCTACAACCAGTTGTTGCATCATACGCATCATTTTTGCCATTTTCTCCTTCAGAAGGGCAATTTCCAGAGCATTTTCCTCATAAGGAGAAGTATCACTAGTAGACATCTTTCTTGCATGAGACCTAGTGACGATGGGATCACGGCATAGTGGTAGCTTAGACTGTTTCTTTTTAGCAATCTTTTGATCCTGGGGAAGAATCAAAGGTGAAATAAACGAGGTGTGTTTGACAATGTGAAAACACAACACCGAAATCAAGTTAGTTTATGTCCTTGCTATTTAACATGCACTGAGATGTGTTGATGGAACATATATTCTCAAGATGTGTTGATGGAACATATATTCTCAAGATGGAATTCATAATCTCTTAATGGAGATATAAAATAAACGAGGTGTGTTGATGGAATAAACGAGGTGTGTTGATGGAACATATATTCTCAAGATGGAATTCATAATCTCTTAATGGAGATATAAAATATTCCTTTGAGATAAGTTTAATGAGTTTAGTTATTCAGAGAGTTAGGCCTAACCGCATTGGTAAGAAATTACTAAAGTATATATTTATGAAATTAGATTTCATAAATATATGATGAATAACTTTAAAGAATTAAACCGGGTACTCAAGAATTAAGATGTACTAATCTACAAAGTGGCAGTCTTCATTCATGACTTTGTATTACTACGAATATTTTATGAAAAGGTTGCATGTATAATAAATTCTTGGGATATAATTTATTAATAAGACCTAAAGTGCAATTATATTTATATAGTGGTATTAAATATAATTAATGGTAACTTTAGACTTGTCAAGAGTTGACAGAAAAGCCCAAGACTCATTAGAGCTAGTGTCTTATTGGTCCCTTTTGATCCCACTCCAAACCACACACTAAAGCCCAATTGGAAAGGTCCAATAGGCCAGCCCAATTAGATAATCAGTTAGTTATAAAGGGAGAAACATACAGAATTTTATTTTAAGAGAGACATCATTGTGAAATAGTGTGTATGTGTGAGTGAAGCCACTCAATTATTCTCCCTTGGAAACTGATTGAGAGACCACACTTCTTGGGTGTAAAGTGGAATTGGAGTGAAGATTAAAAGTGTTCCTAAGTACTTATAATCTTTTGTTTTGAATTTCACCACACCAAGGTACACTATCTTGTTCTTAAATTCTGAAAATTACATAATGCATGTTATCAATCATGAATGAAATAGATCCATGTTTGTTGCTTCCGCTATGTGTTTTGTATGAGATACAAAACCAGATTTTCCAACAATTAGTATCAGAGCCAGGTTTTCAATATCATGATTGTATAGAATGTGATAGGATTTTAGAATAAAAGAAAAAACGTTTCTTAATGATATCGGGTTCACACCAAGGATGAACATTCTCTTGGTTTGTTCGAAGTGGCCTATGATTATAAAGTAATGGTGCCGTGTCTTTATATGTAATTGTCGGTTTTGAAGTTTATCCCTTGGCCATAAACTTCTAGAAGATTTGTTGTTTGGATATAGTTATTCAAATAACCGTCATGATAAAAGTATAATACTTAATTGTATGGATTGAAAGGCACTGTTTCGGGATTGAAAGGTATTGTATCATGGCCCACGGTTGATTTTGTTATCTTCAAGGATTCTCTTGAATCCGTGTTATATAACAAGACCATTGATTGATATATTATATATATATATATATATATATGTGTGTGTGTGGGGGGGGGGGTTCATATGCATTCGGATTATTGATATACGAAAGTGATACAATGTTTCGAGCATGTGTTATATGCCTTGGATGTCTTGGATCCGTATATTAAAGTGTGTTTCATATGTTGCAATTTATATGGGGAAACATGGATATATATGCTATCTTGTTAATGCTAGGATTATGAAATTTATTCCTAATGAAATTTGATTGTGGCAATAAAATTACAAAATTGGACAAATAATCTCTTACACTTATTTTACATTCATTGTTTTACACAATATTCACCATTAATACACTTATGTACACATTCTAAAAAGTGAAAAGATAATAATTACATTTGACCTGAAAGCGGAAGTGAGATAATCAAAGTCCCCATTGGACGAGCAGTGGTTGAGAGCTTTCCAAAGCCAATTACATTTGAAACAAAATAAATAAATGTAAATCAAGGACAATTATTGGTTTATATTATGGACTAAAAAAATGTGTATAACATTATACACTTTTGTGAAAATTTGTGCAATATTTGATGGTACAAAATAAACTCATAATTTTCCATACAAAAGTACCTACTAAAATGCAACTCAAGATGGTATTTATTATGATCCTAATGCCCCACATGGATTAAGTGTAACCTTAACCATGTGTTTATGAGTTCTTGGTCACTCTCCTCTTGCAAGCCAGTTTTTAAGGGTGAGTTCTACCCATGGGTTCCTAATATTTGGTATTAGAGCCAACTACAACATTGAGTAATCGGATGTAGCTCATTGAATAAGGGATCAAATGAGTTGCAGTTTTGTGGTTGAGACTTTAAGGGGGCAACCTAGGGGCTAGATTAAACTAGCTTACTAAGTCATTGAATCACTGATTGGTGAGTGAAACCGCCAAAAAAAGAGAAATGGCTACCATTGGATCAGTGTAGATAAAAAGGGTTCGTCGTGGACATCGGTTGTGGAGCGTGATGGTATGTTATGATCCTAGTATCCCACATAGTTTAAGTATAAGCTTAACCATGTGTTTATAAGCTCTTGGATACCCTCTCATTACAAGCCGGGTTTTAAAGGTGAGTTCTACCCATAAGTTCCTAATATATTTGTAGACAAAAGATAAATATTGGTATGAAAAAAAATAGTGAAATTGTTTATTACGAACCAAGGGTGAAACCACAAAAGGAGGAAGCCCCCTACACCAATATTTTTTGAAATTTTTTATTTATTTAAATGTTTTAAAAAATGAATACAAGATTTTTGTGACTTGCCAAGAGCTTTCTAGTTCAACTAGTTGATATATCTTGATGTTTTTAATACATCCAAGTTTCAAAATCATATAAAAAATGGGAAATACCTTAGTAGGTGTCATGATTTCCTCTTAATTATTGGCATAGGTAGTCTCCTCTCAAGTCTCAAGGAGAAAACAACAGCAATGAGATGCACCTTGTTGAATTGTAGGTCAATTAGACTCACATATTTGAATCGCAGTCCACCGGAAGATATTGGGTGGCCCATTTTGTAAAGTAGACGAAAGATATTGGGTGGCCCATATGGTGTAAAGTTGTGATTTACAACTATGTGTTTTGTTGGCTTTAATTCCGTGCCAAATTTGATTGTAATTCTATTCAATCTTTTGTGCCCTGTATTTATTCTGGGATTTGACTGTAAGGGTTGTGTGATAAAGATAGAGTGTGAAGACTTAAGCAATTAAATACTGAAGAGTTTTTGCAGGTATCTCATGACTAAGCATCCCGCGAAATGACTCATGTGACTTGCACATGCTAGAATGCGAAGAGTCAAGACAGGATGGAGACAGCTGTGTCTCGCGAGTATCTTGCATGTAAGGCCTTCCCGCAAGACACTCGCAAGACATTCTGTTTGTAGGAAATATGCATATACGCAGCGGAAAGTTAAACGAATCTACTTCATTCACAATCTATAACATGCACAATGTAAATTTCAGAATTCAAGTATAAGAGAGCATACCTTGAGGCGGTGAATTTCAAAAACAAAGATCGAAGCACTTGGGAATACTCTTAATCTTCACTCCAATTCTATTAACGCCCAAGAAGTGTGGACTCTCAATTGGTTACAAAGGAAGAATTTGAGAGTGACATACACTCATCTACACCATTTCACAATGATGTTTCACACTAATAAAATTCTGTACGTTTTTCCCTTTGTATCTAACCAATTATCTAATTGGGCTGACCTTTTGGGCCTTTCCAATTGGGCTTAAGTGTGTGGCTTGGAGTGGGACCAAAAGGGACCAATAAGACACTAGCTCCAATGGTCCTTGGGCTTTTCTTTCAACTCTTGACAAGTCCAAAGTTACCATTAACTATATTTAATATCACTATATAAATATAGTTGCACTCTAGGCCTTATCTATAAATTATATCCCAAGACTTTATTATACATGCAACCCCTTCATAAAATATTCATAGTAATACAAAGTAATTAATGTAGACTGACACTTTGTAAATTACTACATTTTAATCCTTGAGTACCTGGTTTAATCCTTTTATGTTATTCACCATATATTTATGAAATCCAATTTCATAAATATATACTTTAGTAATTTCTTACTAAAGTGGTTAGGCCTAACTCTCTGAATAACTAAACCCATTAAACTTATCTCAAGGGAATATTTTATATCTCCGTTAAGAGACTATGAATTCTATCTTGAGAATATATGTTCCATCAACACTAAATGTGGCTACCCAATATAATGAGGTTTTGACCGTTACTTATATCAAAGCAATCTACACTTCATGATCAAGTCCATTATTCTCTCAGGATTAAGAGTTCATGCAAATATAAGTTGTGAGATTTATTATTCAATTGACAGTCTTTACAAGAATAAGAAATCTCACAGCGGTCCAGTTCAATATATTTTAACTCTTAAAACATATCAACATATCAACTAGAAGTCACCACTTCCATGATCAAGACAAATCATCTTAGTTGATACATTATAGTCTTCATAGATGAAACGCTCAATTTTATCACCGACTACGAACTAAATTCTGAGTTTACAAAGAACTTGTAATTTATATCTTCTGTGACTTTTCACATAAATCACATACTATGCATCTCATAGACTATATGATAATGTCTAAATATTCATGTTACCATTATTTCAGATAATAACAAAACAAATTTATTAATTACAATATTAAGTCATACATCATGTCATACATAATGTCACACATAATATCATACATAGCATCATACAATAGGATTTAAGGGCACTAATCCTAACAATCTCCCACTTGTCCTAAAGACTATTGTGCACTAATCTAACTCCCATTCCTTCCAAATGCGACTCGAAGGTCCTTTGTGGCAATGCTTTGGTAAAGGGATCTGCTAGATTATTTGCACTTTCAATCTTTGCTACCACCACATCTCCACGAGCAATAATATCTTTAATGATGTGGTACTTTCTCTCAATGTGCTTTCCTTTCTTGTGATTCCTTGGATCTTTAGATTGTGCAACTGCTCCACTATTGTCGCAAAACAAAGTAATGGGAACTTGCTCAATTCTTACTACACTAAGGTCAGAAAGGAATTTCTTGAGCCATACAGCTTCTTTTGCAGCTTCACAAGCAGCAACATATTCTGCTTTCATGGTGGAGTCCGCAATGCAAGATTGCTTGACACTCCTCCATGTTATGGCTCCACCTCCCAAGGTGAAAACACATCCTGATGTGGACTTTCTGAAATCTAGATCTAATTGAAAATCTGAGTCTGTATAGCCAATGGGAATCAAATCCTCACAACGGTAAACAAGCATATAATCTCTCGTTCTCCGAAGATACTTAAGAATGTGCTTTACAACTTGCCAATGTTTTGGTCATGGATTTGATTGATATCGACTAACCATGCCTACTGAATAACAAATATCTGGTCTAGTACAAAGCATGGCATACATGAGACTTCCCACTGCAGAAGCATAAGGAACTTGTCTCATCATATCTACATCCTCTTGAGTCTTAGGCCTTCGGTCATTAGACAGAGGAACTCCATGTCTGAAAGGAAGTAAACCTTTCTTGGAGTTTTGCATGCTAAACCGTTCTAGAACCTTATCTATATATCCAGCTTGTGATAAGCCTAACATCTTATTCTTGCGATCTCGACAAAGCTTGATCCCTAGAATAAAATTAGCCTCACCCAAGTCCTTCATATCAAATTGGCTTGACAACCAAACCTTTATTGATGACATTACCCCTACATCATTTCCAATGAGTAGAATATCATCAACATAAAGCACTAGGAACATTACTACTTTATCTTGATGTCTTTTGTACACACATGGTTCATCAAGATTTTGTTCAAAACCAAATGATTTGATTGCTTGATCAAATCTGATGTTCCATGACCTAGATGCTTGCTTAAGTCCATAAATGGACCTTTTCAATTTGCATACCATATGCTTTTGGTTCTTTGCTATGAAACCTTCTGGTTGCATCATATAGACTTCCTCATCAAGATTGCCATTAGGAAAAGCAGTCTTGACATCCATTTGCCAAATCTCATAATCATAATGAGTAGCAATGGACAAGAGAATTCTGATAGATTTAAGCATTGCTAATGGTGAAAAGGTTTCTTCATAATCAATGCCATCTTTTTGTGTATACCCTTTCACCACTAGCCTTGCTTTAAAGGTTTCAACCTTTCCATCTATCCCTCTCTTTCTCTTGTAAACTCATTTGCAACCAACAGGTTTAATGCCCTTAGGCGCCTTTACAAGATCCCAAACTTGATTGGAATACATGGAATCTAATTCAGATTTCATAGCTTGAACCCAATGATGTGCATCTATATCATTAATAGCCTCTTCATAAGTGTAGGGATCTGATTCAGCCACTTCTGAGATAGCTTCATAAGTTTCTCCTAAACCTATGAATCTTATAGGAGGTCGAACAATTCTCCCACTACGACGAGGCACTTGTGTACTAGACATCTCTTGAGTAGTATCTTGGGGTGTATCTAATACATTCACATCATCCCTAGTTTCATCTATTGGTTGTACATTTACAGGTTCATTCATTTTAGCCAACACAACTCAACTTCTAGGAGTATAATCATTCATATAGTCATTTTCCAAGAATTTGGCATTTGTGCTAACAAACACTTTATTATCTTTATGACTATAGAATAAACCTCCAATAGTTCCATTTGGATACCCTACAAAGAAAACCACTTCTGTTTTAGATTGTAACTTGTTAGACTTTCCTTTCAACACATTTGCTGGACAACCCCAAATATGGAGATGTCTCATACTAGGCTTACGCCTATTCCACAACTCTACAGGTGTTTTAGGAACAGACTTCGAAGGTACTAAATTCAGAAGATACATTGCAGTATTTAAGGCATATCCCCAAAAAGAAATTGGTAAAGTTGAATAACTCATCATGGACCTAACCATATCTAAAAGAGTCCTATTCCTTCTTTCCGCTACACCATTTTGTTATGGAGTTCCAGGTGCAGTCAATTGGGATACAATCCCATTCTTAGTTAAGTAATCCTTAAAATCCCCAAGAAGGTATTCGCCACCTCGATCAGATCGAATGGCCTTTATGCGTTTACCTAATTGATTCTCAACTTCAGCCCTAAACTCTTTGAACTTTTCAAAAGCTTCGGACTTCCGTTTCATTAGGTACACATAACCAAATCTAGAGTAATCATCGGTAAAAGTGATGAAGTACTCATAACCACCTCTTGCTTGGATTGACATAGGACCACATACATCTAAATGTATTAGTTCTAGCAAATCTTGGACTCTTCTACCTTTTGCAATAAAAGGTCGTTTGGTCATTTTACCCTCCAAACAAGATTCACAAACTGGAAATTCATCAAAGTCCATGGGCTCTAAGAGACCATCTTTAATCAGTCTTTGAATCCTATTTGAGTTAATATGACCTAAACGCAAGTGCCAAAGATATGCATCACTAGTTGAAGGAAACTTTCTCTTTAATGATTTTACATGAGAATCATTATCTAATTCAGAATTATATAATTCATGCTTATCAGGAGTTAAAATATAAAGACCATCCATAATATTGCCAGAACAGATAAACATTTTACCCTTCTTTATTACAACATTGTCTTTAAGGATAACACAATATCCATGTTTACCTAAGTAAGTAGCAGAAATTAAATTCCTACGAACATTAGGTACATACAAACAGTCTTCCAATATTAAAACTCTAGACTCAAAACATAAATTATAAACACCAACAGCTACAACTGGAATCTTGCTCCCATCAGCCAAAGTAAGAAACAATTCCCCTTCTTTAAGCTTTCTGGTCTCCTGGAACCCCTGCAAGGAATTACAGATATGATTAGTACAACCTGAATCCACACACCAGGAATCTGTTGGATTCTGTACCAAACATATTTCTAGATGGAATGTATTATTCATACCCTTATTCTTGGCAGCCTTGAATATTGGACAATCCCTCTTCCAATGTCCTTTCTCACCACAATGGAAACATTTTCCTTTGATCTTCTTTCCTTTATCAGCAACCCCTAAGGCAATTTGTTTATCCTCTTGCCTGGTGAAGTCCTTCTTCTTCTTCTTTTTACCCTTGCCTTTCGACTTAGGTTGAGAAGTAGAAGCTTCACCCACATTGGCTTCAACATTAAAAGTACCAAGGATGCCTTCCGCCGCTACCAACTCATTCATTAATTCAGACAATGAGTAAATCTTTTTGTTCATATTGTAATTAAGTCTGAATTCCTTGAATGATTCCGGTAGTGACTCGAGTATCATATCCACTTAGGATTCTCCATCAATATCGGCACCTAAAACTTCCAATGTATTCAGATTAGAGATCATTGTAAGACAATGCTCCCTTACTGAACTTCCTTCAGCCATTTTGGTATTATAAATTTGCCTCATAGTCTCTTGCCTTGCAGAACGGCCTTGCTCACCAAACATCTCCTTCAGACTTAGCATGATGTCTGAAGCTAGTTCTACATCTTGCATTTGATGTTGTAGAACATTTGAGATAGATGCTAAGATGTAGCACTTGGCCATCTCATTAGATTTCTACCAACGATTATATCGTTGTTTTTCCTCAAGAGGAGCATCTAATGAAGGAAAGCTGGGACATGGTTTAGTAAGCACATATTTGTGCTCTTCAGCTGTGAGAACTATGTCCAAATTTCTTTTCCAGTCAACATAGTTGGATCCAGTCAGTATGTTCTGAAAATAATAAACATGAATATAATAAGTAAACCGGACATTATCATTTTAGCATATAAACATATAATATGGAACCTTAACAAAACCATAATATAATATATGCAACGACAACCCAATCCCATATTCAATATCCCTCAGCATAGAGTGAACATTAAATACTATAATTGAATGTGAACTCTTTTCATTATTAATGCTGTCATGATAACTCTTATCAAACACTAATAATATGTCGTTTTACATTTGGCCTCTAAATGATAATAGTAAGAACTCAGCATAGAAGATACTATAATATTTAGTCTAGTGTATACCATTGTCTAGAATCATGTGTAGCCACATTTCATCCCCTTAACAAGTTTATTTTGTAGTACCAGGATACAAAACACCCTCCGCATGGAATGCAAAGCTCGAGGCTAAGACAAGGTGTTTGATCAAACTACTATAAACCAAGTAATTCATTCTTGTAGGACCATGAAACAAATACTCTCCGCATGGAATGCAAAGCTCGAGGCTAAGACAAAGTATATATTTCATACTACTATGAACCAACAATGGAGGCCATGAGATTCAACCCTTGTATCTCTCTCCCACTAGATGTTTTAAAATAAAGGTTTTTAAATTTAAAACATGCATAATCTAATTACACATAGTCTTATTCTTTTTACATGTGAAAACACTTAGAAAAAATTCTGATTTTCTTTCTTTCGATCGATCCAATGTGCCCCTCGATCAATCGAAGGGATTACAAAATTCAAACTCAACCTTCTGACTTGTTCGATCGATCGAAAGTGATTTTCGATCGATTGAAAATCGTGAAACTCGAATTTCCAGAATTTTTCTAAGGCAGTTTTCTTCATTTTTCATGAACAAACATTCAACATATGAACATTACAGACAGAGATTGATGTCAAAACTGAATTCTATTGATGCTATAGCCTTAAGATTCAGTTTAACGTACTTAAATGTAAATTTAAACAACATCATAACATCAATTTCAGTTTTCATCAAATCATAGTTTCAACAACATGCAGAGAATTAAAAAACATAATCTTCTAACAATATGAAACTATCATCTCTAATTCTAAAATTCACAAAACATGTTAAACAGATTGGAAATTGAAGACCGCTCTGATACCAATTGTAGGAAATATGCATATACGCAGCGGAAAGTTAAACGGATCTACTTCATTCACAATCTATAACATGCACAATGTAAATTTCAGAATTCAAGTATAAGAGAGCATACCTTGAAGCGGTGAATTTCAAAAACAAAGATCGAAGCACTTGGGAATACTCTTAATCTTCACTCCAATTCCACTAACACCCAAGAAGTGTGGACTCTCAATTGGTTACAAAGGAAGAATTTGAGAGTGACATACACTCACCTACACCATTTCACAATGATGTTTCTCACTAATAAAATTCTGTACGTTTTTCCCTTTGTATCTAACCAATTATCTAATTGGGCTGACCTTTTGGGCCATTCCAATTGGGCTTAAGTGTGTGGCTTGGAGTGGGACCAAAATGGACCAATAAGACACTAGCTCCAATGGGCCTTGGGCTTTTCTGTCAACTCTTGACAAGTCCAAAGTTACCATTAACTATATTTAATACCACTATATAAATATAGTTGCACTCTAGGCCTTATCTATAAATTATATCCCAAGACTTTATTGTACATGCAACCCCTTCATAAAATATTCATAGTAATACAAAGTAATTAATGTAGACTGCCACTTTGTAAATTAGTACATTTTAATCCTTGAATACCCAGTTGTTAATGTTAAGGAGTGCTTCTGGGAGAAAACCCTAGCCAAACACGTTAAGAGTTAGAGATTGTTATACCCACAATCCTCTACACAATAGCTTGTGGATTTTCCTAAACTCCTACCTCTCCATTTCCATACCATTGAGAGGTTGATAGCTCAAACACTTACCACACCCTTTCAGAGTGTCAAGTGATAGTTTGGTACAGCTGGGAAGCATTGGAAGAAGCCAAGAATGGCAGATGCAACATGGATCTTGTTGCGGGATCCGTAGAGCTAGACAAGACACGGTTCCTAGAAGCCTTGTTGGAGTAGGAGCTTGGAAGGCTTAGGTACAGTGGGTAGATTAGGCTTGGAGGGTTTCTTGCTAACCCATGAATCCTAACTGATTGTCTAGTGGATCGATTACTGCCTGGAGGGCGGCGAAGGGGTTTTTTGCCGAGTTCTTCTGTTTCCTCTTCGATAACACATCAGCGTGTTATCTGTGTTTGCATTCTTCTTCCCTACTCTTTTACATTTCATTTTACTACTATAATTATATGAATATGTGTTAGAGTAGTTTGTTTGTTTATCCGCTCGCATTTACACTATTCCGCACTTAGAATTAAGTTAGTGTAAAAATCTATCGAGCCGTAACTTTAATTTGGGGATCTAAACAACTCTTATGTTTTCAACACATTTTTAAGCTTTCAATTGGTATCAAGGCGGGTACACTCGCTATGGTTTTAATACCTGAGTGTGATCCTAGACCCTCTTGGTTTGTCATGGAAAGTGATATGGTAAACGCCAACATGAAGCATAGTAAAGGAGTTTGTGAAAATGACTCTATGAGAATTTTTGAAGATTGTTCTAGTAATGAATTTTTAGAGTTATTCAAATCAAAGAAACATGCTAGAATCTTTATACACATGCTGAAATCACTAGTTCATAAGAATCATGATATTCATAATAACTTGTGTGAGTCAAATTCCTTAATTGACAAATATAAGAAAAGGAATAGACGTTTGTGTGACAAACTAGATTTTCTGAAAAGAAAGGTTCACTCATCTATGAATGAAGTAAAGAAAGATGAGTCCTGCTTTGATGGTCAAGAATGCCTATCTCATGCTTGTCTTTTTGTTCATACCGCATTGAAAGTATTTAATTCATGTTTGTGGTATCTTGACAGCAGTTGTTCAAGACATATGACTGGAGATAAGTCTTTGTTCAAAACTCTTAAAGAGAAGGAAGATGGCTTTGTGACATTTGAAGACGGTAGTCACTCACAAGTTCTTGGAAAGGGAACCGTGTATATTCTAGGAATGCCTTTGTTAACAGATGTGATGTACTTTAAGGGACTGAAAGTGAACTTGCTGAGTATCACTTAGATTTGTGATGAAGACTTATTAGTCCAATTTTCAAAGAAAGGATGTCTAATCCTAAATGAAGAAGGTGTTCAGGTTTTGAAGGGACTTAGAACCATCGACAATTTTTATGGGGTCATTCCCAAACTAAGCATAGCATGTCGAAGTGCTCGAGTGAATCTTTTGGAGTTGTGGCATCAAAGACTTGGACATGCTAATTACAAACAAGTGGCAAAAGTCTCAATGCTTGAAGCTATGATTGGTTTACCAAAGTTTGGAAAAATTAAGAAGAATGTTTGTGGTCCATGTCAAATGGGAAAACAAACAAAGTCAAGCCATCCGAAAGTAAATGTGGTTGCTACTTCTCGCCCTTTGGAGTTACTACATGTGGATCTAATGGGTCCAACAAGAACAGAAAGCATGGGTGGAAAGCACTATATTATGGTGGTTGTTGACGATTTCTCAAGATATTCTTACGTGGAATTTCTAAGAGAGAAGTCAGAAGCATGTGACAAGATGGAAAGGCTATACAAGAGGTTGCAGAATGAGAAGGGAGTTCCTATAGTTAAAATCAGAAGTGATCATGGGAAGGAATTTGAAAATGCAAAGTTTGAAGCATTTTGCAATGAACACGGCATCCTGAAGGAATTTTCAACTCCAAAAACTCCACAACAGAATGGGATGGTTGAAAGAAAGAACTGAGTGATCCAAGAAATGGCAAGAGTAATGTTACTAAAAAAAAGCATTCCACAGAAGTTTTGGGCTGAAGCAGTGAATACTTCGTGTCACATTGGGAATAAGATTTATTTCCGGGCAAGAACAAAGAAGACATTGTATGAAATTTGGAAAGAAAAGAAGCCGAAGGTGAAATACTTCCTAGTATTTGGAAGCAAGTGTTATATTCTCAATGATAGGGAGAATCCTAAAAATTTTGATGCTAAGAGTGATGAAAGGATATTCCTAGGCTACTCAAAAAATAGCTGAGCATATAGAGTGTACAATAAGCACACTAATGGTGATGGAATCGATAGATGTGGTCATCGATGACACTATCTTTGAAAAGGATATTGATGATAATGGTGAAGGACCAAATTTTAAGAAGAATGAGGGCAACAACAACATGTCTCAAGGTGAAGATGCTAAGAAAGAATCACTTGAAAAGGAGTTTACACCACCTATATCAAGAAGGGAAACTAGATCAACTCAAGGATCTTCTAGTCCACTTACCCCTCCTAATGTTCAACCTCCAATCTCTCGTGATGAGGATCCTTCCACGTCCAAGAGACCATCGTCAAGGGTAATTTTCAATCATCCCTCAAGCAATATCATTGGTGATTTAGATGAAGAAATTTGGTTGATAAAAGGACCAGCCTATAATGCGAATCATGTGACATACAACTGCTATCTTGCTCAATTTGAACCAAAAAAAGTGGAGGAAGCTTTGAAGGATGAGAATTGGGTAGAGTCCTTGCACCAAGAGTTGCATCAATTTGTTAGAAATGATGTATGGGAGTTGGTACCAAGGCCCAAGGATCTTCTAGTCCACTTACCCCTCCTGATGTTCAACCTCCAATCTCTCGTGATGAGGATCCTTCCACGTCCAAGAGACCATCATCAAGGGTAATTTTCAATCATCCCTCAAGCAATATCATTGGTAATTTAGATGAAGGAATTTGGTTGATAAAAGGACCAGCCTATAATGCTAATCATATGACATACAACTGCTATCTTGCTCAATTTGAACCAAAAAAAGTGGAGGAAGCTTTGAAGGATGAGAATTGGGTAGAGTCCATGCACCAAGAGTTGCATCAATTTGTTAGAAATGATGTATAGGAGTTGGTACCAAGGCCTAAGGATACACATGTAATTGGTACCAAGTGGATCTTCAAGAACAAAACTGATGAAGATGGTGAAATTGTCCGAAACAAGTCTAGATTGGTGGCTCAAGGATATACCCAAGTTGAAGGCATAGACTTTGATGAATCTTTTGCACCAATTGCAAGACTAGAGTCAATCCGAATTCTTCTCTCCATAGCATGCATTATGAACTTCAAGTTATATCAAATGGACATGAAGAGTGCTTTCTTGAACGGTTTTTTAAACGAAGAAGTGTTTGTTGAGCAACCAAAGGGGTTTCAAGACCCTCACTTTCTGGATCATGTGTTAAGGCTGAAAAAGGCATTATATGGGCTGAAACAAGCACCAAGAGCTTGGTATGATTGCCTCACCACATACCTCTTGGATCATGGTTTCAAGAGAGGTCAAGCCGATCGAACTTTTTTTGTCAAAAGAGATGAGAAATCTCTCCTTGTTGCTCAAGTATATGTGGATGACATTGTCTTCAAGTCCAAAATCAATCACCTAGCTCATGAATTCTCAGAAGAAATGAAAATGGAGTTTGAGATGAGCATGGTGGGAAAGCTAGACTACTTCCTAGGGCTTCAAGTGAAACAGCGGGAAGATGGGATATTTATCTCTGAAGAGAAATATGCCAAAAATCTTGTGAAGAGATTCGGCCTAGACTCTAAGAAACTCACTTCCACTTTCATGAGTTCCTTAGCAAAACTGAGTCGTGATGCAGCAAGCGTAGAAGTGGATCCAACACTTTATCGAAGCATGATCGGTAGTCTTCTCTATCTCACTGCTAGCAGACTAGACATCGTTTTCAATGTAGGAGTATGTGCTCGATTTCAGGTAGCACCTAAAGAGTCACACTTGACAACAGTCAAACGAATTATCCGCTACATAAATGGCACATCTGATTATGGAATTTAGTATTCAAGAGACTCGAATGAGTGCCAAGTTGGATATTCTGATGCTGACTGGGCAGGGTGCATTGATGACAGGAAAAGCACTTCTGATGGTTGCTTCTATCTTGGAAATAACTTAGTGTCATGGATGAGCAAAAAGCAAAATTCAGTTTCTCTATCAACGGCTGAAGCTGAGTACATTGCAGTGGCAAGTTGTTGTGCACAATTATTATGGATGAAGAAGCTTCTACATGATTATGGAATCACTCAAGACACTATGTGTATGTTCTGTGACAACACAAGTGCCATAAATTTGTCCAAAAATCCAGTTCAAAACTCAAAATCAAAGCATATCAAGATTTGGTACCACTTCATTTGAGATTTGGTAGAGGAAAAGACTCTGTATTTGGAGTTCATCAACACTGACAACCAGAAGGCAGACATTTTTACAAAACCTCTTGATGGTCCAAGATTTGAGTCTTTGCATAAGACCATGGGTGTCGGTATCATTCCTTGAACTCTATCTTTTCTATGAACCTATTCTGTTCATTGTTGCACATCTGCTGTTTAGGTCTCACATGCTTAGTTATTAGAATTTTTTTTTGGTTTTGGTTTATACCTGTCTTTTTTATTGATCTTACGTTTCTTGTTCTGTTTTTTAGTGTGTTCAAAAAATTCAAAAACCCATAAAAATTGAAAAATCTTCAAAAAGTTTGATCGCTTTTGTTTTGTATATCACATGTGAGTTAGGCCTAGTACCTTCATACTAATGGTGTAGTGCATTTACGAACTTAGCTTGTTATGTATGCACATATATCTTTGTGGGAGAAATCTTGAAAACTATGTGTGTTTGTTGTAAATAGATCTTCAAGCTTGTCATGAATGATTGGTCAATAGTCTTGATGGTCTTGATACTTGCATAGACTTGTGCCTATATCTCTTCCCACTTTATTTTTATGTTTTTGCTATAAAGCTCACCAAATGCAAATCTCCAAATGAAAAGAGATAATAAGCTGCAAAAGCCTGTCGCACATACTAGTATTTGACTAGAAAAAAGGGAAAGCGACTTTTGTAGTAAAATGTATGGTGCTCAAAAAGCCAAAGGCTAAATCTAAAAGTTGAAATATCAAAAATTTCAAGCACCGATCTCAAAAAGAGATGTATTATCCAAAAAGGACCAAATGTTATGATTTATGCAGAAGCCATATGAAAAGCTTCTATGATTTGTAATCATTCTCTTGTAGGAGGTCTATAATTGAGATAGTCCACTTGATTTTGTACCATTTATGTATGACTTGATTGAATTGATCATTGAATCTTCACTCTGGTCTAAGGACTATTCCACATTTGATACTCTACCACAACACATAAGACTTCGATTCAATTAATGCTTATCTTATTTGTGTGATTGTACATGTTCAAATGTGATGTGTATGCTCAAGTACTTGCTGATCAAGCCCAAAAATATTTTTGAGTATTTCATATGTTTTTGAAAGTGATTTTATACTTTCGTGATTTTAGTTTTTTTTTAAAATGCATTTTTGTGTTTTTCTTCAAAAACTAGTTCAGAGGTCTTTTCACGAGAAGCTCGCCACTTATAGCTTCCCGCGAAATGTGCTTAAGGGAAATTTCAAAGTCACATTTTCATACAGAAAGTCTCGCTACTGCCTTGTGAGTATTTCAGACTAAACTCTTCCCGCGAAATGTTTTTAGGCAAAACTGAAAATTTTTCAAGTTCATACAGAGGCTATCGCAACTAAGAGCTTCTCGCGAAAGCTTCAGTATGTCTCACGACTATTTTGCGACTTTCTAACCCACGAAAAACGCATGTTTTCAGTTTTATAAGGTAGATGTGACAAGTTTTCAAATCATTCTCATTTCCCTCGCTTAGACTCTCTTGAACCCCCTTTAACCCAAAACCATTTTTCACTCAAACCTCCTTATTTTCAATCAAAAATCTCTGCAAAATCACTCCAAGGTATGTTTTCCTAAACATTTTCTTCATGTTTTTTGAGATTATGCAGAAATTTAAGTTAGGGTTCAAAAATTGGAGATTTTCGGAAATTGGGTTGGAGTTCTTAGTTTTTGTGAAAGTTTTTCAAAATCTTTGATTGGGCTGAGTCCCATTTGCTGTGATTGTTCTTGTGTTGGCCCCATGTGGCAGTTTGAGCATGTATTGAGACATTTTTCACTATGTTCATGCATTTTTCATCATCTATGTACTTTTTTGCATGTTAGGTGTTTGATAGAATGTCCTAGTGACATTTTTATGCTAAATTGGATTCAAGTGAATTCCAATTTCTGGGTGTACACTTGTTTGACCATGTTTAACTTGTTTTGGTCACTAATTATGTGTATTAATACACTTTGCCCATGTTGCACACACTAGGGCCCTCTAGGCAGACCTCATGCATCTCATGATGCACACACATGCACCAGCACATGCACTGCCTAGACACACACACAGACACAGTTACTTAATTCATGCACTGTGCTTAGGGTCCGGCTCCCCTCTCGTTTGGAATCCTCATGTTTCCTCCTGTTTTTATCTAGATGAGTGACACGTGGTAAATAACACATCCAAAGATTAACAACCACCCACGTCAACTATGATTTTCTCTCAATTTTTTGGGTCTTTCTCTCTCTCGTTCTTTCTATTTCTCTCTTTGCCCCTTTCTCTTAAGTTTTTGCTCCTATCTCTCAAACATCGTCACACTCACCTGAGAATCAAAGGTGCCAAGATCATTACTTTCTGGAAAAAAAGAGGTAAAAGTAGGACAATAGATAAAGAAGAATAAAATATCTTTCTGCCAAAAGCCTAGGAAGCTCTATTGTGCAAGGTGGGTGTGCAGATTATTGTCCTCTCTTTGTTAAGCCGTTTTCATTCTGCTTGTAAAACCATCATATGTTCTATACTTCTATCTACATTCTTGTTTTAAATTTCTTTAATTTTGTTTTATCATTTTTTTCCTATTGTTTTTAGTAATTGTTTGACCGCATAATTTATTGTATATTTCTTGTTGATTTGGGCTATTGAAGACCCAACACATTATTACCGAATGGCTAGATCTATTCAACGTCAAATACTTCAGTTGATTTTTATTCCTCAACACTTTGCTTTTCTCAAGTTCAGTTGTATATTGAGATTGAAAATAAAGCAAACTTGGGTTTTGTCCAAAAAAAAAAAAAATCTTGGGTTTTCTCAATAAAGCATTCAGAATTCACTTTTACTTAAGTTTTGATCTTGATGCCTTTGATTTTCAGGTGGCGGTGATAATGTTAGAGAGATAGCTAGAAAGAGGCAGATAGAGAGTGGAAAGAAAGACCCCAAAAATTGAGAGAAAAACCATAGTTGACGTGGGTGGGTTTTAACCTTTGGATGTGTCATTTGCCATGTGTCACTCATCTAGACAAAAACAGGAGAAAACATGAGGATTCCAAACGGGAGGGGAGCCGGACCCCTGTGCTTATGCTTACTTGGTTTAACACCTTAGCATGTTGTTTGAGTTTATTTGCTCTGTTTTGAGTTGTTTTTTCTCTGTTTTAGGATGTTTTACCTTTGTTTTGAACTAACTTAAATCTAATCAAGTTTTGTGTTCTGTTTTTATGTTTGTGCACTTGTTTTTGCTTCTTTTCTATTCTATGCTCTCATATGCAGATGCCTTCGTTTAAAAGCTCAGTTGTGAAAGGAGGCTGCAAAAAAGGGAAAGAGCTAGTGATTGATGTTAATGACCCTTCACCGAGGTCAAAGAGGAATCGTTTTTCAACATGAGTGTATGACCCTGACTTGTTCAGATCCTATACTGAATTCCAAACCTACACGAGCCACTTTCAAGATGCTCCATTGTTGGTTGAAAAGGCCATTGATCAAGCCTTTCTTCTAGACACGAATATTCCAATATGGTTTGCCACCAAAGATTGGAATTTTCTTCTCTCAAATCTTAAGGATGCATACAAAAACTTAGTGAAAGAATTCTATGCAAATGCCATTGTTGAAGGAGAGGAAATCAAGTGCTGAGTGAGAGGAAAGTGGTTCTCAATTACACTCGTCTACTTGGCTGAAATTCTACAAATCAATAGGCTAATATTACCTATCTCATTGGTATATGATGAACTAAATCCGGATGAGAAGATTCTTCAGGAAGCTTTAGGAGCTAATTTGGAATTCTCCTCCAATGGGAAGTCAATAAGTGTGGCATCTTTTTCTCCTAAATTAAGGCTACTCACGATGATCATGTTTAGCAACCTCTACCCTTTGTCCAGCACCAGTTACATGAATCTTGGTCGAGCATTATTCTTGCATGATCTGATCACTGATGTAGAAATTGATGTGTGCTCTCATATTTTTCACATTGTGGCAAAAACGGTTAACTGGACTGCTTCAAGGAATTGTATTCCTTTCTATCGCCTTATCTCAAGGATTTTGAAGCTCAAAGGTGTGCATCCTTTGAAAGATGAAGGCCCATTTCCAAGGCCAAGTCCAATTAATATCCGCACTCTCCATGCAAGCATGAGTCACACTAAGAAGAATACCAAGCAAGAAAGTCATGCTACTCAGGGAAGCTCAAGTTCTACATCCCATGTTTATGATGAACATCTAGACAACATCATGGCTACTCTTCAAGAGATTACAACCAAGATATTCGGACTAGCTACCATCATGCACTGCCAACACATTAGTTTCGACACCAAGTTCACATCTCTTCAGTCTCAACTGGACCAAATTCAGAGGAAGCTAGAGGAACATGAAGACTAGCTATTCCATGACAAAAAAGGGGAGATGGTGTCATCGTTAGGGGGAGTGTAGTGAAAGGGGGAGGAGAAGATAGTAACTACTGTTTGGTTTACTGTGTTTACTGCTTTCATTTGAAGCTTTAGTACTCTTTTTTTAATTTCAGTTTATTTTCAGTATGTTGTGTTTACCTTATTGCTTTGTAGCATCTTTTTGTACTTTTAAGATATTGCCAATATGTCTTGTGTACCTCACTCTTATGCCCTTAGTAGGATTCTGTATCCTAGATGCAAATACTTCGTGTATTTTGCATTGGTTGAGTGTTGGACATGAAATTAATCCATGGGATTGCTCTTAATTGATTTGCGTGTCCGGATGAGCATTTACTTGCTAAATGTTCATTGTAGTCATTCTTTAATGACTGATCCTGTTTGATCAAGATATGCTTACATGGTCTATTGTGTTTACAAACTTGATCGCATTTTACTTGCTTATATACGTACCATGTATTCAACTTGTCATAAGCTTAATGAAAGTTTTGTTTATGTGCAAGCGTTTCAAGTTACAGGTATATACGTGCAAGTGCTTTACAGCTTCTAGATTAGATGTGAGTGAGTTTCGCCATTATTCTCAAACTCACGTTTAAGTCTAGTGTTTGTTTTAGGGGTTTTGTCATAAAATAGTCAAATGGGGAGATTGTAAAGTTGTGATTTACAACTATGTGTTTTGTTGGCCTTAATTTCGTGCCAAATTTGATTGTAATTTTATTCAATCTTTTGTACCTTGTATTTATTATGGCATTTGACTATAAGGGTTGTGTGATAGAGAGAGAGTGTGAAGACTTAAGCAATTGAAGACTGAAGAGTTTTCGCAGGTATCTTATGACTAAGTATCCCGCAAAGTGACTCATGTGACTTGCACATGCTGGAATGTGAAGAGTCAGGATAGGATGGACACAGCTGTGTCTCGTGAGTATCTCGCAAGTAAGGCCTTTCCGCGAGACACCCACGAGACATTCTGTTTTGCCAGACTATTAATTCTGATACACACTTTCTGTGCCTACACTATTTATACCCATATTATCCACAAATGTTAAGGAGTGCTTCTAATAGAAAACCCTAACCAAACACCTTGAGAGTTAGAGATTGTTATACCCATAATCCTCTACACAATAGCTTATGGATTTTCCTCAACTCCTACCTCTCCACTTCCATACCATTGAGAGGTTGATAGCCCAAACACTTACCACACCCTTTCAGAGTGTCAAGTGAGGTTTTGGTGCTGCTTGGAAGCATTGGAAGAAGCTAAGGATGGCAGATGCAACATGGAGCTTGTTGCAGGATTCAGAGAGCTAGACAAGACACAGTTCCGAGAAGCCTTGTTGGAGTAGGAGCTTGGAGGGCTTAGGTACAGTGGGTAGATTAGGCTTGGAGGGTCTCTTGCTAACCCATGTATCCTAACTGATTGTCTAGTGGATCGATTACCACTTAGAGGGTAGTGGAGAGGTTTTTCGTCGAGTTCTTCGGTTTCCTCTTCAATAACACATTGGCGTGTTATCTGTGTTTACATTCTTCTTCCCTACTCTTTTACATACCATTTTACTGTTGTGATTATATGAATATGTGTTAGAGTAGCTTGTTTATTTATCTGCTCGCATTTACACTATTCGGCACTTAGAATTAAGTTAGTGTAAAATATATCGAGCCATAACTTTAATTTGGGGGTCTAAACAGCTCTTGTGTTTTTAACACATTTTCGAGCTTTCAAACTTCATGGACCTTGAGAGGAAGGCTACAATACATTCTAGCTTAAAGGCTACTTTTTAAAAAAAAAATAAAAAATTGATGATAAAGAGATGATAAAGAAGAGCCCAAAGGTGATGAATGCATTGCAAGCCCATGATTGAGATAAAGGAGTTGAAAATTTCTAAGTACATTCTAATGAAAGCCTATGAGAGTAAGATGAGAGCATTATTGTAAATGGACCAAGGTCCAATGAAACAAGGGGTAAGGTTCATAAGAGGAAAGGGAGTAATTTTGTAATTGGGCCTTCATTAAAATGGACTTAAAGACTTTCTAAAAACGTCTAAAATGGAACCTTTTAATTGGGACATGGACTTAATGAAAATGGAACTTCTTTTCAAGCATCATTGCACCACCAAGGTCAAAATTAAGTCCCCACTCCAATTCAAGTCCAAGAGAAGAATGGAAGGCGGGACATTTTGAGTGGAAACCCCTCAAGAAGGAAGGGTGAACGCTTTAAGTGAAGACGCCCTCATGCAAAAGCTACTCAAGATTGTGGAGGCATAATTGTAGACACCGCATTTTGTACCCCTCACAACTCGGGCTCCTATTTCACAATGATGCTAAAATTCTAAGACCCAAGGATGGTTTAGGGCGCAATCAAATGTTAAATTGACTTGAGAAATGTTAAAATGAAAAATATAACTTTTAACGAGTAAATAAATCTATTTTTGGGAAAGTAAACCAAGGAAACCCTCAGTATACACACGCAGGAATCAGTCTGCGCACGCAAGCACAATCTTGCACACATATAGCGGATTCCAAAAATATAAATAAGGCAAGATTTTTGCATTAATTTTGAGATTTGGAACGAATCCCACATCATCTGGGAGTCGTTCCAAACCCCTATTTTCACAGTATAAGTAGTCTTACATGGTATATTTGTAAAACAGACAGAGATCCCAAGGGAAAACACTAAGATTTACTAGAAATAGTGAATTAAAGAGGGAGTTTTTCACAAAACATCCTCAAGTCAATTTTCATTTTATTTGAGCCTTTTTCTGGCCTTGATCTTCCAGTTTAAGATTATTAATCACTCTTTTTATTGATTGTGAATAAATTTGACTGAGGGGAATGGTCAAAAATCAAGCTTGAAGAGTTTTTTCTTTGAGGTATAGTTCTAAACGTTTTCTTTTATTTTCTTTAGTTTAATTTTGTTTTTGTTTGTTTCTTTACTTGTTTTATGTTTTAACATGTTTTTGTAGTCTAGGTTTACATTTTTGTATGTCTTATAAGCATGTTAGGATGTTAGATTTAGTGTTTTGAAGCTTTTCTATGTTTCTAGGGTTTCTAGGTTGAAACCCACATGCACATAATCTTGCCTGCGCATGCAGGGCTATTCATGCATGCGCATGATCTTACCTAGAAACCCTAATTTTAATTCTTGTATTTTTGCTTCTAATTTCACATGCAATACTTCTGTTTTAGGTCCTTTTTCATGTATTCACGCTTTTAAGCTTCTATTTCACATGTTTAATTGTTTGTTTGCATTAACATGTTAGAATTAGGGTTTATCTTGTGTTGTCTTATTTTCGTGCCATAAACACGTATTCATATGTTCATGCATAATGCCATAGGTGCTAAGTTGCTACAAGGTAAGTGAGGTAAGTCATGCATTCACAATGTACATGCATTTATGATCTTGCTTGGGTTTGATGATGCAATTGTGTTCTTAATGTTTTCGGGTGATGGACATGATTTGTTTGCTTTATTTCTAACTTGATTTAATGCTTCTGCCTTGGATGTGATGACATGATACTAGATGCATGCTAGGGTTTAAGTTATACCATGCTAGATGAATGCTAGGTTGGTTTGATATGTATGCTAGATGTATGTTAGGGTTTATGATGTGAGCTAGGAGCATGTTAGGGTTTGTGGTGTGATGAGATGCCATGATGATATGACACGTATGCTAGATGGATGTTAGGCTTTGGTTGATTACCATGATAGATTTATGGTTAGGTTTTTGGGATGATTGATGCCATGTTGTATGCTTAGATGTATGCTAGTGTGTGTGTGAGTTAGAATGCAATATTGAGTATGTCTTTAATAAGGTTAAGACATAAGACACAATGAGGGGAAGCCAACCTTAGGGTTAGGCGGTTTTGGATGCCTAACACCTTCCTAAGACCGTACCTTAACTTCAAACCCATATCTCTAGTAGTAAGATCAAAAAAGGTCCTTCCTTGAGAGGACACTATATATAGGGTTCCTAGATCATTGCAAAAACTAGGTGACGACTCCTATCTATTGTGTCCACAACAAGGTGAAGTCCTTGAGAAGAAAATAAGCCGCCTCTCCAAGATAGAAGAAGATGAACTAAAGGGAGGAGAAGATTGGGATGAAGGGGACTAGGCTAATTACGAAAGAAGCAAACTAACTCAAAAAGACATTGATCGGATGATGACAAAAGGAAAGCTCCGCCTACTTATTCCCGAATTCATGCCACAACTAAGGAGCGTTCTCGGACCATGGAATTTTAAGAGAGCCCACGACAATGACTTCTCTAAATCGGGAGATGTCGAATCTTGTGAAGATCATAACTAGCCAAAATGGACCTCGATGGTAGGGGTAACTCGAGTCACCTCAACTCACTTTATGCTTGAATGAAACATGGATCCCTCTTCCCACGAAGATCAATACCTCGTGCTGACCCAAGATGAAGAAGAAGAGGAAAGAGATGATGGAATGATTAGCTATTGGAGTGAAGATGATGGTGAATGGATTTTCGATGAGACAGGAGAAGATTTCCCCAATGAGGATGAGGTTCTGTATGACATAATCAAGGCTATGTGCATATGGGGACCTCTAAAAGATGAAGACTAATCCGCTAAGCTGAAGACTTTGTTTGAAAAGGAGGACGAGAAGAAGAGTGAGGCATCCTAAAGAAGAAAGAAGACAGAATTCATCGTGCCTACTATGAGGCAACTTAATAATTGGACTTGGGTTGGGTTTTCTGAAAATGTGGGAAAGAAAGTTTGTAATGCTATTCCTAATGTACTTTTCAACATTTTTAATAAGATGAATTCTGATTTGGCTTATTTTGATGTGTCCCATAATATTGAAATTATGCATTTAAGTGATTCTAATGAATTTGAAAATGAAGTTAATACACAATTGGAAAAGAAAATTGAACCTATGGAACCAAATTTTGAAACTACTAATTTAAGCAATGATGAGAATCCATGCTTAATTAAAATTGGCTCAACTGTAAATGAAAAAGAAAGAAAAGATCTCAAAGAGTTGCTCACAGAATTTCAAGAAGTGTTTAGATGGTCCTATGAAGATATGTCTAGTATTGATCTCGAGATAGCTCAACACCACATTGACACTTATGCTCACATGGTGCCCGTCAAGCAAAAGTTTAGGCATATGAGTACCAAATGTCTTCTAAAAATCAAAGAAAAGGTCACCAAGCAATTGAAGGTAGGGTTCATCAAACCCATGCACCAAGCCAAATGGATAGCCAATGTTATGCCTATACCCAAGAAAGAATGTGCGTGAGTTTTAGGGATTTGAACAATGCTTGCCCTAAGGATGACTTCCCTCTTCCCCATATAGATGTTTTAGTGGATGATACAGTTGTTAGTGCCTTGATGTCTTTCATGGATGGTTTCTCAAGATATAACCAAATCAAGATGGCTCCTAAGGTTATGACCAAGACTACCTTCACCACAGAATGGGGAATTTATTGTTACACCATGATCCCATTTGGGCTCAAGAATGCGGGTGCAACTTATCAAAGATTGGCCACAGCCTTGTTACATGATATGATGCACAATGAGGTAGAAGTATATGTTAATGATATGATTGTGAAATCCAAGGAGAGAGGGTCACATCATTAACTTGAGGAAGTTCCTTAAAAGGATTAAATAGTATAGGCTAAGATTGAACCTGCAAAAAAGTCACCTTCAGGGTAACCACGACGAAGATGTTAGGCTTCTTGGTAAGTGATAGAAGGATAGAAGTTGACCCATCAAAGATCAAAGCTATATATGAAATGCCTCCACCCAAAAGTGAGAAAGAGATAAGAGGATTTTTGGGTCAATTACAATACATCAGCCGATTCATTGCCAAACTCGCTTCCACTTATGAGCCCATCTTCAAGCTCCTAGGGAAGAATTAACCTCATGAATTGAATGATGAATGTCAGTTACCATAGGAGGTGCTCTTAGAATAGATTTTTCCTTATCATTTTTATCCTCACTCACATTTACAGTCTTAGGTTTAGTAACCTCACAGTTATCATTATTAGCAAGAGGGATAAAAATGACTTTATTTAAAGCATTAGAGGAGGTACTACAAGAAGAAAGAGAATGATCATACCTGAGACCTGTTTTGTCAGATGCGGACTTCTAGAAGTTGAGCATTTCATCCAGTTTGGCACTATAAGTCCTTTCCAATTGTACTCTTACCTGAAATAGTTCAGCATCCAGTTTCTTAGTCTTTTCAGCAAGAAAGTTGTTCTTAAACCACAGTGCTCCAATGGTTTGATTAGCCTTATAAACCTTGGTGGAGAGGTGGAGAGTTCCTCTTGTTCCAACTCCACTTCACTAAGCTTTCTCGTAGCTTGCTGGTAAAGCTTCTCATGCTTCTTGGAGACCTTGTACAACTTAGAGTAGGCAGTGTGGATGTCATTTTGTTCATCCATCTTTTCAAACTTTGATTCCATCAGTTGTTCATCCTCACCAATTATTTCTACTACTTCCTCAAAGGACTTAACAATAGTTATGAAAGCACCCACTATCCCATCTTGATTGCTATCAAAAGAATTTGCTTCTGGATCTATATCACTTTAAGTGGCAACCAGGGCTTTGCTTTTACCAATGGATTTGAGATATATGGGAAATTCTTGCTTCATGTGTCCAAATCCTTAACATCTATAGCACTTTGGCCAAGTAGGAACAATGTTGCTTTGACCAGCATCCTTGAATTCTCCCTTGCCATTGTCTTGGGACTTGAACTGAGAGAATCCAGACTATTTGCGAACCTTGTCACTTGCTTTGACATTCGCATTCTTGATGAACTTCTTGAATTTTCTGGTGGTATAGGATTTGAACTTAGTATCCTCATCTTCAGACGACTCATCTTTATCATAATTCCTAACCTTCAATGCCATGTTCTTGCCTTTGCTACCCTTGCTAACCATAGTTCATAGGTTTGCAAATTCCCAATCAGCTTAGTCAAAGGAATAGAGTCAAGATCCTTTGATTCTTCTGTGGTAGTGATCTTGGCATGGAATCTTTTTGGAAGAGATCTAAGAATCTTCCTGACAATCTTGGGCTTCAGAATCTGTTCTCCAAGATTGAAGGCCGAATTCACTATGTCCTTGAGCTTGGTATAGAATTCATCAAATGACTCATCCTTATCCATCCTTTTTAACAGCTTTTATGCCCTCATAAGTATTCTGAAGAATAGTCCATGCTTCCTTTGCATTCTTAGTGGAAGAGATCTTCTGGAATTCATCATTGGTCACAACGCTAAATAGAGCATTTAGTGCTCTACTGTTAAAATTTGCAGCTTTAATTTTAGTATCATCCTACGATGCTAATGGCTCTACAGGTTTCTTCAAAAATACTTTAACTACAAGCCATACTTTCTCATCTAAAGACTGCAAAAAGGCTTTCAAGTGTACTTTCCAGTATGCATAGTTAGTACCATCAAATAAAGGAGGAATAATCAGGTATTGCCCGCGATCCATAACAATAGGGGTCAATGGATCACACATCAACAATTAATACCTAATTAGAGTGTGCCCGCTCTGATACCACTTGTTGGGTTAAGATAGCTTGACCCCGGTTAATTAATTCAGTAATTCAGTTACCGAAGTTGATTAATTAGGTTCAATTGTATGCAAATGTGAAGGCACCAACAAATCACCAAATAAACTAAATGCAACGAAAATTAAATTGACACGGTGATTTGTTGACAAATGGGGAAAACCTCTCGTAAGGCAAAAACCCCATCACGTGATTTTAAGGTCACCACGGTGATTTTGCCAACTACCTTAGCCTATCCCGAAATACCAACCTATAGTTAAACCTTCGCTCCAATACCTAATTGGACTTGATCTTGTAGTAGCCTGCATTATTTCCTTTGATGCACAAATCTCCTATGACTAATGCTTTACAGAGATCCCAGTACATGACTAACTACAGTAACTTGAACGATGTTGTTGGCTACAAAGTTTTCACTTCATCAACAATGAAGATCAGGAAGCACTTGGTTACAAAACCCTATGGCGTAGAAACACAGTAACTTTTCTTTGAGAAAATAAATTTCTTGGTCTCTGTATCCATGTGTGACAACTCTTAAAGTAAGCCTTATATATGTCTAGGGTTGTGAGAAAAGAAACCCTAACTAAATACATAAGCCTGAGCTAAATTTCAGATCTGGAAAATTGAAAATCATAACTCTCAATAGATTGAGCTGCTGTCAAGCTATCTATCGAGCTTCACATTAATTCTTGATAGCAGGCATCTGTCGAGCTATCTGTCGAGACTTAATGAACAGTTTTTCTTCCCTTGTTTCTTGGACCAATCTTCATGACTTTTAATATGAACACTTGATATGCTTTGAATAACATATCTCTTGATGTATTAAACCCATCTTAGATCTACCCATTTCCAAGTAAAGTACATTTTGCCAAATGATTAGCCAATTACATAAAATATGACCCTAACAATCTCCCCCTTTGGCAATCTGTGACAAAACCACAAGCATAATTATGAAAGAAGTATAAAGCAACAACTCCATAACTATTACAAAAGCCAAAAAGCCAAAAGTACATAAGCCTAACTAATACAATGAGCTCTTGAAAAACTTTGCAAGAAAAGAGATCATGGCATGATAGACTTGCAACCTGTCTTATCTAAAACACTTAAACAAGATTCATCAAGGCATCAAGTGTGAAACATAGACAAGTTGTATACAAGAAGAAATATGTGAATAAAGAGAGAAAGAAACAACACATGTGAGACAAGGGTGAAGAAAACATACGTCATCATATATATATATATATATATATATCAAAGAATACAATGTATGTTAAAGTGGTTACAAGACTATGGTACATGAAGTGAGAAAAAATTCATCAAAACCTTACTACATCTCTCAAAGCACTCTCCCCCTAATTGGTTTATCCCTATGCTAGCTCTCCTCCTAACAAAAAGACTACTCTCATATACAAAACTAGTCTCCCTTTTTGTCACGAGTGACAATGGGTGAATCACTGAGAAGCAATCCTCCCATCATCATACTTAGAGCCAGAAGCATCGTCATCTCCACCACCTAAAGAAGAATCCTCAGCAGGATAGAGAGAAGGTGAATGAGCAAAATCGCCAAGACGAGATTGTCGATGTGCTATGCGACCAATCCTAGTGTTCATCTGACACATCTTATCAGAAATTTGGTCAAGACAATTACCAAAATCAGCACACATGTACTGAAGCTGGTCCATAATGGTAGCAAAGGATGCATCTACTCTAGAAGAAGAAGATAGAGTAGAAGATGAAGATGGACGAAGGGTAGGGGCAGCATCATCCTCCACACGAGGTCGCTTGGCTGCTAGTTGTGCGTCACTCCTCCTAATAGATTCCTTGTTAATGGCACCTATGGCATAGAAAGGAGAAGAAAGAGGAACAGTGGCATGCCCGTGTGATAGGATGCGTGTGATAGCCAAAAGAAAAATGAGCTTATCAAGTGTAGTAGTGTCTCAATAACAATCTATCATAGATTCTATCATGTGTGAAGGAAAATCTATAGAAAGATCTTCCATGAGAAAAAGTAGGAAATGAGCACGAGAATTAGTGTTAGTGTTGTAGTGAAATCATGTCGTGAGAACAAAGGTCATCACCATATTAAGGATCCTTAGACCTTTAGCAAACCCAGTGGTGGAGAAATTTAGAGTTTCTCCCCACACCATGGCCTTCTCATAGAAGAGTGAGGCCATCTCGTCTCGAGAGACAGAATTGAGACAACGATGACTAAGTTAATCAGGACAATCAACCCTAGGAAAATGTAGTACCTTGGAAATGAACTCTAGAGTGACTACGATACGTGTACTACAGAATACCATAGTTAACCTTGACATAGAGGTATCGATGGCGTTCATGTTGGAGTAAAACTCCTGAATGAACACATTGGGAAACCTCTTAGGTATCTCACATGAAGAAGCCCGACCCCGAGAACTAAACGCACTAGGTAGAGTAGTGTCTGGAAAATTTGACAGAATGACCTGGCATTCCGAATGAATCCCCCACTCAAAGAAGTTCTCAAAGAAGGCATCTCTGGCCTTCTCATCATGGAACCTCATAGAATCAGGAATAGAAGGAACAGAAGAAGAAGAAGAAGAAGAACCACAACATCTTATCGAGTTCTTGGATGGAATAGAATTTTTAGGTGCCATAAGAAGGAAACTAAATTGAGAGAGAGAGAGAGAGAGAGAGAGAGAGAGAGAGAGAGAGAGAGAGAGAGAAGAAATAGAGAAACACAGTAGAGAATAAGGCACGAGAAAGAAGAAAATAATGAAGTGCGATGCATGAACATGTTACGTGAAAAAAAAAATTTGCATCATAGGCAAAAACACAGTCCAAACAATAGCACTCACATAGTTTAATCAAGCACATAATCTAGAATGCATGAAAACATGATTATAATGCAATAGAGTGCAATGCATGAACATGTGAGAACAAAACAACAAAATCTAACCCAAAAAGTTTCATAAAAACTCAAAAACCCTAAAAATTTCCCAAAGAAAGAAAACCTAGGTCTAAAATGCATGAAATGAATCAACAAGGAGAGAAAGAGAGGATTTAGAGTACAAACCAAAGGATTGAGACTTGGAATGGGATGAAATCCTAATGGGAGAAGGTTTTTGGTGAAAAGAGAGGGTTTGGAGAGATCAAGATATTTGAGTTTGAGAAAAACTGGGTCAGACCTCAAATATATATATATATATATATATATGTGTGTGTGTGTGTGTATATATAGAAAACGCAACTCAATAGATTGAGAAGGTATCAAGCATCTATCGAGAACAAAATCTCGATAGATCAAGAAGTATCGATGAGGTATCGACGGCAAAAAGATCTCGATAAATCGATGAGGTATCTGAAGGAAAATCTGGTTTTGTATCCCATACAAAATTCACAGCGGAAGCGACATTCATGGATCTATTTCATTCATGATTGATAACATGCACTATGTGATTTTGAGAATTTAAGAACAAGATAGTGTACCTTGGTGCGGTGAAATTCAAAACAAAAGATTAGAAGTTCTTGGGAACACTTTTAATCTTCACTCCAATTCCACTTTTCGCCCAAGAAGTGTGGTCTCTCAATCAGTTTCTAAGGGAGAATAATCGAGTGGTTTCACTTGCACATACACACCACTTCACAATTATGATTCTCTTAAAATAAATTTCTG
The DNA here is from genome assembly GCA_023055345.1 of Quercus wislizeni. NCBI lineage: Eukaryota > Viridiplantae > Streptophyta > Magnoliopsida > Fagales > Fagaceae > Quercus > Quercus wislizeni. Next base: position 27,823,051 of record JALGQJ010000006.1, read on the forward strand.
TATGTTTCTCCCTTTTATAACTAACTGATTATCTAATTGGGCCGGCCTATTGGGCCTTTCCAATTGGGCTTTAATGTGTGGCTTGGAGTGGGACCAAAAGGGACCAATAAGACACTAGCTCCAATGGGCCTTGGGCTTTTCTGTCAACTCTTGACAAGTCCAAAGTTACCATTAATTATATTTAATACCACTATATAAATATAATTTCACTCTAGGTCTTATTTATAAATTATATCCCAAGACTTTATTATACACGCAACCCCTTCAAAAAATATTCGTAGTAATACAAAGTCATGAATGTAGACTGCCACTTTGAAAATTACTACATCTTAATCCTTGAGTATCCGGTTTAATCCTTAAAGTTATTCATCATATATTTATGAAATGCAATTTCATAAATATATACTTTAGTAATTTCTTACTAAAGTGGTTAGGCCTAACTCTCTGAACAACCAAACCCATTAAACTTATCTCAAGGGAATATTTTATATCTCCGTTAAGAGACTATGAATTTCATCTTGAGAATATATGTTCCATCAACACTAAATGTGGTTGCCCAACATACTGAGGTTTTGATCGTGCCTTTAGATCTCACTCCTGATATATCAAAGCAACCTACACCTCATGATCAGGTCCATTATTCTCTCAGGATTAAGAGTTCATGCAAATAGGAGTCGTGAGATTTATTATTCATTTGACAGTCGTTAGGAGAATAATAAATCTCACAGCGGTCCAGTTCAATATGTCTTAACTCTTAAAACATATCAACATATCAACTAGAAGTCTCCACTTCCATGATCAAGACAAATCATCTTAGTTGATATGTTATAGTCTTCGCAGATGAAATGCCCAATTTCATCACCGACTACGAACCAAAATTATGAGTTTACAAAGAACTTGTGATCTATATCTTCTGTGACTAAATCACATAAATCACATACTATGCATCTCATGGACTATATGATAATGTCCAAATATTCATGCTACCATTATTTTAGATAATAATAATAAAGAATCTTTATTAATCCACAACATTAAGTCATACATAATGTCATACATAATAACATACATAGCATCATACAATAGGATTTAAGGGCACTAATCCTAACAGTATCGAGCATCTATCAAGTAGATAGAGACTCCAAAGAATTGGCTCAATGGATTGAGCTATCTATTGAGAGGTATCGAGAACAAACCCAGATATCTCAATACAAGAAGCATCTATTGAGAAGCCTGAAACAAGGTTTTCAAGGAGGAGAAATAGCACAAGATGAATGCAATCAATATAGACAAGAAATAGCACAAACACACACTGTTTTCTTTCTTTTTTTTTTCAAAATTTTCCCTTTTTTTTAATTGAAAAAAAAATTAAAACGAAGCATAAAAACAAACAAACAAACAAAAACCCCAAATAAATCAATTGTGTGCAAATCGTGAAGGCACAAACAAATCACTAAATAAACTAAATGTAGCGGAAATTAAATTGACATAGTGATTTGTTGACAAATGGGGAAAACCTCTCACAAGACAAAAACCCCACTGGTGATTTTAATGTCACCACTCCCAAGAATCCTCTAGTCAACAATCAAGCGGTTACAAGTATAAAGAATCTTACTAACTACCCTGGCCTATCTCGAAATACCAAACTACAGTTGAACTTTTGCTCCAATACCCAATTGGACTTGATCTTGTAGTAGCCTTCTTTCCTTTGATGCACAAATCTCCAATCTGTGATTAACCCTTTACACGAATCCCAGTACGTAAATAACTCCAGCAACTTGAACAATGTTGTTGGCTGCAAAGTTCTTCACTTTATCAACAATGAAAATCATGAAGCACTTGGTTACAAAACCCGATGGTATACAAATGAAATAGCTTTTTTCAGAGAAAATAAATCTCTTAGTCTCTATATCCGTGTGTGATGGCTCTAAAAATAAGCCTTATATATGTCTAGGGTTATGAGAAAAGAAACCATAAACAAATACATAAGCCTGAGCCGAATTTCAGATCTGGAAAACTAAAAATCATAACTCTCGATAGATTGAGCTGTTGTCGAGCTATTTATCGAGCTTCACATTAAGTCTTGACAGCAGGCATTTGTTGAGCTATCTCTCAAGACTTAATGAATAGCTTTTCTTCACTTATTTCATGGACCAATCTTCATGATTTTTAATATGAACACTTGATAAGCTTTGAACAACATATTTCTTAATGTATTAAACCCATCTTAGATCTACCCATTTACAAGTGAAGTACATTTTGTCAAAGGATTAACCAATTACATAAAATATGGCCCTAACAAATGCAATATTGAGTATGCCTTTAATAGGGTTAAGACATAAGACACAATGAAAGGAAGCCAATCCTAGGGTTGGGTGGTTTTGGGTGCCAAACACCTTCCTAAAACCGTACCTAAATTCCAAACCCATATCTCTGGTAGTAAGATCAAAAAGGTCATTTCTCAAGAGGATGCTATATATATGGTTCCTAGACCATTGCAAAATCTAGGTGGCGACTCCCCATATTATGTCTACACCACCCTTTTGGGTTTTCAATCTAGAAGCCTCCCTCGCATTCTTTCTTTTACTTTCCTTTTGTGAAGACCGCCCTTTCGGGTTTTCAATCTACCTTTTCATATTTTTTTTTTTTGTATTTTTTTGCTTTTTTCTTTGTTTTTTTTTTTTTTTTTTTGGTTTTGCATAGGAATGTAGAAAGGGGGTTGCGCTTGGAGGCTCCCTCATGCAAAGTACCACATGTCAGCATCAAAATAAGTAGGCATATTGAAATCATGTCCATCTATGTCAGCTCGGATTATGCCTCCTCCGAAGAAGGCCTTCTTCACCATATACGGGCCCTTATAGGTCGGGGAAAATTTTCCTCTATGATTAGGCATGGTCTAGTTATGCTTTTTCAAGACTAGGCCACCTTTTTCAAAGACTCTAGGTCTAAGCTTCTTGTTAAATTCTTGCTTGACACATCACTAGTACAACTGTCCATGGCACATTACGGTCATGCGTTTCTTACCTATCATGTTCAATTACTCATATCGAGAACGGGTCCACTTAGCTTCTGATTGCTTTGTCTATAATAAAATCCTGAGAGATGGGATCTCTACCTCTGCGAGGAGGACGAATTCTATGTCATAGACCAAAGAATACAAGGTTGCACCCATGGAAGTACGAATAGAAGTGCGATAGGCGCACAAGGCAAATGGCAAGAACTCATGCTAATCCTTATAGGTGTCTGTCATCTTCATTAAGATCTTCTTTATACTTTTGTCGCCATCCATCTAAGGGCAGTAGGGAACTGAATTCTGATGTTCAATCTTAAACTGTTGGCAAAGTTGCTTGATCATTTTCCCATTCAAATTCTTTCTGTTATCTGTAATGAGCTCTCCTAACAAGCCGTAACGGCAAATGATGTCCTGTTTCAAGAATTAGGCCATCACGGCTTGGGTGATGCTTCTATAGGAGGCAACCTCCATCCACTTGGCTAAGTAATCGATGGTCACCAAGATATACTTATGCCCATTTGAGGCTTTCAAAATCAAGGGTCCAATGACATTCATTCCCCAAGCTAAAAAAGGAAACAACGTTGTTGAAGAGTACAGGGGTTAGGGAGGAATATTCTTCCTATTCTGATAGACTTGACAATGATGGCACGTCCTCACATGCAAGATGCAATCGCTCTCCATAGTGAGCCAATAGTAGCTAGCTCTCACAATTTTTTGGGCTAACAAGGATCCACTGGCATTGGCTCCAAGCAAGCCCTCATGCCTTTATACAGAACTTCTCCACTTAAGAAAAATTGACACGTCATGCGCCTAATGATTTCTTCTCATTGTCTCTAACCCTAAGCGGGTATTCACCATCTTTGAGATAAGCCTTGATATCATGGTACCATGGCTTCCTATCAATTTCAACTTTGACGTTCATGCACTCTTCAATATTCATACAGTAAGCCGGCACGCCATGGACCTCTATGCATAATTGTCACATCTCATCTCCTTCTGCCAACTTACCCATGCTAGCTAGGGTGGCTAAAGCATCTGTAAACTGGTTGTGTGCTCGGGACAAATAAGCAGAGGTAATGTTCCAAAACTTTAGGATTAATCGGCTGTCGCATTTCTGATATGGAATCGACTTGGTGTCTTGGGCTTGCCACTTTCCCTCTATTTGGGAGATGATTAATTAGGAATCTCCAAAGATGCTTAAATCATATGCGCTAAACTCCAAGGTGACTTATAAACCTACTATGCATGCCTCGTACTTTGTGACATTGTTTGTGCAATCAAAATTCAGTTTAATTGAAATAAGGATTTGTTGGCCCTTTGGGGATACTAGAATTGCCCCCACTCCATCAAAATAAAGCTTCCAATGCCATTATTCCACATTGCTAGGTTATGGCTCTATTGCAAAAACATCCTCATCTGGAAAGAGGAATTCTAAGAAAACTGGATCATTCAATGGCTGATCCACTAGGTAATCAGTTTTGGCCTGACCCTTGATGGCCTTTCGCACCACAAACACAATATCGAACTCGGATAGCAACATCTGCCAATGAGAGATCTTCCCTGCGAGGGTAGGCATTTCAAAGATGTACTTGATAGGGTCCATGCAGGAAATCAACTACTTGGTGAAGTAGAGCATGTACTGCCATAACTTATGCGAGGCTAGTGCTAAGGTGAAACATGTCCTTTCAATGGCAATGTAATTGATCTCACAACTGGTGAACTTCTTACTTAGGTAGTAAATCGCCTTCTCTTTTTTATCAGGTTCATTTAGTTGGCCTAATATGCAACCAATGGATGTCTCTTGCACCACTGGGTAGAGAATCAGATATCCCGACATTGGAGGAACCAGGATAGGAGGGTTCAACAATGTAATCCTGTCAAAGGCCATTTGACACTCATTTGTCTATTCTATTTTTGTATCCTTCTTCAAGAGCTTGAATCAGGGATCGCACGTGGTGGTCAACAATGCTATAAAGCGGGCTATATAATTGATCCTTCCCAAGAAGCTTCAAACTTATTTCTCGATTTTCAGAGCAGGCATGTCCCTGATGGCCTAGACTTTTTCTGGGTCCACTTCTATTCCTCTTGGTTAACTATGAAGCCGAGTAATTTCCCTAAACTGGCTCCAAAGATGCACTTGTTAGGGTTAAGCCTTTACCTACACTTGACAAGGCGCTTGAATAGCTTTCTCAAATTTGTCAAATGATATCTAGAAGTACGTGACTTGGCAATCATATTGTCCACATAGACTTCGATCTCCTTATGCATCATGTCATGGAACAGGGTTACCATGGCTCACTGGTAGGTTACATCGGCATTCTTCAAGCCGAATGGCATGACATTGTAGGTGTAAGTCCCCCAATGGGTGGTGGATGCTATCTTGGCTTTGTCTTCTTCGAGCTGGCCCGATTCAAATCTCCATAATCAACACACATGCGTACCTTCCCATCCTTCTTTGGCATAGGAACAATGTTTGCAACCTAATAAGAGTCGGCTATGGTGATAAGAAAACCGGCATTCAACTGCTATTCTACTTCTTCTTTGATTTTCAGGATAATCTCAAATTTCGTCCTTCAGAGAGCTTGCCATATTGGGGGGCATTTGGGTTTGACCAAAATCCTATGGACAACAATCTCTATATCCAGTCTTGGCATATCTTGATAGGACCAAGCAATGATTTCTTTGAATTCCTTCATCAGAGCTATAAGCTCATCTTTCATGTCCTTGGGAAAGTTTACTTTGATCTTGATGGGTTTTTCTATCTTGACTTCCTCAGCTAGGTTTATCACCTCTGTTTCTTCTACATTGGGTCATATCTTGATAGGACCAAACAAAGATTTCCTTGAATTCCTTCATCAGAGCTATAAGCTCATCTTTCATGTCCTTGGGAAAGTTTACCCCGATCTTGACGGGTTTTTCTTTCTCTCCTTCCTCAGCTAGGTTTATCACTTCTATTTCTTCTACATTGGGCTTGGAACCTTCACTCTTTCTATTTAGAGCTTTTAAGATGTCTCAAGGTAAGTTCGAGACCATTTCCAATCCTTCAACATTATGATCCAAATCCATTGTTTCATTCACACCCTTGATATTGTCAAGGGACGATGTACCCACTTGGGAATCAGAATAGATCCTATAGAGCAAAACATATGCAGAGAAATATAAGATAATTTGCACACACATATTCATACGAAAGCAAGTAAAGAAAGATGCAAGAAATTTCTTGAATAATGTGTTGAATATTTAATTAATGGATTTTGGGTAGGGGAAAACAAAGTTCATGCCTAATAATGACAAAAGGGAAATATTCTATTTTGTTGTTTCTAGGAAAACAAACTAGGAAAATGAACAGGAAATACAATTAAAGCAGGAAATAACACAAGCATGCAAAACAAACTAAAAAAAAAAATGCAGGAAATAACATAAGTGTACAAAACAAACTAAATATGTTATTCCAACCCTTTTGGGTGATCAGAAGGCCTAATCACTTGATGTTGGAATAGTCTTTACTCAGCTGGTGCAACCATAAAGCAAGACTCGATGGTCCAAAGGCCTGCCATCTCACCTAGCATCCTTGGTCAGATAGTAGAAGTTGGATCATCTTCGGAAGATATGATAGTGTTCACAGAGAACTCTTCAGGATAAAGCCGTATAATGCAAGCCAAATTACGTTTTTCATCTTCCAATTCCTTGAATGGTTCTAGCATAATGACCTCGACCGGAGCCAAAAGTGGTCTTGATATGGGGAATAGACATCCCTGAAGCAACACACTTCCTCTTCTTTCCTCTAAAAGCTTGAAAGTGTTCTTCATGAGTGGGTTCATACCCCAAACCGAATCTTCCTTTGTTATTTGAGAGTTCAATGAGAGTAGGGCTCCTACGTCCTACAGCTCTGAGGCCTTGGCCTAACTTGAGCATGGGCTCTTCAGCCATAATGGTGATTAACTAATTCTTAGATATGAACTTGAGTCTCCGATGAAGGGTAGATGTGACTGCACCTGCTGCATGTAACCATGGCATCCCTAAAAGCATATTGTAGAAAGATTCCACTTTAATCACTTAGAAGTTGACAAGGATCTCGAGCCAATCTCAATCATTAGCTCAATTTTGCATTGCACCTCGTGGCATGCTATGAAAGGCCATGATGATCATAGTGCTAAGCCGAATAAGAGACATATCCACTTTTAGGTGCTCAAGAATGGCTATTGGGCAAACATTCAGGGCTGATCCATAGTTGATTAATACCCTTGCAACAATCATGTCTTCACACTTAGCCACGATGTGCATGGCCATAGTATGAGCTCTTCCTTCTAGAGGTAACTCGTCATCTAAAAAGGAGACTTGGTTGATGGCCAACACCAACAGTACCATACCTTTAAAGGAGGAATTTGTAATACCAGTATGAACATGCGTTTCCTTTAATACCTTTAATAGAGCCTCATAGTGGACCTCAAAAGATAACAACAGGACTAAGATAGAAATATGAGCTAGAGATTTGTTCAACAGCTAAATGATACTATAATTAGCCTTCTGGATGGTTTTCAAGAATTCCTCGACTTTTTCAATGGTGACCCTATTCCTGACTAGCTCAGTCGTGCCCTTGCCAATCTATTTCCATCTCGTTTCTAGTTCCTCAAGAGTATAAAATCAACCACTCCAAGTGAGTCTGGATAGACCTAAAAAGATATTAGAGCAAACCACTTTCTTTCCAGTTTGGGTGGAGATGAAAGTCACATCTATTGATACCATATTTTGTTCGCCCTCAATTTGCATGCCAGACCTTGAAAAACCCAAAAATATTATTTTATCTCCATGGGATCATAAGAACATATATAATGGCGTGGCACAACCCGTTTGAACACCAGAGCGCTCAAAGTACCTTTTTAGCCAAAATGACCAAAATGCTCCTAGTCAACCCTTGGTTAACCAAAGGTCAAACAACATCAAAATCCTCATTAAACAACATTTTTCATGGTTTTCTATCAAACTCAAGCTCCTCAAAGATATTTAGCAACTTTGACCAAGTTTGACCAAGAGTCGACTCTTAGTGGACCCTAGAAACCCCAATTTTGATCTGGCAATCAGAACAAGTTGAAACCAATTCCATTGCGAAGATAATCAAATTCTCATTCCAAAGACTATTCATGGGTCAAAATCGAAGTTAAAACGGTTGAGATATTGAGAAAATCGCAAAAAGTGCATTAGCACATTTCCTGAGGTTATAATTTTTTATCCAACTATTGGAATTTTAATTTATTTAGCTTTATTAAAAATAGACATCCATAGCTTTCCAAGGACACCAAGATCACCTTAATTTGAGTACATGTCAAATTTGCTGATATGACGATGACATCAGCCTGACGACCCTTGTAAGGCTACTAGGCCGAGCCAGTGCACCTACAAGGTGCGTCGTGCCTCAAAAAGTGTGCCAAGGAGTATAAATAGCCCCTGGCACCCCAGATTGGACTAGAACTAAAAAATTGGGTTTTTGGGAGCTGTTTGGGCATTTTTCCTCTCTTTTCTCACCGTATTTCTCTCCCAAAAAACACAAAAACACATGAAAGCTTCTTGATTCTTATCTCTTCTCCAAAAATACAAGGTAGTATTCATACCCTCCATCTTCCTCTCCTTGGTTCCATACCTTGAATAACATGATTTATTACTTTCCCTAGCATAATTCTTGCTTTATCTTTCTCCTAGCATGTTCTTAGCTTAGATCTAGGTTCTTGCATGCTTGTTTGTATGTTATTTGTCTTGATCTACATGCTTTATGCTTTATGCCATGCTTTCTATGCTTAGATATTTTTTTCCCATGTGTTGTTTGGCTAGATCCACATGTTTCTATGCTTGTTTACATGTCTATTTGTCTTTCCTACATGTTTTATGCTTTATGCCATGCTTTCCTATGTTTTGTTCCTCTTTTTGCTTTATGTTGATGTTAGGGTTACATGCTAACATGCTTGTATGATGTTGTTGGCTATGCTTTATTTCCATGCTTATATGTGTAGATCGGTGTGTTTACATGCTTAGATCGTTAACCTCTACATGCTTTTTGTTATCTTCCATGTGCTTATGCACTTTATGCCATGTTTGTGTGCCTAGACCTAGACCTAGACCTTGTTTGTCATGCCATGTGCTATTGTATCCCTTTTCTCACTTTTGTCTCTCTTTCTTGCGTTTTAGCTTATTGGTTCAGGCCCGATCTAGACCCTATAGTCTTTGTGATCGTCCATACATCTTGGCCCACATCAAAGGGTTTGGATCATTCATATTTGCATGTCTATGCTTGCTTACTTCTATGCTTCTATGCTTGTGTTAGCCTCTCTAGTTCTAGGATTTGCCATATTTGGGGCACTCTACGGGCTTGACCTTTTGTGGTTACGTCCAATGCCCATGAGGCCTTGTTTGGATGTAACCATTTGGGAGGCATCTCCACATGATGGGTTGCTCTAGGTGTACCCTTCCCTTTTCAGCTTCGTGCGATGCTATGCTTACTATGCTTGTTTATGCCACCCATTGGCTTTTTAAGCATCTTTACACGCTTGCTTACATATCTATGCATAAGTCTTGCTTGCTAGTGTGTTTTCCACACTTCAACACAATGAAGTTATGGACATTCAATCCAAACCTACATTTGTACCTTGTGGACACCACCTTTTGTTCGCCTTCTTGCTTGTTTGTCTTCTTTCTTGTTTGCTTGTTTGCTTTCTTGCTTTCTAGCTTGTTTGTTTATCTTTACTTGTCAAGTATCCTACCATGCCATGCTTGCCATATCTATCTTGCTTGTTTGCTTTGTACCCTTTGTGCATTATCAAGCAAAAAAGGCGAGGATGCGAGCATGTGGATAAAAGCCAAGCGGTTGTGTTCAATAGGTTTAGGGGTCTAGCCTCTCCCATTTGGTTATGTACTCTTTTAAATCCCTTTCCTTCCATCCTCCTTTCTCTCGTAGATGGGTTGTATTAGGTATATCATGCCATGTACCATTCTTCCTCATCTCTTAGAGTATGGCGACCCTTGTTTACTTTCCTGCACCTATATTTTGGGCCATGCTACTTTCCTGCTTTGTGTGCTAGCATTGTGCAAGATGTTTGTATATATATACCTACACGCCTCTTCCGGTGTGATTGTCACAATCCCTGTCACCTAAGGCAAAGTGATGCCTAATTCCTGCCACGAAAGTAAGGTGACATGTCGCCGAATTTTCATCGTGGAAATCTAGTACTTTGCATGAATGCCTTAGGAAAGCATAGATTGGGACCACACTCATTCAAAAGCCAAACCTCAAAGCCCCCATGCACGCAAAGCCCCAAAAGCCAATGCCAAAATTATTTTTTTTACTGCCAATCTCCGAAAATTAAGGTTTTATCAGAATAAAGGATTGTCCTTGGACAAGCATTGTGGGGTGTTTAGCACCTTCTCCACACGTAACAAAACTTCCAGACTCAAGAATCAAGATTTTTTTTCCATCCACATTAGATTAGGAAAAATGCCCCTTTTCTTAACCTAGGATTGGTAATAAAATTAACTAGAAACAGGTGACCAATCACACCTTAGAAAAACCCAATGATTGGTGGCGACTCCACTTACGTTTGGTAATCCCTTAAAATTTGACCCAGATTCCTACCACAAACGCCAAAGGTAGACCTACCTTCCTCCACTGAGACAGAGACAGAGAGCACATGAAGCCCTGCACAAACCACGCCACACACTACACACGCGCATACCCAATCATCCGAGAGAAGGGCCTCCAATGGGTGGTCGAATGAAGGCCCATAACAACGGTGGTTTTCTGCTCCGTTTTGTTATGCCAGGTGTCGACAGATTGGCAACTCCACTGGGGATCGATAACACGGAAATTGGCATTAGCCTCCGGGGCTTTCCTTTTGAAAAAGGGCTTCTACTATGTCCTAGTAGACTTTTTTCAAAAGAGCATAAGTATTTTCTAAAAATATTTTTCTAAAATCCTTCTCCGAAAGGGAGGCTTTGAGATATTTTCACATGGGGCTTTCCTTACATTCTTTACAGCTTTTCTCACATGCTTTACCACTTTCCTCACATGCTTTACTACTTTCCTTCACATGCTGTTGTGAAATTTTAAAATACTTGCAAGTGTACGAACCGTACCGAAGTATAGTTGGACAAAAACGAGGTCGAACCCACAGGAACTTGAATGAAAGTAGGAAAATTAAATCAAATCTTAACCAAATTAATCCTAATCCAGTTTAATAAAAATTGGTTGTTTGCAATGAAATATACTAAACAAATAATAAAACTAAGCAAATAGTTAAACTAAGCAAAAGATATAAAGCAATAAAAAGATGTAAACAATCAAGAGAAAGGAATTAAGGTTTTGGAATCTACCTTGTAAGTCATATCAGCATATATTTATGATCATTAATTTTTCCCAACTCACTACATGATAATCTAGAAATCAATCTTGCTATCATGGAAAATATCATCATTAAAACTTATGTTTAAAAATCTAAAGTATGTTCTTCTTCACTTCTTTAGTATAAAATCAAATCATCAATTGTATCCGTAGCCAAACAAATCACAAGATATATCCAATTCTAAAAATCAAATCATAAATTGTATCCATTGACAGACAAATCACAAGGGATATCCAATTTTATAATCAAGAATTAATAAACCAAGCATTCAATTAATTAAGACAAATCCTAAATCATGAGAAAAACATGATTGAACTCATATCTAGAATCCCATCTTAGTCAATTGATATGAAGCAAGAACAATTTAAATCATTAAAGAACATCTATTGTGGGAAAAATCAAATCACATAAATATTACTGATAATCCTTAACAAGATTTCATCCTCAACCCTAATTATAAATTTAGCTACTCATAGTAATTGAAAGAAAACATAAAAATAAAATACTAAACATTAAACTAGACAAATAAAATAAAACTAACTGTCATGGAAGAGGTAGCCGCAGCTCTCTATACATTCAGCCCTAGCAGTAGCCTTAGCACTGGCCTCCTTGAATTTTTCCCTAAAGAGCCTTTAAATAGGTCAAGGAATCCTATTACAAGTTGAATTCCCGTTTGGAGAAAATCCCAGATTTTTAGGCTTCATTTAACCGACGATTTCGGCCCATTTAGCTTCATAATTAGGACTTTTGGTAAACTACAAAGTTGTAGCCCTTTAAGTTAACTTTCCATCCCAACTTGAATCACCTCGATTGGACATCTGAACCGAAAGTTATGCTGAAAATACTAACTGATGTGCAGGCTGAAATCCTAATCCAAATTGGACTTGGATTTGGTGCAAATTTCCTTTGATTCCTTGCTCCAATTGGACTTAAATTTAATTGAGTTGGTCTTCTCTTGAATTCATCATGGCTGGATTTAATTTGGCTTGATTCAATTGGTCTAGCCCCACTTTGCATGTAAAGTCTTTGTTACCTGCAACACAAAGATATTATATAATTAATCACAAAATAACATAAAAGTAAGGCTAAATATGTAGATATGTGAGTATTTTATTGTATATATTTCATGCACATCACATGCAAACATAGGATAGCAAAACTTAATTTCCGCTTCACCTTTATCTGCTTTCGTATATATCTCTACTGTGCTTTGAAAAAGTCTTTCCCCGTCATTAATAATTGCATGATGTATACACCCTTTTTAAGCCGAACCCTAGCTCCGCACTGCCGGCGTAGTCACATCTCTTTGGGGATTTCATCACCGCATTTGCAGATGCCCAGACACAAACATCGGCAGTGTTACCTATAGTTAGATCCGAGGCTGACTTTGTAGGCACTTCTGGGTCCATGGGTTGATAGGAGTAGCTGAAAAGGCCCCCTCAATCCTTCCTACCCCACAACTTCCATGAAGGGAGCGATATGGCGATTGAGTCCCCCTAGGATAGGAATAACCTACCAGTTAAGCCTTTGTATACAATTGCCTAGTTATGTCAAACCCATGCGGAGTAGATTAAGCCTAGAGCCCATGAGGACTAGGTAAAGCCCAAGGAGCGAACATCCAAGTCTAGGAACGGATACCCTTATAGGACTAGAGGTCAGGGGAAAGTGTCTTGTAGCAGGTGTGCTCTTTTTGCTTGCACTAAAGAAATTGTTCTCTACTCCAGGTTCTTTCTATCCTGCTTGCACAGTATCCATGATTAAACCCCTAGGGAAAGCAACCCCGTTGCTTGTACATGCTAGATCACACTTCATCCCTAAGGGTTTACAATCCTACAAGGGCATTCATGCATACACTAATTGGTTTCGTCACCCAATGGTGCAAAGATAAAATTTGTGGCAAGTAGCCGAAACTCCATTCAAGAGGAATTGCTACTGATAAGCTGTCAAGAATTCTAAAGCATTAAGAGTCCAAGAGCTCTCCTAGGAAAAATCCAAAAAGATTTCCAAGAGGTGCAAGTTGCCAAAAATTCCTCAAAGAGATCCAAAGGTTCAAGAGATCCATGTTGTCCAAATTGTCAAGATGTCAAAATTGCCAATAGTCCTAGATGTCAAGAATCCAAGGGCTCCCCCAAGAGATCCAAATGTTCAAAAGATCCATGCTATCCAAATTGCCAAGATGTCAAAATTGACAAAAGTCCTAGATGTCAAGAATCCAAGGGCTACCCCAAGAGATCCAAAGGTCCAAGAGATCCATGCTGTCCAAGTTACTACGAGATCCAAGTGTCCAAGAGCTACCCCAAGAAGTCCACATTGTTAGAAGCCAAGCTTTTCCTTGTAATTGCATTTCCCTGTATTGTAAAAGGCCCACTATTAGAGCCGATGAACCCAGCGTTGTAAAAGCAAATATTGTACTAGCATGTAATCTAAAGAAGGTCTGTCCCACATTGCCAAGAATATCATGAAAGTTTCGGTTACTTGCCAATCTTGTGCATTAATTTTGCATCATAGTAGAAACTCACCATGATAAATACCCGATCAAGGGGGCAAAGCCAAATTTTGAAAAATGATAGGAGCATGTCCTTAAGCATTTTGTTTGCAAGGTAGCAATTCTCCAATAAAGGTATGATCTTTACCTGCTTGCATAACATTGAGAAACCTTAAGAGAGACGGTTCTAGAACCGCTTGTGCATTAGAATCCACCTAAGTCCTAAGGGTCCCAAACCCTACAAGGGCATGCTTGCATTTTCTGATATCTCCTACCTAATTGTGTAGATAATAAATTGGGTGGCAAGTGGTGTGCTATCGTAGGCAAACAAAAATGAAACCTATACTCCTAAAAATATATGTAGTGGTGTGAGTAAGGATCATTCCCATGGAGAGTATTTAGCCTAGTTTTATGCTACGTGAACAAGTATGGGGGGGGGGGGGGTTTGAATACAACGAAAACAATTTTAAGAAAAACAACTAAGGAACAATTCAAATTAAAGTATCAAATTCAATCAAGAGAACAAACCTTGGTCTAAGTTAACATCCACCATCGAAATTTTACAACTAATCATCGATGCAAGTATATATCAATTCACACTTTGAATATTCACCATTGGAACTATTTTCCTATCTCTCCTTAGCCGTAGTTAATTAGAAAACAAGCGATCTAATAAACCCTAACTACTAAACAACCCAAGACAAGCGCTAAAGGTTTAATCTAGTAGCAACCTTAAGAATTAGAGAGATCGATGAAACTAAACAACACAAGCACAAATGGTTGTATTTAATTTAGTCGAGTGTTCTTCCTAAGATCTAATAATTTTTAACGCAGCAAATCATTAAATCTTGGTAGCTTCACAAGTTAGAGAGATCAAAAAATTACGGATTTGATATCTAACCTAGCAGTAAATTGCAACGAATAATAAAGTAGTAGGCCTCCTAGTAATTAAATGAGACAATCATGAAAATAGGCACAGAAGAACATCCGATATTCAAAGCATAAATTGAACAATAAAAACAAATTAGATCTCACAGTTTTATTGATTCTGAGGTTTCAGTTTCGTTCGACCAAGTATAAAAGTTTTAGCCACACAAGGCCATGATGAAAACTCAAAGGAGAAAATCAGAGAAGAGGGGAGAGAGAGGCAACTGTGTCCAATTCTGATTTCTCCTCCCCCTTTCCCAAGCCTACAAAATCTCCTAAAAGTATTCTCAATAATAATATCCAAATCTAACTAATTAAGGGAAAATATTAAAAATAAAACAAAGTCCTAATATAACTAGGAAAGTGGTGTTTTTCAGCTGGAAATTTCGTGCACCAGATCTGGAAGCTTCTAGAAATAAACCTCATCAGATCTGCGTATTAGAATTGCAGGCAAAGGAACATTCCAGAACGTCAGCAGTGCAGGTACAGCAACTTCAAGCCCGATTTCTACCTTGATTTGGCCCGTATCTCTCAAAACTCAAAACATGAAAGTTGTAGATCTTTGTCTTTTCGTTCCATATCATCTTGAATCATCTCAATCGGAGCTTGTATGAGGGAGTTATGCCCATATTACGAAGCGATGTTGAAACTGTCCAGAATCGCCCAATTAGCTACGCTTTGCACTTAATGCCTCCATTTGCATCCTAAATCAAAATATAATAATAATGATTACATTTAGGCACCAAATAAGTATAAAAGACTAAACATTAAGGGAGAAAAATATGACATTTTGCATTCTCATCAGCAAGCAACCGAGTTTTTCCATAGAAATGTACAAGAGGCTAAGTTTTCTTCAAAATTGTCAAAAAGATCAAAATTTGTTTTCCTTCTATCAAATGTCTTTGCATCAAAATTGGTTTCTTTGTCCAAGGATCTTGATGAATATCATTACAAAAATTGTTGCCATACAAAGTGTGCCAAATTTTTCCTAAAAGGACAAGGGGTTACACCTTAAAATTTTCATTGTGAGAAAGGGTCCATCCCAAGACTTTTCAAAACCTATGCTAATGTTCAGTTGCTTGCCAAAATTTGGTCATGATAAGATTCGCATCACTTTAGGAGCTCGTTCAATAACAAGAATTCCAAATCATGGAACTTCTCCCCCATAATTGCAAAATGAAATAGGGGCATGCTTAAAGCATTTGGACATAAGACTAACATGTGCTTTGGTTTTTGTTTCCGCCATGAAAATATCCTAATCCATCTCGAGGTGTGAGAAGAAATGTGGGAAGTTCTAGATTCTTGTATCTCCCAGCTTATACAAAGGACATGTGCAAGAACAAAGATTGCAATCCGAAGTCTCAGTTCATGTTAGCCAAGGATCTTTAAGAGACTATTTAGATGGTCGAAGAACCAGAAAAATGCCATACTGGGGCAGAATTTTTCTCGATCCTTCTCCCATGCAAAAAGAGATGAAGTTGATGGTAGTAAAAGCATCATGAATCTTGGTGCAATTTTCATAGGGTTCTTCAAATGCATCTCAGTCGAGGTCATGACAGAAGCTTGTGGAGCCATTTCTGAATACACGAGCCCTAAATAGCTCATTCAAGAACTCACTCCAAGGAGTCAAAGATTGCAATAAACCTACTTTGGGTTATCTTTTGGATACAACATCTCCATCAATCAGTATGAGACACCTATGTTGGACATGAGAATAGACAATTAAAAGGATGCATGAGGCCACTCTATTGGAGGAGGGCCTAGGTATTTCCAATTTTGTTGGGCCTTCTTAGGACCAAGGTTCCCTACTAACTTCAGTCTTTTGAATTTCCTTTTCAAGGATTGCCTTTTGATCTATCAACTATCCAGAGAAGCATAACTTCTCTAATGAATTTTGACTAATTTCTTTCAAGGCCCTAAATTCCCTATCTCAAACATGATTAGCAACCAATTCTATTAAGGCATTAACAGCATGATTAATGAGATTAGTGATCCACAAGACTTACATATGGACTAGAAGAAGGCCAAGCTTTTAAGTGCTCTCAATATGATACGAGGGCAGATTTTTAGTGGTCTCATTCCCATAAGACAACTAAAAATCCATCTTGAGCACCCCCACATTATCCATGAAGACTAGCTACTGCAAGTCTAAGAGCAGAATTCAGTGAGAAGTTGGATTCAATCCGAACAATTTGCAAGCTCTTCTGTCAAAGCATCTCGAATGGGAAAAAGAACCCAACATCTCTTAAGCAAGATTAGCCAACTCTAGCTTGGCTTTCTTCACCTTGCCTTAGTAGGCTTTTCCTTCGGGTTTTAAATATTCTTTTGCCTTTGGGTAGTCTAGGTGGTTCCTTTAGGTTTCCCCCAAACAAATATTCCTTCGGGTCTTCTTCAGAAAAAACATTCTTTCACCTTCGGGTCTTTCTGAACAAAGTCCTCCCTTTCTCCAAGTATCCTGAGATGTCTTTGGGTTTCTTAATATGTGAATCCTCACACCCTTCAGTTGAAAATCTCACCAAGTTGCGAAAGTGATCGAGAGACCATGGAAAACGCCACATCAGGCTGTTTTTTTTTTTTTTTTTGGGCACAATCTCTACCCTCCGAATAGACTTCTTTTCAATAGCCTTAACAACATCTTGAACTTTAGCAAGGACCACAATCACAAGGCCATCAAAAGATCTTTTAACTTGCCTAAAGCATTCCTTGGAAGCCCAACTACCGCATTGACAATAGAAGAAGGCAAACCAAGCATATATTTAGGGTGAATTACGAACTATCTCCAGTTTTATCAAATCTTGCCATAAGCAAAGCCTTCATCTAACCTAGATCACTTCCTTCATAGGAACATTCATATAGTATTGGGACCACCTTAGTCATGGTGATTCACTTGACGAATCGTAAATCATTGAGAAATTAGCTCCGGCTACTTCAACAATACAATGTCAGAACTGGCTCATAATGAGTGGCCATGTGTGAACCATGGAAGAAGAGTAAAGGGATTAAAATTGGTCGAATAGAGCCAAAATGCTTCCAATTTTATCGGGTTTGGCGTAATCTTGATATGTCACTAACTCCATTCAATCAATTTCCTTTCCAAGGACATGCTTTAATCAAGCCAACGAGACATCATTCACATCGCATTCTTCAATGAATAGTGACAACTCAACATTTGAGCATTTATGATAGAGCTATTCACCTGCTCAACATATGGGTGATAGTGCCACATCAAAATTTCAAGGAATTACATTAACATCCCTTCTTGTTAATCTCATAATGCTTAGGTCCCTAATGTGGTGTGTGTTCCTTGACAGGTCATTTCAACGATTGACATGAAAATGAAGTCAATACTTGTGCTTCACAAGAACCTTCACCACATATCAGAAAATCTTCATCCAAAGATGTATGCAAAGCATGGAACCAACTATATATTAACTCCTTGCAAGGTAGAGACCTCCATCTCTTGGGTGGATCTTTGCGAAAGCTTTTGGATATTGGGAATGCCATCCATCCGAAACATTAGAACCCAAATTAGGCCTTGTTACTACATCCCAAACGTTGTCTCAACAAAACCTTCTCTCATTTCAATTGGCTTAGGTTTGTTGCAATCTTGTACACATTTTTCAAAAAAAAAAAAAATTCAAAATAAGATCAAAGCATAAAGGTTCAAATTAAAACATCAAATCATGAAAATTTGTGTTTTGAAACACGTGCATCTCTCAAGAGTGGCAAGTCAATGCCAAAACCCCTTTTGTGGGAAAAGAGTTGTTTGAGTGAAGTGGTTGTCCTTTACCAAGGATAAGGGGCATGTGATCCCCAAACACTCACCTCATGATATCCCATTTCAACAACCCCACATTCTCGAAACATTCACCACTTTTACAAAGTGCACTTTCAATTCTTAACAATCAACCCCCTCTGGGGAGGTCCAACCCAAGATTGGCGTGGACCCTGAATTAGTGAATAACCATATGTTCAAGTTTCATTGACCAACTAATTAGATTTGAAATGATGGAGGCATTTGTTTCATCTATCCAAACAGTTATATCACTTGATAGACCTTTTGAGCCGAAAAGAAAATGTTTTTCAAAAATCACCCAAATTTATATTTTGGCACATAAGCTCCAAAGGCTAAGAAGTAAGTGTTCAAGATGATGGAGAAAAGCATTCATTTCACTACCATCCTGCTAGCAGAGAAATATCCCTTGTTAGTCTAGTTGAGCCTACTAAACTATTTTCTTGATTTCACCCACCAAGGATTACCCTCCACACTGGGGTGGGTTAGATGGCTACAAGGATCTCATGCTAAGTGATCTCCAATTTAAGTCCATTAAATGAATCCATAATTAAAAAAAAAAAAAAAAAAAAAAAAAAAAAAAAAACAACAACAACAACAACAACAAAAAAATGAATGAGAAAGGAGACCAAATCAAATGACAAATGTCATAGGCCAATCAAGTCTAATGAAGCCCTAAGCAAAGAATGGGCAAAAGAAAAATTCAGCCTAAAACAATCAAGAAATGGACTCAAATTGAGGATATAGCTGAGCATGAGAAGCAACCAAAATGCTTTTGATGAAGTGTAATCCTTGACCTTAGGAAACCCCTCAAATAATTTCAAATCCAAAATATCCTCCCGTGAGCTTAGGAAAGCCATATCCTTACATTACGGTCATGAGAAAGTCCCTCTTGATTGAGAGCAACTACTTAGTCTATGGAGCTTATGCCAAATAATCACCCGTATGTAAAAGTTTCGAACTTGATATCCTTCATTTCAAGCAAACAATTAACCCCAAGGCCATGTTACAACCTAATGAAAGACCTCATTGATCACTGAGGATCGGTTGATCGTGATACATGGAACATTTGGTTAATCATTGATGACAGAATCATCCGCTTATGCCAAGGTGTCATGCCTCAAAAGGGTAGGGTCCTCTCCCAACCCACCCGATGAGTTCAAAAAGCCAAACACATCGTTCATGTTTTCCCTACATAGCTTAAAAAGGGACACCCATGAATTTGGTAAACACAAGCACTTTGCTCAAGAAATCCTTGCTTGCGAGCATGTTCCCTATTCAGGGCAAATGATAGTCGTCGAGCACATACACTCTTAAACCACATAGGAAACATGGCCTTAGTGAACCTCTCTTGTGTTACATGCATTTAAACAGATTTTCATGATCATGAATGAATTTCCAAAATTTCTAAACCAAGCTTTTAAAACCAAATGAAACAGAAGGGAAAAATAATGACCCTCAAAGATTTCAAATCCTCCAAACTTTTCATGTCCAAAAAAAAATCCTTAAGGGTTATTCATTTCTTTCCAAGGAATTTCTAGAAAAATGAGGTTTAAGATTGCAATAGCTTATGCAAGCCCCCCTTCATCATTATCAGGCACCTTCAAAAAGACCTGAACCTAGAAGATTCAAATGCTCAACCCCAAGTTTTAAATACCATTTGAGCATCACTCCCCTAAACACTTTTCAAGCCCCTTAAACTTATCCCAATAGAGGATGCCTGAGTCATTGCTTCAGACATGACCCCCTATGCTTAAGGGTTGGCCCTAGTCTCAATCTTCATACTGGGGCAGTTTTATTTATGACATTTTCAAACCATAGATGGTATTCCCTTTGTCTAGTGTAATTCAAGATATCCACTAGGAGAAGCAGGAATCTCTACCCGTGAGAGCCTGAATAGGTGCCCACGTTGCACAATACATCAAGACCACACAGAACTCAATGTCCAAACAGTTTTTGTGTAGCTATGACCAAGAGTGTCAGCATTTCCAAGAGCAGAACTTGTCTAGAAATTTGAATCCATAATTCAGCAAACCAAGGAACCCATTGTGGTATAATCATTTAGAACGAGCTCAAACCCATGTCAATTTGGTTCGCCGATCTAGAACCTTGCAAAATCAGTATGCAAGAACAGGTCCATCCCACCAGGAACTTTTCCTGTCATGTCAAGAACAGCACAAAACCTATACTAGGACAATTTTTTATTTTATGCGGTCTCTCCCTTTTCCATCTCCCTTAGTGGATTGATCATTATCAAATTGAATCAGTAAACCCATGAGGATACAGCGCCATGCAAGTGCTACCAATATCACACATTTAGCAACCCTTTGAAAGGCAATATCCAGAATTGTACATGTAAGTCCCACCCAGAGGAATTGTTTCTTGCATACATTAGTAGCCCTTTGAAAGGCAATATCCAGAATTGTACAATGTAAGTCCTACCTAGAGACATTGTTTCTTGCATACAGCAGCATCCCTTTGAAAGGCAATTTATCTAGAGTTATACATGTAAGTTCTATCTAGAGGCATTGTTTCTTGTTGCAACCCTTTCAAAGGCAATTTTCTAGAGTTATGCATATAAACCCTATTAAGAGGCATTGCTTCTCACATACTTCAGCAGCCCTCTCAAAGGCGATTTTCTTCTATGACTATGCATGTAAGTCCTAATCAGAGACATTGTTCATCACACATACATCAGCCCTCTCAAAGGTAACATCACCACGCTTCCACGGCGTAGGAATCATTATGGTGCTTGATACCCAACAACGGATTAGCACAATCTTCTATACTTCCACAGTGTAGGTCCCTTTCCACACTTCTACGGTGTAGGAACTTCTCCTCTCTTGTTCTAGGAGTCATTACGGTGCTTGATACCCAACAACGGATCAGCACAATCTTCTATGCTTCCACTGTGTAGGAACTTCTCCTCTCTTGTTCTAGGAGTCATTATGGTGCTTGATACCCAACAACGAATCAGCACAATCATCCATGCTTCCACGGTGTAGGACCCTTTCCACACTTCCACAGTGTAGGAACTTCTCCATGCTTCCACAGCGTAGGAATCATTTTATCAGGTGTGCTATTCAAATATCCTCCGCCTTCGCCTAATCTTGGAGGCTATCTAGCGGCCGTGCCATCTCAAGATTAATTAGCAACCATGTTGTATGCCTTGCCATCACACAGTTATCATGTTCCTAAAGAATCCTAAGTACCCTTACTTTGGCCTAGTGTTTTATTTTCTACGTCCATTGCATTTGCCTGTTTTTCTACCTAGCAAAAAAAAAAAAAAAAAATCTAAAATTTAGCATGCTTTCCTAGTTGCATTGTTACTAACATATTTGCAGAAAAAAAAATGAAGTTTTTGCCCAGTATCAAGAAACAGATGCAAAAGAAATTTTCCGAAGGAGAAGTAGCAGCTCAACCGCATCGAGTAAAAAGCTGGTCTCGATCCATGAATAGCCTCTGCCTGCAAATTAGGGGCAACAAAATGCGAAATCACATTCTTTATCTGACACCTCTCATTGCACACGAGATGTCAAATAAAGAAGGTGGCAGTTGTTGATACCGTATTTTGTCGGCCCTTGATTTCTATGTTGGACCCTTAAAAACCAAAAAATATCATTTTCTCTCCATGTGGTCACGAGAACATATATAATGGTGTGGCGCAACCTATTCAGACACTGGAGTGCTCAAAGTGCCGTTTTTAGCCAAAATGACCAAAATGTCCCTAGTCAACCCTGGGTTGACCAACGGTCAAAATCCTCACAAAGAAACATTTTTCATGGTTTTATATTAAACCCGAGCTCCTTGGAGATTTTTAGCAACTTTGACCAAGTTTGACCCGGAGTTGACTCTCGATGGGCCCTAGAAACCTATATTTTGATCCGACCATTAGAACAAGTTAAAATCATTGCCATTGCAAAGATAATAGAATTCTAATTCCAACGACTATTTATGAGTTGAAATTAGAGTTAAAACGATTGTGATATTCAGAAAACCATGAAAAGCGCGTCAACACACTTCCTGAGGTCATAACTTTTGATCTAACTGTTTGAATTTTAATTTATTTAGCTTTCTGAAAACTAGACATCCTGAGATTTCCGAGGACACCAAGATCGCCTCAATCCGAGTCTAGAAAGACCTCTAAATGCTCATCCGAAGTCAAAACTGAAAAAGTGCAACAAGACAAATTTAATGTCAAATTGATTGAGCTTTACTACCCATCTAACACTATATATAAAATCAGAAGTCTTTTCCTACATTTGAGGTTGTGCAGCCTCATAGGAAAAAATGCCCATTTAACTTCCAGCCACGTTCACAATTAAGAAGCGATAAATTATACTATCTCACAAGGTTAAAACACCATTTGACAGCCTCTCAGTATAAAAATAAATATAACCGATTAAAATACAATTAAAAGCCTTGTGATACTCCAAAAATAAATGCAGGACACTGAGAGAAAAGAGACAAAGTTTGTAAGTCGTCAACATTCGTTCCCTTGCCAGACTTAGACCACCGGAACTGCAATCACATAGAGGAAAAAAACATCTATAGGCATCAATACCCTTGGGATATCTACCACCATCAGATCATCGGAACCGGCCCTAGAACATTTTTCTCTTTTTTTTTTTTTTTTTTTTTTATTTAGGTATGAAATATTACTTTTTATTGAGTTTTTCGTTGGATAGGTTTAGATTTTATTTTGGTTTTGATTCCATTTTGTTTTATGTTTTTGGGTTCTCCTTGAAAAAAAATTTCTTTTCTCAATTCTTCATTACTTTTCGATATTGATTTTAGTTTTTTACTTCAGTTTCTAATCTTAACAAAATCAAAAATGCGAAAGATTGTGACTTTAAAACATCAAGCGTTTCAATTTCATCCTCTGAATTCTATTTCATTTTTTTTTCTTTTTTTTTTAATCCTTTTATGATGGTTGCTGTTGAAAGGTAGAGGAGTTATGTTATTTTTTTTTTATTTTTTTATTTTTTTAAATTTAGGTGTTCATTATGATTTTACATTTGGGTACTATGGTTCAATTGGTTATGATTTAGGTTTTTTGCTTAGGAATAGTTTTGTTTTGGGTATCTTGGATGGGAATCGATTTTGCATATTCAAATTGTTTTTATTTTGGATTTCCAATTCAGAGAAAGATGAAGTTTTGTTCTCCACACATCATGCACAATCAGTTATGAATGTATTTTAGCATCTATTATTAGTATGTTTGTAGTTTTTCTTTGTTAATTTGTGAAATCTGTTTATATAACTCACAGAGATGGCTAATCATGAACGAAGGAACTTGCATGGAATGGCATGAGTTTTAATAAGAATTATCTGCTGCAACTTAATATTTTAAGCATTAGTAGCAGATAATTTTTTTTTTTTTTTTAAATTGCTAGATGATTTTTCTTTACTTTTTAAATGACCACAAATTATATTTGGAGTTTGTTTTCGAACATGGTTGACCAACTAAAACTCTAAAAGAGATTGCCAATGATGGTCATATAACGCCAGATGCTGAGAGGAGGAATTTCGGAACTATTGTTTTTGTTGGTGTCAATTTGCCTAACTAATTCCCAAGCCTCGATGACAATGTATTAAAACATTCTGCCTTCTCTTATGTTATTTTCAATTTATTCTATTTTAGTTACTTAAGTTAATTTACCAAGAATTTTATTTCATATAATTTAATCTTTTATACTTAATTTGTAAACCTAATTTATCACCTTTGCCTTTTATTTTGATGATATTGGGAGTGTCATCCTAGATTTAAATAGTCGAATTTGAAAGCTTAATTCTGACCCTATAATTCTGTTGAAATTACAGATTTGTTGATTTCTTTGCCAATTACAACACTTGGGTAATCTCCAAGAATAGTTGTTGGAACAAACTAATAGGTCAGGATAGTCTGATTTCTCTTCTATTTATCTCATACTTCATATTAGATTTTGTCCATTTAGCATATTTGTGTTTGAATTGGCTATGATTTGCATGATTTAGCAAGCTTTTTTGTTTACAAATTGATTTTAATAGCCAAATCTAAAGTTTAGAGTGAAGATTTTGTTAAACACTGTGTAATTTCATATTAAGGGATTATTTACAAGCATTGTAGATCTTGATATTCACATTCAAGCTAATAAGGACAATGTAATCATTACTACCATGTAAGCTTCTTGAGCATCAATAACTATATTCTCTCAAACCCACAACCTTCAAAAACACCTTGAACCAAATCTGCATTAGTTATAACTTATAAGATTTCAATTATCATTTTTTCTAAATCATGTGTTGATGCCAAGTTGGTCATTTTCTGAACAAGTGTGTGTGTGTGTGTGTGTGTGTTTCTTTACATTCATGCCCTAGATTTAATCCCATAATCAAAGAAGTGTATATATACATAGAGTTTTGAGTTCTTTGAATTGTGTCTGTGTCCTAATTAAGAAATACTTTAGTTCACAAGTTTTTTCCTTGAGATTATTTATATACACATTGATTTTTGAGTTTATGATGTTTACATGCTAAGTTTAATTCTTTAATGCGTGCATGAATTTAGTTAGCTTGAAAGTAAGATATTAGCTAATTAGTGGCAATGCAAAAAAAATAAAAATAAATAAATAATTCAACGAAATCCAAATTGGGTTCCCCTTAGAAGATATTAGCTTATTAGTGGTAATGCTAAAAATAATTTCTAAGAAATCTAAATTGAATTCCCCTTTGAAACAATTGTTGTTGGTGGCAAATTAGTTAATGATGTCTGTGATCAACTTAAATTAGATTAAGTACAGATAAAGAGTGGGGAACTGAGGGAATGTCTATTTCTTTTTTATTTAGTAGTGTTTTATATTTTTGGTTTCCTCCTTTCTATTTTGTGTGTGTGGTTTTTTTTTAAGAAACAAAGTAGCTTTAGGACTTTGTAATTATTGTTGTATGGAAATATGTGATTTTATTTAAGCTGTATTTCTATTTGCAGGTATAGAGAGCTAAATGTAAGAAAATTCTCAACAAATCACTTTGTAATATATGCCCACCACAACATTTAGTTTAGTCCCTTGCAAACAACAGTTTCTTGCATCAATTATTTTATTTTTTGCATATTTTTTTTTTTGCTTAAATGAGCTTGGATCACATAAGTATTGGTTTGATAAGATTGACATATTAACATGGGAAACCAACAGAGCAATTATCATTGGAAATTGAATGTTTTCAAAGTATGTGTTGTGAGTTAAGGCTATGTTTTATCTCTATAAACCCAAAGCTTATTCAAAAAAATAATAAATAAAAGAAAATTAATAAAATAAAATGAAAACACCCCAACATAAAAGGGCTTTAGTTCGTGGTTAATTTACTTTGGGTTGGTGCCTTTGTGTGTTTTCAATGACATATGATGATGTGCTCACTATGTGCTTGATATTTTGTTTCTAGATGGACACCATTGTAACATATGATATATATTTTTAAAAAATTCTATAAAAAATAATTGGAGTTGATTTTTTAAATGGAGTGATATTGTCTTTTATAGATAGCATTCCTACAAGTAGGATAAATGATGGGGCTGTACCACATGCCCTTAATGAATTTTAATGTATTGTTATGTTAAGTTGATTGTTTTCTATTTCATAAAATGATCCCACGCATTGCGCGAGTTAAACACTAGTTGGATTATATGACCAGCAGCGTCTAGCTTGTTCATGACTTTCTTAATGGGTTGATCTGTCATCACTACAATAGTATGAGCTTGAAAATAAGGATGTAATTTTATAGAAGCAATTACCAGTGATAGAGCCATTTTTTCCATCTTCATGTATCTTCCTTCTGCTCCCTAGAAGGCCTAGTTGGTGTAATACACTGGTAGTTGTATTACGTTTTCTTCCCTTATCAAGGCTGAACTAGCTACGGCCATTGGGACTGTTAGGTAAAGGTAGAGTTCTTCTCCTATAATGGATGGACTCAGCAATGATGGTTGTGCAAGATGCTTTCAAATTTTTCAAAGCATCTCCGCACTCGTCCGTCCATTCAAAATCTTTTTTGAGAGTTTTGAAGAACGAGAGGCATTTATCAGCGGCTTGTGAGACGAACTGATTCAGGGCTACTACCTTACCTGTCAGACTCTGGACTTCCTTCATCATTTTTAGGGATGTCAACTCCAAGATGGCCCTCACTTTGTTGAGGTTTGCCTCTATCCCTCATTGTGACACCATGAATCAAAGTATTACCAGAAGAAACTCTAAAAACACATTTGGTTGGATTTAATTTCATATTATACTTACAGAGTGTGTTGAAGGTCTCCTTAAGGTCATCCAGGTGTTCCTCTTTAACCTTGTTTTTCACTAACATAGAGTTCCACGTAGAGTTCCACATTTTGCCCTATTTGGTGAGAAAACATCCGGTTTACCAACCTCTAGTATGTGGCTCCAGTGTTTTTCAAATTGAAGGGCATGACCTTGTAATAGTATAACCCATAGTTGGTGACAAAAGCTATTTTCTACTGGTTTTCCTCGTCCATAAGTATCTAGTTCTACCCAAAAAATGCATCCATGAAGCTCAATAGCCTGTGTCCTGCTATTAAGTCTACTAGCTAATCTATCCTTGGAAATGGAAAGCTATCCTTTGGGTATGCTTTATTCAGGTCTGTGAAATCAATGCACATTCTCCATTTCCCATTTGCTTTCTTCACCATTACTACATTCACTAGCCATTCAGGGTAATATATCTCACAAATGAAACCTTCTACCAGCAACTTCTCCACTTCTTCAATGACTGCCCGATTGCGATTAGGAGCAAAGATTCTTCATCTCTGCTATACTGGCTTGTTTGTTGGGTCAACATTTAGACGGTGTTGGATGATTGCTTTGTCAATCCCAAGCATGTCTTCATAGCTCCAGGCAAACGCATCTTGATTTTCCTTCAGGTATTTGACTAACCTTCGATCTTGTATTGTGGAAGCTTTGTTCCTACCTTCGTGACTTTTGTTGGACCTCCAAAAATGATCTCAACTGTCTCTAACCCATGTCAAGGGTAGAATTGTCCTATGGTCCATGTATGGTTCTCACCTAAGGCCAAGGCTGCTTGGTAGCATTCTCTAGCAAGAATTTAATCTCCCTATATTTTCCCCACTCCATAAGCTGTTAGGAACTTCACCTTTAAGCAGTATGTTGAAGTGGTTGCTTTAAGACGATTTAAAGTTGGTTATCCAATTATCACGTTGTATGTGGAAGGGCAATCTACTACTAGGAAATCAATTTCCTTGGATATTTGGGTTGGATAAGTTCTTGCAATAATAGTTAGTGTAACAACCCCTTTGGGGTATATTTTGTCACCTGTGAAACTTACAAGAGGTGATGTGAATGGATGGAGCCATTCTTTTGCTATCTTCATCTACTGGAAGGCGGGCATGTAAAGGATGTCCGTTGAACTTCCATTGTCGACCAAGATTCGTCGAATGTTATACTCCTCTATCCTCAACATAATTACCAAGGGATTGTCATAAGGCTATTTAATCCCTCTGGCATCTCTTTCAAAGAAGGAAATATATGGGTTGTCCTTCCTAGGTGCTTTAGAGGATGGAAAACGGGAGTGGATGTTTTTTACCTCTCTCATGTAAGCTTTCCTTAATGATTTGGAAGATCCTTCATGATTTGGAAGATCCTTCCACCATGAGTCCTCTCGAGATCATTCGTATTTCTCCAATGGGGGCTTTCACTTGACCAAGACTTGGTTTTCTTTCTTTGTTCTTATTGTCTCCATAGGGTTGTCTCTGATGATCTTCTCGCCATACAAACTTCTAAATTTTCCCTTGATGGATCAGAGACTCTACTTGCTCTTTCAAGTGACTGCATTCATTAATATTATGGCACGATCCTGATGAAATCTACAATACTTACATTCATCTCAAGATTCGGCTGGTGTTTTAATTATTCTAGGCCAACTTAAACCAGGCTCATCCTTAATCTGTCTCAGCATTTAGTCGACAATCATCACTAGAGGAGTGAAGTTAGCGAACTTTGACCTCTACTCTAGAGGGCTTCTTTTCTTTCAGAACCATGCTTGGTGCTTCGTTGGACTCTCTTCTTTTCAGGACGGTGATCCATATATTCATCTCATATACAGATTGTGAAGTAGTTGTGTCACTGTCATGGGCGGGGTCTTGTTTATAGAGAATAAGAAATATCCAGGTAGTAGTCTAGCTTGGAAAGTGGTCAATATAACTTGATCTTCTGCCTCATCCACCTGTAATACCTCCTTGTTGAAGCGATCTACATATTGCCTCAATGACTCTCCTTCCGCCTGTCGGATATTCAATATATGGCCCGTGGGCTTCTTGTGGCATTGTCCTCCTATGAAATGACAAACAAAGCTTTCACTTTGTTGTTCAAATTTAGCAATTGTACCTAGTGGTAGCTTTCTGAACCACTCTCTGGCCACACCTTTTAGAGTGGTTGGAAATGCTCTACATGTGACCTCGTCTAGCATCATCTGTAGGTTCATTAAGGTCTTGAAGGACTCAATATACTCTATGGGGTCTTTCAACCCATCAAAGATTCAAGTTGTGGAAGCCAAAACTTGGGAGGTAATGGACAAGTTAGGACTTCTGTAGTGAAGGGTGAATCTGTTCTCCAGATCATTCTATCTAGGTTGGATGCGAATTTGTCCTTCTCTGTGCTTCTTAGTTTGTCCATTTCTCTCTTCATGTTGCAGAACATCTCTTCCATCCTAGAGGAGTTTTCTTCCTTAGGTGTTCTTCTTCGATGATTCAATGGATCAATCATCTCTTCATCATCATTGTTCTCATGCCTTTCTTCATTTCTTGGATTACTTTAGGCTTCCGCAATTTTCCTCAGCTCCAAATTCTGCCATGTTAATTCTTCAATGTTCGCTATCAATGCTTGAATTTGCTATGCTATAGAATCCATCTGGTATCGAGAGGAATTCTTTCGTCAAGAAAAGGAAAACTATATGGCCTTGAAAATGTTTCACACAAATGGTGCCAAACTAATGATGCTGAAAATCATTAGTTGAACTCCTTGTCAATATGGATGGACGACATTAACATAGCGGCCGTGAGATCCTACAAAAAAAAATGTTAAATATACTTAGAGCACCTTGGTGTGGTGTGTGCCAAAGGCCCTCTGATGAGCTAGTCAATAAGATCAAAGCTTAACTGTATGGAGGAATTGTTGTTTGGTTAGAGAGTTGCAGTGCATAAGTTGCATAAGAGTTGCGTACCTTTGTTCTGGTTCTTTGTTCCCTTTTATAAGTCTTTGCCCCTCATTACGGGTATAATTGCTAACCATAATGGCCTTGGATTTGTTGGCAATAAATGTTGGGGTGTTATAGGATTTAATGTCCTTATGCTTGTTGTTCCGCCCATTACGCTTTTGCTTGTCAGTCAGGTGAGATGTTACCCATGTCATTTATGGGAAGCCCCTTTAATGCTGACTATCCTCGTCCATAGGATGGATGGGAGTAATTGGTCTCTTCTCTGGTTGTCTCATGGACGATATTGGTTTTTCTCCTATTCACTTGATTTGTATGTTTTTTTTTTTTTATTAGGGTGGTTTCCCCAATAGTCATCAATCTACCAAGGGAATCTACAAGTTTCTAGTAAGTAATTTCATCTTTTAATAGTGTGAAAAAGCATTCAACCATGGCTCAAATTAGGATTGAGGTCGAGTACATTGCTCCTTGGCCTTGACCAAAGCTAAACTCGTTTGGTTATCCCTTTTTCATTGTGTCCTTTTGCATTGCCAATCCTTGCCCTCCAATTCTACCTTGTGATAATCTAAGTGTCTTGCACATAACAGTAAATCTTGTCTTCCATAGAAGGAAAAACACTTTGAATTAAACTACCACTATATATATGCATGAAAAGATGGATCTTAATTCCCTTGAAACCTACTTTGTCCTGCCAACCACCAACTAGCTGATATCTTTGCCAAGCACCTTTACAAGGTTACATTTTGGGAATTATGGAACAAGATTGGCATTCATTTTGATCTACAACCAAATTTGTGGGGGGAGTGAAAGCCATGAAATCCACAATAGTCAACACAATTCAAAATCCAACAACTAGCTATCCTTTATGTTAGGATTAGTGCCCTTAAATCCTATTTTATGATGCTATGTATGACATAATGTATGATTTAATGTTATGATTAATAAAGTTTTTTTTATTATTATCTAAAATAATGGTAACATGAATATTTGGACATTATCATATAGTCCATGAGATGCATAGTATGTGATTTATGTGATTTAGTCACAGAAGATATGAGTCACAAGTTCTTTGTAAACTCAGAACTTTAGTTCGTAGTCGGTGATGAAATTGGGCATTTCATTTGCGAAGACTATAACATATCAACAAAGATGATTTGTCTTGATCATGGAAGTGGAGACTTCTAGTTGGTATGTTGATATGTTTTAAGAGTTAAGACATATTGAACTAGACCGCTATGAGATTTATTATTCTCTTAACAACTGTCAAATGAATAATAAATCTCACGACTTCTATTTACCTCAACTCTTAATCCTAAGAGAATAATGGACCTAATCATGAAGTGTAGGTTGCTTTGATATATTAGGAGTGAGATCTAAAGTCATGATCAAAACCTCAGTATGTTGGACAGCCACATTTAGTGTTGATGGAACATATATTCTCAAGATGGAATTCATAATCTCTTAACGGAGATATATAATATTCCCTTGAGATAAGTTTAATGAGTTTGGTTATTCAGAGTGTTAGGCCTAACCACTTTAGTAAGGAGTTACTTATGTATATATTTATGAAATTGGATTTCATAAATATATGATGAGTAACTTAAAGGATTAAACCGGGTACTCAAGGATTAAGATGTAGTAATCTTCAAAGTGGCACTCTACATTCATGACTTTGTATTACTACGAATATTTTATGAAGGGGTTGCATGTATAATAAAGTCTTGGGATATAATTTATTAATAAGGCCTAGAGTGCAATTATATTTATATAGTGGTATTAAATATAATTAATGGTAACTTTGGACTTGTCAAGAGTTGACAGAAAAGCCCAAGGCCCATTGGAGCTAGTGTCTTATTTGTTCCCTTTTGGTCCCACTTCAAGCCACACACTAAAGCCCAATTGGAAAGGCCCAAAAGGCTAGCCCAATTAAATAATCAGTTAGTTACCAAGGGAGAAACATACAAAATTTTAAATATGATACATCATTGTGAAATGGTGTGTGTGTGTGAGTATAAGTCACACTCTTATTCTCCCTTGGAAACTGATTAAAAGACCACACTTCTTAGGCGTAAAGTGGAATTGGAGTGATGATTAAAAGTGTTCCCAAGTACTCATGGTCTTTCGTTTTAAATTTCACCACACCAAGGTACGCTCTCTTGTTCTTAAATTCTGAAATTTCCATAGTACATGTTATCTCTCATGAATGAAGTAGATCCATGATTGTTGCTTTCATTGTGTGTTTTGTATGAGATGCAAAACCATTTTTTCCAACACTTTACACACTTGGCAAGTCTAACATCTCTTATACCTAATTTGCTCTTTTTTTAGG
Organism: Quercus wislizeni; assembly: GCA_023055345.1. Classification (NCBI taxonomy): domain Eukaryota; kingdom Viridiplantae; phylum Streptophyta; class Magnoliopsida; order Fagales; family Fagaceae; genus Quercus; species Quercus wislizeni. The sequence goes on from JALGQJ010000006.1 coordinate 27,855,196, forward strand.
TACCAATCCTTCTAAATGAAATACCAACTCTCTTTATCTCAACATGAGATAAACTTCTAAAAACATCTTTACAACTCGTTTGGGAGGAGGGAAATTGATGGAGTGAGAAGAATAATTTTAGAATATTCATTCCCTTTCATTATTTGAGAGTTTTAATAGAGATAATGGAAAGTTCATTTGCTTGTTTAGGAATTTAAGTGGGGGGAATAGAATGGCCAGGAATGAACACTCGTTCCTCTTTCTTCCCTCAAAATCTCAAATTTTTATTCTCACTAAAATTGGGAGGAAATGGAGGGAATAAAATTAAAATTAATAATTTTTTTACTAAAAAACCCAAAATACTCATATATATTTGGACATTTCTTTTGAAATGGGGGTCTAATTGTAATATTATCATAAAATGATTCCATTCATTTCCCAAACAAGGTTGCCTACCTTCCATTTTTTTTTCATTAATTTATGTTAGGTTCTATATGTGTATAGATTTATTGGCAAACACGTGAATACAAACTTGTCTAGATATAGTTCTTAATGTCTATAAGTATGATTAGACAATGCTCAAGATGTTACTAGTCAGTGTGCAAGAATAGGAAAGTTGTTGATTCAAGAACTGAAATTTCAATAGTTTCGACCAATCAAAACTTAAGTTCGATTGATTAAAATGCGTTTCTGTAGAATTAGAAATTTAGCCCATCAAATGTTTAGGGTTTCAAACCTACTTCAGTAAGTATATAAAGGAAACCATACAACAAGTTTTTGAAGACTTCGAAGCTTCTTATTTGAGATCTAAAAGGTTTTGTGCCTTCTCCTTTCAAAGTTACTATTGAAAATCAATCTACAAACAATCTAAACTGGTAAATTTAAAGTTGTTGCAAACCATTCATCAAAGGCTCTGGATCTAAATCTTCAAGGGTGGCTTAACAGCTCTCTATAAGAGAAGTTTGTGGAATTCGGAGCTAAGTTTGTTAACTTTAGTTAGGTTTACTATGAATTAATATTTTGATTGTAAATCTCCATTTGATGGTGGATTGTTCTGTTGGGATTTATGCCCTAAAATCCAATTTATTGGCATGTCATAAATAATTAAATTGTTTAATTATATGAGACTATTTATAAATGAACTAATGGGACATTATCTAGCCCTTGAGATGCATTGTATGTGATTTATGTGATTTAGTCACAGAAGATATAAATCACAAGTTCCTTGTAAATTGAAAATGTAGTTCGTAGTCGGTGATGAAAATTGGGCGTTTCATCTGCGAAGACTATAACACATCAACTAAGATGATTTGTCTTGATCATGGAAGTGGAGACTTCTAGTTAATGTGTTGATGTGTCTTAAGAGTTAAGACATATTGAACTGGATCGCTATGCGATTAATTATTCAATCAACAACTATCACTTGAATAATTAATCTCATGACTTCTAATTTCATAGACTCTCAATCCTAAGAGGGTAGTGAATCCAATCATGAAATGTAGGTTACTTTGATATATCATGAGTGAATCTAATATTCACGGTCAAAACCTCAGTATGTTGGGTAACCACATGTAGTGTTGAGGGAACACATATTTTGTAGAGACACGAAATATCCACTTGAGATTAAGGAGTTACTAAAGCTTATATTTATTGAAACTGGATTTCAATAAATGTAAATAACTAAAAGATTAAACCTAGTACTCAAGGATAAAATAGTAGTTTACAAAGTGACAGTTCTTTATGACTTTGTTCACTATGGATATTTCATGGAGGGGTCAAATGATTTCACAGAGTGCAATTATATTTATATAGTGGTATTAAATATAATTAATGATAACTTTGGACTTGTCAAGAGTTGATAGAAAAGCCTAAGGCTCGTTAGAGCTAGAGTCTTATTTGTTCCCTTTTGTCCCATCTCAAGCCACAAACTAAAGCCCAATTGGGTAGGCCCAAAAGGATAACCCAATTAGATAATCAGTTTTTATTTAACTAGTCGCTAACCCGTGCGATGCACGGAAAAGTTTTTAGTAACTATAAGATTTCAACAAATCAAATGCTTTAAAATTTAAAAATCTTAAAAACCTTACATTAGCACTCATCAATTTGTTTACAAAGACAATGCTAAATAGATCTACAAATTGCATTCTCATATCCTCTTCATTTGCAAGGTGACAGGATTTTTTCATTACGGTTTGCATCCTTCCATCCTTCAAAAGCTTCAAGAAGAGTCATGTGGTCACTGCATAAGAATATGTCTACGGTTATACAAAATTCTATCATTATAATCAACATCCTAAAGCTAATATCCAATCCAAAAATGTGTAACCAATGTTACATATTAGAGTGTTGTAGAGAGCAAAGAGTAGAGCAAAAATTTTCTTACAACCACGACCATATGGCTTAGAGTTCTAACCATTATTCTAAGAAACCCAACAATATCAATAACCCAAAAAGTATTGTTGTGATACATTTACTTTAGGAAAAATAAATTCGAGCAATCAAAATCAAGCAAATCTATCTTAGAATTACAATTTCAGACACAAACCCACTATGAAATTCTACTTAAATTGTCTATCAATTTCATCGAACTATTTGATTAACAGGAATACAAATATCACTTAGTGTAAGTAAAGCCAATAAAAATCAATAAAAAGGAAAACCATCTAGCTGGAAACATCACAAAGACCAATAAATTAGACAGAAATATAAAATTAAACAAACTCATTTCCAAACATGTATCTATGAAAAACTCAAAAATATATAACAAATTTTCTTCTATCTTCATTTAAAAAATAATAATAATAATAATAATAAGAAACTATAAAAATGATAACAAATTGTTATTCTAACTTTCATAAATTGCACTTATATCCTTTTTTATAAGCAAGCAAAAAATGCATAGCTCAAGTTGTAATAACAAAATTGGAAGATTCTTAATGGAAGAAGGTAAGCTGTCTATGAATTCAGTCATAAATATAAGAGGCATATGAAAGCAATAAAAACACCAATCAATCAATTATCCAACCTAGCACACACTATCCTTAAGTTGATCCTAGGCACCTATGTCACGCCCTAAACACCAAAGGGTCCAAAGCATGAGAAAGACATCTCAAAGCACCTGTAGAATTTTTTTTTTTTTTTTTTGACAATCCGATCCACATAAATCATATCCAATACCAACATCAAGAATTATCATAATAATTCCATTGAATATACACTCAGAGTAAGTCAGAGCTCTAAGCAATAATTACAAGAACCAATGGCCACAAAAGAATAGAGGTCTGAATAAATAATTACATAACAACAGCTTGTCCCATTAATGGGAATAAAGTCACAACCACTAAAATATACAAAAGAATGAGTCCAACCTACTCTAAGATGTACAACATCTAGTATCTCCATTTCAAAAGTTCAGCCTCCTTCAGTAGTTAATCTAACTACTATTAGCCACCAAAAAGCTGTCTCAAAAGATTATTGCCTACTCTGAAAAGTTTATAAAATAATGGGATGAGACAAAGCCCAATAAGTAGCATAATTAATGGAGGTGGGGGAAATGCAAGTTTCATGATAGTAATAATTTATAAATCATGTTTTTAATTTCGAAATTTCCAAATAGTTTCAACAGAACCCTTTCCAAAAATAATATGACAATGATGAATAAATTGACACAGCACAAAGCTTCTCAAGATGTTCTCATGAATTATGTACTATATATTCCTCAAAATATCTCATCATGAAATTGCGTACTATACACTGTGAGTAATAACAACACCATTCCAAACTAGAAAATCTAACCCAAGACCACATGACAATCGCCGACATAAAGCCGGAACTGATCTGTCAACACGAAGCCGGAATTCATCTCCGACACAAAGCCGGAACTAATCTGCCAACACAAAGCCGGAACTAATAACCATCACAAAGATAGGTGCTAAGATACCAATGTCACACAGACTATAGTATCTAGCTTGGTAATCGCCAAGTAATCACATGTCATATCACATGGGTAGAATATAAAGAGCTCACAAGTTACCTTTAATTCAAAATACATAATTCACTCCCAAGTAGTTTCATAAAATATTTGAATGACCAAGAAATTCACAAGGTTCTTAGAGCCTTCAATTCATTTCTTGTCAAAAAGATTTTGTATTAACTTCCCAAATAACATAGGTCAAGATAAAGCATCTTTATATATATATATATATATATATATATATATTGGAAATAATGCAATAAATCCATAAAACACATTCTCAACAATTTAAACAAAGATTCTTGTTTTTCCTTGCTAACAAATCATGCAATTCCCCGTATGCAATAAGAATATTTATTTCCATATATAATCATATATAGTAGGGTCACAACACAACACGTTTTAGAAAAACATAGTTCCACCATTAATTTTCCAAAATGTGTTTGACCCAAAAATAATGTTTATGCAACATGATTATTTTCCAAAAATCCCATTAAAAGCTACTTACCTCACAACCCACAAAAGCCTAATTTCCAAGCTCCAAAAGAAATTAGCTATAACCTAAACAATACCAAGCAAACCTATCAAAATAAGCATAAAGCTTGAAATTTTATCTAGCTACATATTAGGAATTGCCAAATAAGCACTAAATTAGGCAAGCCTAGATTTAGCCACACAAATAATATTTTCCACTTCCAAAGTTTATCAACCAATTACTTTACAAGGCATAGACCCCCATTATACTCATGAATCATTCAAGGTATTATCTCTAACATCAAAACCTCAATAATTTATGAATAGTTTCCACAAGGTTTTCACATCATCAAGAGACCCATGACACCAAAATCACAATATCCTTCCAAACAAACAATTTAAATCTTTAACTAGCTCTAAATAAACCATAAAATTATATTCACAATTTATTTCACAAGATATACCTCAAAACCCCTAAATTTTCACCATTCATAAACCTTAGTTAGGGGTGTCCAAGCAGACTCGGAACCCAACCAACCCGCCTAACCTGACCGACCCGGCCCAAAAATTGGCCAACCCAACGCCGACGACAGTCGACAGTGGATCTCCGCCCATAAAACCTGAGACCGGCAGGTCGGTTGACGGGTTTGAGCATGAAAAACTGATTTTCAACCGACTCGACCAGAAAACACATTGGAAAATGGTTACTATCTGTTCCGCCAATTTTACACTGAGATCTGGCCGGATCTCTTCGAGATCTGCCGAGATCTCTTCAAGATCCAGCCTAATCTCTTTAAGATCTGCCAAGATCTCTTTAAGATCTAGTCAAATCCAACAAAAACCAGAGATTTCGGCGAAATTCGGCAACGATTTCCGCAAACTCCAACGATTTTGAGCATAAATAAAATCCGGCAATGATTTTTGCAAAACCAAAACCGACCAATACCCGATCGGCGAACCGCTAACATCCGACCACCCAAACCGCTGCCATCGGCGGGTCCAGGTTTAGGAGACCCGATCTAGTTGGGTCGGTTTCGGGTTGGGCACAAACACGACCCGGACTGACCCATGGACAGGCCTAAAATTAGTCCGCCAAATCAAAAACCCATATACATAATTACAAGAATATCACACAAGAAGCTCATCAATCTCATGAACATCATTATCAAAGCTTAGATTAAAATAACCTTAAGCAAAAGTATAAAACCCACTAATAGATTATAAATTTTTACCTTAAATCAAAGAGATGAATATGCCTTAGAGGTTCCTAGAGAGCTTTGCCACAATCTTGCCGGAAAAGATGGTGGAGATGGTGGAGTGATGCACCGGTGGGAGTGTGAGAAGGGAGATATGAGTGTGCTTGTTTTTGTTTTTGTTTTTGTGTGAAACGAAAGAAAAGAGATGAGAAAGTGAGAAGTATGGCCGGCCAAGGGTAATAAGAGATATTTTGTGATGTTTGTGTGGTTGGGAATTAAGGGGGTAGGTGGGTGGGGCTTACGTGTGGGGCAAAATGTGACCCCCTTTTTTTTTTCTTTTTCTTTTTTTTGTATAAACCTAGGGCATCACTCCTATCTCGAAACCCATGTTATACCCTACCATTCAAGAACTTAAGCGCAATTTGCAACATGAGCTTGGAACTTTCTATTACATGACAATGATGAAACTACCAATTTTCAACTCTTTCTCCTAAAATAAAACTTTTGCTACACTGATACCTTAATTTCCCTTCCCAATTGGTTTGGAATTCAAAGAAACAAAAGCCTATAGCAAAATGTAACACTAAAAAAAAGAGCTAAAAATAATTTGTAATGTGCCAAAAACAGCTAATCAACCTCGTGCAATTCATTTATAAGCAATGTAAGTTAAAACAAATAAGTAACTATACTAAAGATTACATTTGTGTGTGTGTATATGTAAGTTAAAACACATTGCACATATATTTTCATTCACGTTTTCACAAATATTTTATAAGAGCCTGGTAAGGCACCTTAACTAATGGTTCATAAGCACTATTTACCACGTTATAAGCTCATGAATGTTAAACACAATTTAATGATTTATACATTATAAAATAAATGGAAACTAAATGAAACTCACCAGCATTTTACTTTTCACACTGAAAATCACACCTGCATCAGCAATTGTAGTTGGCTTTAAATGCTCCAATAGCCTTGATAGCCACTTGGACATCATTCCCAATTTACTACAAATGACTAATTACTTACAAACGGGCAGAGCAATCTAATTAATTCATATAGGTACATTACAAAAAAAAAAAAAAAACAAAAGAGCATGGTCATTATGATTGATAACTCAATTGAACATGATCAAATTAAATAGAGTGAAACTCCCTGCATACAAATTCAAGCACAACTTATGTGTTATTTGTTGCTAATAAACTACAGCCTCCTATTCTTCTTTTTTATCTCTCTAGCTTAAGGTTTATGCTGAAAATAGTCCGGCTTGTTTCATTAAAAAATTATTGTGAACTCTCAATATACCTGGGCCCTTGATGGATAGGAAAGGAAAATAAAAAGGCATAGAAAACACAGAGCATTTTAAAATATAAAGGCAGCCAAATGTCTTGTACCTTAATTAACACTTCCACTACCCTATAAGTTGTGGAGACTCATTTTGCACAAACCACTACATAAAAGAATCTCAAAGCACTGTCCTAAAACAACCAATCTAATGCAAGCTTAGCAAATAAAAATTTCGGATATAATCTGATTTATATCTTGTCTTCAAAATTTATCTATTAACCTTGACTAATTTTGTAACATCAAGTTCAAATCTCAAATATGCAATTCAATCTGATTCAAAGTGAAAATCCTCTTAGGGAAAATCTAATTGTTCTAAATCCAAGATCACAATTCTAAAAATATGGGGTTTCAAGATATAACTTGAAGCTTTAAGTATAAGGTCAAATGCACAAAAAAACTTTGTATAAAGGTGTAATATATGCCTTTTGATTTATCATGAATAATGCCATAAGAAACTGTAAATGCATCCATATACCATTAATCACTTTCTTATATGCTTTGACACCAAATGGGTATTAATTAACTAAATTTCACATCACTAATCCAATGAAGCTCACCAAAGACCACAAACAATTTATATGAAAATCAATAATTTCCCTAATTTAAATAGATTATAACACTATAACTCTAAATTCATAAATATATTTTGAGAACAAAACCTTAGAAACCAAAAGTACACAACCTACTAATATTAAATCATGCACAATAAACATGCATAATGCGGTAAACTTATATAATCTCTAAAACTAAAACCTCCAAAATATAGACATCTTGTTATTCCACAATTAAACTGCACTCCAAATACCCAACAGACACCTATTTCTTGACAAAAGTAGCTAGATCCTAGATTAATGTTCTTCTTAGAAATTGAATCTGATTGGTGGAAAAGTTTATGGTTGGTTTAGAATAAAGAAGAAAGATCATGCTTTTTTCAAACATGAATTTTTTAATTTATTATTTAACCAAAAAAAGAAGAAGAAACATATCATCCTGATGCTATTCGACACAATGTCGAACAGTAAATCTACACAAAACAATCACATTATGAATCAATCATTAATGGCAATATGTCTCCAATTTGTGTCACCAACAATAGAGCAGAAAAATATACTAAACAACAAATCTAATGTTGACAAATAAGTTGTGCTAATTTGTTCTCTTTGCAATCACTTATCACATTTCTCTTTAATTAAGATTTTTATGTGTTTCATCTGCTAGAATAGCGTAAAAAGAATAATTGTTGAAGTTTTACTACAATTCTACTATAAAACAAAACAATAGCTACAACCCAACTGAGAAGATAAAATTTCTTCCTAAATTTTACAATCATAGACAGACCAAAACTAAAAAGACTTGAACTTGTATAGAAGAGGTAGAAGGTTTGAAAAAAAAAAGGGGAGGGGGGGATTGAGTGGAGACAAAGAAGGTTGACGTTTTAGGTGCCCAAATAACTATTTAATCAAACAAATGATTAAGCTAAGCTAAATCATATGTGCTAAAAAACCTAGATAGCAAAATAAAGCAAAACTTGAAGGTAAAGCAAAACCTGTAGGATTGCTGTTAGAGATTGATGGTTGGGAGGCTCTTCAATACTATCTCCACTTTCTTACAAAACCTGTAGAATTTGATTTCCTATGAGTGTTTCCCAACAAAAATGAATAGAGAGAAAAGAGGGTTAGGAATTGAAATCCCTAAATTGACAGAAAAACCTAATTAAAACGAAATCCTTAAATTGACAGAAAATCCATTATGCGCCTAGGCTATCAAATCCTTATGGGGAGGAGTCAAAATCATGGGCAAACTAATAGGTTGAATTTTAATTGGCTTCTAGAATTTCATCTCAATATATAAACCCTTCAGCAATTCTTTTGACAGATTCAAGTCCTCAAAAGTACTCGCCGATGTATACAAGGTATCATTCACAATAACCTACATCAAATTATCCCCCTAATATATCAAAACCCAAAATTGAAAACTGAACAAAACATATCTATTAGACTCAACTATACATGTGTGTTTCTACATTCATGTTCCAAGTAACATAATAATAAGAATTAAAACTATAGAACACTATATCTCTTACCACATTATATAAGCATAAAAAAAAAAAGAAAAAAAAAATTTATATCAATGATAAAGATTCAAAACCCTAATTAGGATCTCAAACTATAATCAAAATCAATACTTTATTATATTTTAACCAAAAGTAGCAGCAAAGGTATTGAGTTAATCGAAACCCTAATTAGGATTAGGCAAATAAAGAAATTCAAATCTTGGTGATATGAGAGATTAATGGTACCACGGTGATGTGAGCGTCTTGGGGTTCAACAAGGTACTTGTTGACGGTGCTTTTGGTGTCATCGATGGTCAAGGCCTTGATGATGAGCTCATCATCTTCTTCGTGCCCCAGTGTTTTGTCTCCGTCTTTGGAACAGGGATTTCCTATGGCGGCGGTGGCGGAGCAGCAGCAGCAACCGTGGTGGCTGTGGCAGTGGCAATGGCATTATCGGTGGTGTCAGCCATTGTGAGAGAGAGAGAGAGAGAGAGAGTGATCAATTAAAAAAACTTAAAGGTTGGTTTAAAAAGAGATTATTCTAGACGGAGAGTATATATATTTAATAAAAGGAAAAAATCATATTTAAAAATTAAAAAAAAATGCTAATGTGGAAAATTGTGGAGCTAGTAGAGGCTTCGATTTTATATATATATATAGATAAGAGTCATTAAATAAAGTAACTACCAAGGTAGTTAGTATGTGCGTATGATGAAAAGAAAAGAAAATAGTTTTTCTCTACAATGAGAAGAAGAACTTTCTTTGAGAATCAACGTACAAAAAGACTAATTGAGAGACCATACTTCATGGGCACCATGTGGAATTGAGATGAAGATTAAAAGTATTCTCAAGTTTTGGTTTTGAATTTCACTGCATCAAGGTACACTTTCTATTCTTTGTTTTAGAATTCAAGGTTACATTTTATCTATCATGAATGAACTAGATCCGTGATTGTTGCTTCCGCTGTGTGTTTTGTATGAGATGCAAAACCAGATTTTCCAACAATTGGTATCAGAGCCAAGTTTTCAATATCATGCTTGTATAACATGTGATTGAGTTTTTAGAATCAAAGAAAATAGTTCTCTTGGTGATTTAATTTTCTGCAGTAACGTTTCTGCATAATTTTGTTTTAGATTTATGGTGCCGCGTCATGATTTTTAATATTCATGCTTTAATGGTACCATATTCATGGAGTTTGTATGCATCAAGGATTCAAATACTTTATTTCATATTGAATCGGTATATATATATATATATAGATAATGTGGAATCCGTATGTCATAAGGATTGAAGTGCCTTACATCTATTGAATCCGTATATTATAGATAAAAGGTTGACATGATTTATATGTTATCAAGATTGAATCCTTATGTTGATATTTGTTTCCTAGCCATCTTATCAACATGTTTTAATTCCGTTTGTGATCAAGCGTTGGAATTAATGTGCCATGATTTATAGTGTCGGTGCCATGGGATATGTTAGTCTAATGATATTTGTTTTAATTATGGGTCTGACACGATTCGTAAAGATAATGGTTGTTATTTTGTCATCAAGTGCGGTGTATATGTAGTCCAACTATTGGAGTTGCACGCCGCTGACATATATTACTAGGTTTAATTGATATCTGATATAAGTCAATTGCATCATGTCCACGGTGTGAACTTTTGTTTCGCACAGCCTGGATATAGTTGGCAATTGGGCATAGCTATTGGATGAATATCATGGAATGTATATCGTGGACCCAGGTGGCATATTCAATCTGCCGTTAACATGCTTTTGTTTATATGTTTGTTAAAGCTTTATAATGAATATTGCTGGTTGCTTTTGATTTTACTAGACGTACATGTATGAATGAATAGCTTTCATTCTTGAATGATAAACATGTACTGATGCTAGTCTTGCATTATATATTTATAATCAAACAGTTTATGTTAATACTATGATTAATTTATTCCTAATGAGATTAGGATTATGTTTTCAAAGATTCTAGCAGTATTATGGTTCTTGATCATGATCTTTAAAACCTTAATGTTTGATATGTGAATCTTCATTCATAAAATCAAAAGGTGTTTTTTATGGAAAATAGCAAAAACTGTCATACACAGTTGTTGGAAAATTCTTGAAAAATTCAGTTATGTGAGTTTCGATCGATCAAGAATTCCTTTCAATCGATCTAATATACTTTTCAATTGATCGAAGAGGAATCGAGAACCGATCGAGTCAAGCAGAAACTCCACGATGAAATTCTTCATTGTCTCAATCAATCGAGCATTCCTTTCAATCGATTAAATGTTAATTTTGATCGATCTAACAAGAATCGAGACTCAATCAAATGAGGCAGAAGCTTTCTAATGAATTTCTTTATTTTTTGATCGATCGAGAAATAGGTTCAACCGATCGAAGGCACTGAATTTTGAATTTTCACTTGCTTTTTGATTAAGTGTTAAAACTTTGATAAAAAGCAAGGTTGTGTGTGATGAGATTACACATGGTTCTATATAAAGTGATTAATTTTATAGCCCTTAAAAGTTAAGGACATTTATTAATTATTATCTAACTAAAAGACCTAATGCGATCAAAGATGTTAGTTAAATAGAACTCTTAGTCTTAATTTATTTAGGGCCTCTCTTTTAAGAAACATTTTAATGAGATTAGAATTGTTCTATGATTAAAAGTCCTTAATTTATTTTAATTAGAAGTTTTAATGAGATTAAAGATTTAATTAAAAGGTATATATAGTTTCTAATGAGATTAGAATTCTTTATCTAGTAAATTATGGATAGAGTTCTATATAACTAATTTTTGATTCATTAGTGTTTAAGGAATCCTAAATAGTTTAGGACTTCCATTTTAGTTAGTGATTCTAACGAGATTAGAGTCTTCAACAAGTGTAAGGTTATTAATTGTGATGGGATCACAATTTAAATAACGAGTGGGAGTGCTAAAATAACCTTTTTGTTAAGTTTATTGTAATGTGAATAGATACCTTGTCTTGACTTTGAGTCTTGCATTCCAAGCGGAGGGTATTTACTTCACGGATTACATAATTAAACTTCTTTGTGATTGTGCGAATGTTCGTTACGCTATTGTGACGTGACTTAGTAACATCACATCAAATTTAAACAATTAAACACATTTGATGTGTAGGGTTGAAATTGTGATGAGATCACAATGATTTTAGGACAATCCACTCGTTTTAAAATTTCTTGTGGGAGAGAGATACAAGAGTTGGATCTCACGGCCTCCATTATCAGTTCATAATAGTGTGGGTAAGTACCTCGTCTTGGCGTATATTCCTCCCAATCCCAAAGGAGGGTGTTTACTTTATAGTACTACAAGATTGAACTTACCCATTTAAAGTAGTGTGAACAAGCACCTCGTCTTGGCGTATATGCCTCACAATCCCGAAGGAGGGTGTTTTGTTTCATGTTACTACAAGTTTAAACACTATAAGGGAGATGAAATGTGACTACACATGATTCTAGATAATGGTGTACTCTAGACTAAGTGTAATGTTAACCTCCCAAAGGAGTTATGTCATTATTACTTAGAGGCTAAAGTTAATATGACATATTATTAGTGTTTGATAAGAGTTATCATGATAGCACTAATAATGAGAATAGTTCTCAATCAATCAGGGTGTTTATAATATACTTGCTACCAAGGAATTATAGACATGGATTGGGTTGTCGGTGCACCTAATATAATATGTTCTTATGGGTTCCGTATTATATGGTAGTGGTTGCAAAATATAATGTCCTGGTATTTAAGTTCATAGTCTCAAAATAAAGTTGTCATAAATTTTTGTTCTCTTACTACTATTTTAATAGAATCACATTAACTAAGAAATAATTTTGGACATGGTGCTTAAAGGAGCTAAAGTACATATTTATGTTTCGATTCAGCTTTGTCATAATTTCCTATACATGATGCTTTTATGGAAGATAGCTTATCATGTGATCATAGTCTCCATTGAAATGCTAAAATGTTACATTGACTTCTATCTCAATTGTGCTACAGCATGAGATGCAATAGTTAGTACTAGACTTAGACTTTATATTAAGTCTAAATGAGATGTTTGGTATGAATCATATTGAGTGCTAAGAAAGGCTTAAGGAATTCCAATTCTATATCATTTTATGAAAATGTTCTAATTTTAAAATGAATTGGAATTCTTGGATGTAGAGATTAAATGTTAATCTCATTTGGATATGATCCAGAAGTCCTTGTTAGAATCATTTGATCAATTCAGATTTTTTTGAAAATAAATTCTTTTTATATTATCTGAATTGATGATTTCTACACAACGGAAGACATCCTAAAAGCTATGGCTAGGATCTATATGATTTAATTCAAATTCTTAGCCTAAACCGAAAGGTAAGGGTAGTAAGAAGAGGATTTATAATACCAAACAGTTGAACAAACTAGTTCCCTAGTAATTGTGAAAAGGAAATTAGACTCAAAAGTATGACCAAAAGAAATGTGTTTCCGTTTTGGTAAACCTAAGCATTGTCCATAATTATCTTCTAGATGGAAATTTACTTGTTTTAATTTTTAAAGAGAAAGTTTTCAATCTTTGGTATTGTATGTTTTGGCACTTATGTCTAGATCTTATTAATCTAAATGTTATTCAAGATTGGTAAAAGATGGGCATTTAGAACCGTTATTTTGTTATATTCCAGTCTATGAATTCTATTTAAAGGATAATATGATCTAGGACTCCTTTTGTAAAGGAATGAAGTTCCAATAGCTTCTTTAAGTCAGTGCATACATAAAGGAGGAATAGGGCTCTTTTAAAGGTAGAATGTTCCAGAAGAAAATTGTCAAAATTTGTAGTAAGACAACTATAAAATACATTTAGAAATGAGATGGTTGTATTAAATACACCACAAGACATTATTTTGTAGATAACTATTACACCGTTACAATATCATAGTAGGAAGATTATTAATTACCAAATAAATTCATAATTTTGGGATAAAATTTTGAAGTCATTCAACAAGGATCTGAATTTGATCCTTGGTCCTACATAAAGGCAATAGATGATATTAATATGGATTACTAGATCAAGGTGATGTGAATAGAATTAGATTCTATTTAAAGTCTAGAACTTGTAGAGGCGCTTAATGGCATTAAGCCTATTTTTTTCAAATAGGTCTACAAGTAAATGAGATTGATAGATTTGAAGGTGCAAATCTTCAAAGTCAAGACTAGTGGCGAAAAGATATATTTAGAAAGAAATGGTTCGACTATGAAAAGAATTTTTCACCAATAGTCAAGTTTGACTCTATCTAGATTCTCTTATTCATTATATTTCATTTGGATGAAATATGGCAATGGATAACAAGAAAGCTTCTTTTATTAGAAATCTTGAGGAAGACATCTATATGATGTAACTAGACTTGTTCATAGCAAAGAACCAGTAGTGTTTAGTATGCAAGTTGCTTAAAGTCCATTTATGGATTAAAGCAAGCATTTGAATCATGAAATATCATCTTTGATCAAGCAATCAAATTTTTGATTTTGATCAAGTATTAAAAGGCCTTATGTGTGTAAAAGTTATATAGAATAATAAATTTCTTAATGTATGTTGATGACATTTTAATCATTTAGAAAGATATAGAGTTGTTGTCATCAATGGAGTTTTTGGTTGGCTGGTCCAATTTGATATAATGTACTTAGGAAAGACTGGTCACATCCTAAGAATTAAACTTTGTTAAAATTCAGAAATTAGGATTTTGGGTTTTCTCAAACTACTTAAATAGATTAGATTCTAGCCAAGTATAGCATGTAATACTTCAAGAAATGATTCTTTCCTTTTAAGTTTGAAGCTTCTTTATAAAAGACTATGGTCCTAAGACATATAAAAGGAAGAGCATATTAAGATAGCTCCTTATACCATATTAATAGGAAGCCTTTATGCTATGCTATATACTAGGGTAAATATCTATTTTGTGGTGGGCATGGTAAGCAAATATCAATTGAATCTAAGATCACTTAATTTAGTGGGAGTAAAGCATATACTCAAATATCTTAGGAGAATGAGGGATTATATGCTTGTCCACCAAAGTGAGGATTTGATGGTTATTGGTTATACAAATACTGACATGCAGTTAGATTGTGATTCATGAAGTTGGACTTCAGGATATGTGTTCATCCTAGGTGGAGAAGATACACATTAAGCGTAAATATTATCTCATTAGAGAAATATGAGTACGTGAGATATAGTAGTAGAAAAGATAATTTATGCAATAAATCTGGTTGAAACTTGTTTCTAATCCTTGCCTTAGAGTGACTATGAATTACTCTAAAGGGAAATAAGTGTTGGATATATGGTAAATTGTCTTTGAGGGCAAATGGGAGATTGTTGGGGTTTATGCCCTAAAATCCAATTTATTGGCATGTCATAAATAATTAAATTGTTTAATTATATGAGACTATTTATAAATGAACTAATGGGACATTATCATAGTCCTTGAGATGCATTGTATGTGATTTATATGGTTTAGTCACAGAAGATATAAATAACAAGTTCCTTGTAAACTCAAAATGTAGTTTGTAGTCGGTGATGAAAATTGGGCGTTTCATTTGTGAAGACTATAACACATCAACTAAGATGATTTGTCTTGATCATAGAAGTGGAGACATTTAGTTGATGTGTTGATGTGTCTTAAGAGTTAAGACATATTGAACTGGATCGCTCTGAGATTAATTATTCAATCAACAACTGTCACCTGAATAATTAATCTCACGACTTCTAATTTCATAGACTCTCAATCCTGAGAGGGTAGTGAACCCGATCATGAAATATAGGTTACTTTGATATATCAGGAGTAAGATCTAATATTCACGGTCAAAACCTCAGTATGTTGGGTAACCACATGTAGTGTTGAGGGAACACATATTCTTAAGATGAAATCCATAATCTCTTTGTAGAGACACGAAATATCTCCTTGAGATAAGTTTAATGGGAACTAGTTATTTAGGGCACCCACTTTAGTAAGGAGTTACTAAAGCTTATATTTATTGAAATTAGATTTCAATAAATGTGAATAATTAAAAGATTAAACCCTCAAGGATAAAATAGTAGTTTACAAAGTGACAATTCTTTATGACTTTATTCACTATAGATATTTCA
Source organism: Quercus wislizeni (assembly GCA_023055345.1). Lineage (NCBI taxonomy): Eukaryota > Viridiplantae > Streptophyta > Magnoliopsida > Fagales > Fagaceae > Quercus > Quercus wislizeni. The sequence goes on from JALGQJ010000006.1 coordinate 27,871,356, forward strand.
AGGAAGGGTCAAATGATATCATTAGGATCTTGGGATATAATTTATTAATAAGGCCTAGAGTGCAATTATATTTATATAGTGGTATTAAATATAATTAATGGTAACTTTGGACTTGTCAAGAGTTGACAAAAAAACCTAAGGCCCATTGGAGCTAGAGTCTTATTTGTTCCCTTTGGTCCCATCTCAAGCCATAAACTAAAGCCCAGTGGGTAGGCCCAAAAGGCTAACCCAATTAGATAATCATATTTTATTTAATAAGAGTCATAAAATAAAGTAACTACCAAGGTAGTTAGTATGTGCGTATCATGAAAAGTAAAGAAAACAATTTTTCTCAACAATGAGAAGAAGAACTTTCTTTGAGAATCAATGTACAAAAAGACTGATTAAGAGACCACACTTCTTGGGCACAACGTGGAATTGAAATGAAAATTAAAGCTACTCTCAAGTTTTAGTTTTGAATTTCACTGCATCAAGGTACGCTTTCTATTCTTTGTTCTAAAATTCAAGGTTACATGTTATCTATCATGAATGAAGTAGATCCGTGATTGTTGCTTCCGCTGTGTGTTTCGTATGAGATCCAAAACCAGATTTTCCAACATGTTCATCTTGGGATTGGTCCCCCTAGGTTTTTCCTTTGGAACAAGTTGTTTCATAAGGTTTCCTAGGTCATCATATATTGTTATTTACTTTTCCGTTGTGCATGATATGTTTGATTATTTGTTAACCTAAGGCTTGCTTAATTAATCTAATTAACAACTTGGGCTTAAAATTGGTTAAACCTTGTTTGTTTAGGGGTCTTAATCTAACAAGTGCTATCAGAATAGATACACTCCATTTGGATTAATATCCTAATCTTTGACCCCTGTTGTCATGAATATTGCTAACTGCCTTGATGACCATGATTTTGTTGATTCAGGTGAATTTGACGACCTTCAAGAAGCCTATAGCATGTTTTATAAAGAGTTTATGTATTCTAAAAAATCTGAAAGATTAGAAGCTAAACTTGAGGAATCCAACAAGTTAGTTGAAAAATAAAAAAATTAAAAAAATTTGCTAAAAAGTCCTTAGAAAAATTGAATGAAATTAAAGAAGATCTAGTTGACTCTAAAGCTAAACTAGAAAGAATGTCTAGTCTTAAGCCTATTATTGAACTTGAATCTAAATATGCTCTCATAAAGCCTAAGGATGACAGTGTTTATGTACCTTTCTTTAAGAGGAATCATAATAAAGAAAGGGCTAATTTTTCTAGGATATACAAAGGTAAAAGAACTTTGAATGAATCTCATGTTAAAAAACCTATGTCTAGATCATATCCTAAGCATTAGGGAAAATTTGAATTTGTCCCTACATGTCACTATAGTGGTGTGATTGGTAATGTTAGTTTTTAGACCCCTTAAAACAATTGGATTAACCTAGGAATTTAGTTAAGTTGTTACTTAGTCAAATTAATTAAATCTAGATTAACACAATTAAATAATCATATCAAGTATAGCAGCGGAAATATAAAGAACACAAAGATATGATCACCCAGGAAACCAAACCGGTAAAAACCTAGGGAGGATTTAACCTAGCTATCCTCAAGGTAAACTTGAATCCACTATCTTGAAAGAATCGAAGTTCATACAATAAGACTTACAAGCCCCCATGCTTGACTTCTTATTGCTACCCACCAGTAGAACTTACTGACACGACCACGTGCAAGCTCCGAATCCACGGACTCCTTCTTTCTTGGATTCACCACCAAATACAAGCACACCCGCTTGTGTTTTCTTTAAGCTTCAATGGCAGCAACTGGAATGATCATCAAGGTGTAGAAAAATCTTCACCTTGAAAACCCTAAGTTTATGTGAAGGAAACCTCCTCAAAGATCTCACAAGAGATTCATATAAACCGCAATATGAGCAACACAAAAACGTGGCTAGGGTTTCCCTTATATACCTAGGGTAAATTAGAAACCTAAACCAATTAAAACACTTTAGGGCTGAGTTGGAAAAACAAATTAAAAAACGTCAGGTACGATTTTTGATTGATCGAGCCTAAGCTTCAATCGATCGAAATGTACTAAAACTGTTTTTTAATCAGCTTAGTATTTCATTCCAACCTTACAACTAAGAACCAACTTCTAAATTGGGTTTGCCAACAATACAAATTAGGATTCTAAATACATAAAACCTAATTCTTTAGAACCTAACAAACTCCCCCTTTAGCAATCCATGACAAAACACAACTTAAATAGCTCAAAGTTTACAAGTAAAAGCCCTTTACAAAATAATGCTCAAAAACACAAATTCAATCTAACTACTATCCATTAGTTGCAAGAGTAGACAGCAGCTCAAATGAATCAACTTGTATATTTCCTGAAACACTTAAACAAAATGCATAACCGCATGTGTGGAAAAAAATACAAGTAAAGAAAAATAAAAATCTTGATTTCAAACACAAACAATAAAGACATATAATAATGAAGAACTCATAATCATAAATAAATAAGAAGTTTGAAACAAGAAACACAAAAAATACTCCCCCTAACATGAATAACCCAATAAAGTAAAGACAATGTGGCAAGAGCTAAAAAGTAAAATACAAAGTGAAGCACCTAGATACAATCTAAACAACTCCACAAGCTCAAACCAATCAAAAATAAAATCTCCCACTAAAACAAAAACAAGTACAAAGAATGCCAAAAACATCTCTCATACGTACTCCCCCTTTTTGTGACGGAATGTCAAAGGGCAATCAAAATCCATCATCAAAAGGAGGTGGCGACGAAGAACTCCGAAACCGTGCCAAATCTGCTCGTAGACCTCTAATCTCATCCAAAATTCCACCAAAACCTGTCCTTGAGCCGCCCGAACGGTCAAGACATGATCCAACGTACATCGAATGTCGGAATCATCCGAAGTAGTCGGTGGAGGAACATCAATAGCAGCAGCACCAGAAGTCTCAGCAGCACCTGTAGAGGAGGGAGGAGGGGGGACACTACTAAAGGATGCACCATGAGAGACCGAAGGATCAGCTCTCAAATGAGCAGCCCTCTGACGAAGGAAAGTAGCACCTAGAGGACCAACAACATGGACAGGCTCACTAAAGGGAAAGTTAGCTAGACCTAAAAACAAAAGTATCCTATGAATGAAAATAGGATATATAAGCGCATGTCCTACGGCAGAACTCCTATGAATTTCGTTCAAGGAACGAAGGAACAAGTGAGGAAAATTGATAGAAGCACCAAACATAAACGCATAAAAAACACACGTCGCTCCAGAAGGATGGTGTGGAGATGAGAAATGGGCCACAAGGAATGACAAGCAACATGAAGAAACAAATATGCGATCTCAGTAAGCGCAGAAGACGTGATCCGAGGATCAGAACCCCACTAGATAGATGATCCAGTGATGTGTGACATGACCTCATCAATAGGAGATGGCTCATCATAGGGATAGACCGGATCAGTGACAATCGGAACCCCAAGAGCCTCAGCCACTACCCTAGGGGTAATGGTGAACTCCTCACCTCGTATCCAACTCCGAACAACGGTGTTGGAATCATAGATGTGACATGTGAGGTTAGAGAAGAACTCTCTAATCAAAGCGGTCGAGGGTGGATGTTCTATCTCTAAGAGTGACAGCCAACCTCTAGACTCAAGATTAGCCCTAATGGTTGGATTGACCTCATCTAGAATCACAGAACGCTCAGCCCAAATCTTACATTTGCTATTAAGTTTCTCATAGGCCTCACGCGCACACTCATTCCTAAACAACTGAACCCTAGCAGGAGACACAGCAGGGGTAGAGGGAACCCGATTAGCTCTAGTCTTCCTCGGCATGGTACTAGAATAAGGAACAAGAGCACAACAACAATGGGAAAAACAACAACAGCAAAACCAAGGGCAGACTACAAGTTAGCCAAAAAAGAATAAAGAACAAGAAGAACTATATGATGCATGAACAGATTAAATGTTATGATGCATGAGCTAATGCAGAAAATTAAGTCCAAATGAAGTTCAAAATTCACAAAATTGGCTTGAGCATAGAGTTTCTAACTAAAACCCAAAAAAAATCAACCACTTGTTAATTTTTCAAAATAAATTGACTAATTGACCATTACACAAGTTACAAAACTAATTAGAATGATCAATTACATCAAAACAACAAGCCAATTTCATCAATTTCAACTCAATTGAACAAAATCCCCAAATCGGATTCAAGCATAAACCCTAGAATTTTCAATTTTTCATAAAACCCCAAATTGATCAAATTAATCAACACCAATCATGAATATAACCATATCCCATCAAAACCGAATGATCAATTTCAGAAAACAAGCCTTGAATCATCAAAAATCCCAAAAATCAAAAGTTCCGAAAATATCCCCTAAATGCATGAAAATATGCATGAAAACATGAAAATAAAACCAAAAGGAGGGATAGAATGGTCTTACCGGCTTTGAGGGAGGAAAACCTTGCAAAAATTTTGGAGGAAAACGACAAAAAAATTGTAGAGAATCCTTGCCAAGTCGGAGAGAGAAGAAAAGTTGAAAAACTTTTTGAAAAAGATGTTTTTGAAACAGTCAAGGAACTATTTTAAAAAACCTGAAATATGATCTTCGATTGATCGAAAAACAGGTTCGATCAATCGAACCAGGCAGAGGCTCACATAAATTTTAAAGCAAGATTTCGATTGATCGAAAAAAAGATTGGATCAATCGAAATTCTAGAAAAACAGTCTTTTGAGAGAAAAAATCAGATTTTTTGAAAACTTACCTCAAAGCATTGAATATAATAAAACAAATGCATAAGTATGAGATGAAATGCTCTCCCAAAAACAAGATTTAAACCCAATTTTCCAGAAATTTAGATTTTAAACAATCTCCCCCATTTTTAAAGCAACAAAAACCAGTTTCGCATAAAACTCAAGGTATTTTTCAAACGTGGTTGGTCAAACCATAAACACACACAATTTCATGTACAAAGTTTAGCAAAGAGTAACTTGTGTTGTGTGTGCAACTAGCAAAAAGCTTGAGATACATGTGAGGTGATATAAGAACAGAAATCAATCACAAAGTCTACAAAATTCATCACATAGAATTTAAAAGAGACTAACACCTAATGAGTTACATCATATAACTCCCACATCTCCTAGAACATAAGCTTGCAATCATGTAAGTTTCTTGAATTTTGCCTCATAATATACACACCAATTATTAATTTAAGTGATTTGGCATTTTAGCCTAATAATACACACCAATTTTTAATGAAGAGATTTATCATTTAAATCGAGGCTTCACCTTATGTTCTTTTTATGCATGTGCTACACTTTCTCGAGCACAAAATCTTATGATATGCACTAAGGTGTTCATGATTGGCTAGTGCACAGTGGTGAGATGGTTATTTATGCCTTTCTCAAAAGGATCAAGTCCGACAGTTAAACAACATGTGACTTCAAGATTAAGACAAAGTGATAAACACTATAAACATCTTTCCCACACAACATGTTCTACAAAGCTTCCACTAGTGAAGTGCAATAAATAAGCCTATCAAAGCTAAACAAAATACAACAAACATGTCATGTGAAAATAAATTGACCAACCTTGTTTTCAAAAACAAAGAGAATAGTGCAAGAACAATAATGTGCTTCCTTTTTCTTTCCCTTCTTTCCCTTTTTTTTTATATATTAAATTAAAAAAAAAACTTAGAATGAAATGCATGAATGTAATGTAATGCAATGCAAATCCTAGAGACAAAAAAGAAAAACACAAAAACCAAAAAACAATGGTCACAAAAGATAAAGCAATGAAGCATAAGGACCATGTCAGAAAGACTCAATTAGTTTGAGTCTTTTGCATCCAAAACTTTTTAGATGCACCACGAGCATTGGAGTTTGTATTCACATTAGAGTGATTTCCAACTCCAAGATTGGAATAAAGGTTAAGCGCCTTTACCAATTCACCAATAAGTGCTATAGGATCTTATGCTTGAGGCACTGGCACTTTTGGCTTATTTGCTCTCTTAGCAGCTTGCAGCTTGTAACAGTTTGGACGAATGTGTCCAGACTTCCCACAAAAATGACACACCCAAGCAGGCTTACCATGCACCTTGTCCTTAGAAAAGGTAGACACCTTAGGTTTGGATTCTTTCAGATCAACCCTAATCTTCCTAGATGATGAAACTTCAATGGGTTTAACTACCTCACTAACAAGGGGTTTGACAGTTTCACTTACAACTACACTCATAGAAGGTTCAGAAGAAGATGAAGGAACAAAGTGTGTGGAATGAGGAGCAGACACAGAGATGCTTTCAACATAACCTATACCAGATTTGTCAGAAGGAGACCTTGAACACTTAACAGTTGATTAAGTTTAGAACTAGTAGATCTAGCAACAGATAAATCAAGTTCCAAAGATTTAACTTTATCAAGCAATAACATATTCTCAGTTTTCACATTGTTCAAAAGTTCATTAGCATCAAACAATTTAACAAGCAGATTCTTCCTATCAAGCTCAAGAGATTCAATCTTCTTCAGGCTAAGTTCAACACTCATAGCATCCTTTACAGCAACTTTGCAAAGTTTATTGTAGGCCTCTTGAAGATCTGCATCTTCAGAGAGTTCCCCATCAAAAGGGTTCTCTTCAGCAAATATGCTTTCACTCACTACAGCAGTAGCTGTGAAAGCAATGAAGTTTCCATCGTCGCCACATTTTGACTCATCATCAGAAACTTCACCATCACTAAGGGTTATAGCCATAGCCTTACCCTAGATTTCAAGTAAGTAGGACATTCAGATTTCATGTGACCATACCCTTGACATCCAAAACACTGAGGAGCCATAGAATTATTAGAAGATTGACCTACTTTTTCTCTAGGTTTGTCAATATTGTTAACCTTAGTGGAATCATTCTTCCTAAAATTTCTAGGTTCAACAGTGTTCACACCTCTTGCCTTTCTATTGTTATTTCTGAGAAAGTTTCTAAAGTTCTTGGCAAGGTAAGCAATCTCTGTAGCAGAGAGCTCATCATCAAATCCACCAACTTCAACATCATCAACTGACTTAAGAGCCATTGATTTGGATTTGCTAGTTTTGGGTAGGTCCAACTCATAAGACTGAAGAGATCCTACAAGTTCATTAACAGGGATGGAGTCCACATCTTTACTTTTAGTTATGGCAGTCACCTTGGGTCTAAAGTTTTCAGTTAAAGATCTAAGAATCTTCCTAACAATTTTAGGTTGATCATAAATTTCACCCAAGTTATAAGCAGAATTAACAATATCATTCAGTTTAGCATAGAATTCATCAAAAGATTCATCATCAGACATCCTAATGCTTTCAAATTTAGAAGTTAATTGCTGCAATTTATTGATTTTGACAGCCTTTGTGCCTTCATGCACAGTTTGGAGGATATTCCAAGCAGTATGAGCAACCTCAACATTTGAGATTCTCTTAAATTCCTCCATAGAAACAACGTTAAAGATAGCATTCATAGCCTTGCTATTAAACGCAGCTGCTTCTTTTTGAGAAGTTTGCCACTCACTAACAGGAGTAGTGGGCTTCTCCCATCCGTATTCAACGGAGTTCCAGACTCTCTCATCAATGGATTTCAGGAATGCTTTCATCCTTACTTTCCAATAAGCATAATTATTCCCATCAAAGTGAGGAGGAATAACTAGAGAGTGTTCGTGTTCCATGACAATAAGGGTCAAGGATCAGCTCAAAGATCAAAGGATCAAAAACAAAAAAGCAACCTGTTCTGATACCACTTGTTAGTTTTTAGACCCCTTAAAACAATTGGATTAACCTAGGAATTTAGCCAAGTTGTTACTTAGTCAAATTAATTAAATCTAGGTTAACACAATTAAATAATCATATCAAGTATAGCAGCGGAAATATAAAGAACACAAAGATATGATCACCCAGGAAACCAAACCGGTAAAAACCTAGGGAGGATTTAACTTAGCTATCCTCAAGGTAAACTTGAATCCACTATCTTGAAAGAATCGAAGTTCATACAATAAGACTTATAAGCCCCCACGCTCGACTTCTTATTGCTACCCACCAGTAGAACTTACTGACACAACCACGTGCAAGCTCCGAATCCACGGACTCCTTCTTTCTTGGATTCACCACCAAATACAAGCACACCCGCTTGTGTTTTCTTTAAGCTTCAATGGCAGCAACTGGAATGATCATCAAGGTGTAGAAAAATCTTCTCCTTGAAAACCCTAAGTTTATGTGAAGGAAACCTCCTCAAAGATCTCACAAGAGATTCACATAAACCGCAATATGAGCAACACAAAAACGTGGCTAGGGTTTCCCTTATATACCTAGGGTAAATTAGAAACCTAAACCAATTAAAACACTTTAGGGCTGAGTTGGAAAAACTAATTAAAAAATGTCAAGTACGATTTTCGATTGATCGAGCCTAAGTTTTGATCAATCGAAATGTACTGAAACTGTTTTTTAATCAGCTTAGTATTTCATTCCAACTTTACAAATAAGAACCAACTTTGAGCACTTCTAAAACGACTTAAATACATTGTTTTGATCATGGTTTGCCAACAATACAAATTAGGATTCTAAATACATAAAACCTAAGTCTTTAGAATCTAACAGGTAACCTTAGACCTAATTGTGTTCAAGTGAGATCTCAATCTCAAGTCAAAGCTAGTCTAACTTCAAATGAGTAAAGTAGACCTAAGTCTATTCATGTTTGTTAAAATTGTGGTCTTCCTAGTCACACTTGCTCTAACTGTTTCAAGATTCATCATGAGAAGATTGTCTAAATTTTCCAAGGTACATTACTCTATACCATTGGTTAACGAGTTATTAAAAGCTTTGAGCCTTCTAACTCGGTTTCATGGGAATGTTTCTCCCTCTCTATCCTTCCATAGATTAGTTAGAACTCTTGCCTCTTCATCTTTATAGCCAAAGACTAGAGCTATATGGGTAAGGAAGGATCCAAAGATTTATTTGTCTTTTTGTTTGTTCTTTGCTTGAATTCTTTCAATCTTTAGTAGGACACCTAAATTTCTGTTTATATTTCATGCATATCATACATGTTAGGAATCATTTGTACATTGCATGTTATGCATTGCTTTTGCATTTTATTCATTTAGCATAATGTGTGCATTTTGCTTTTGGTCATAATATAAAAACAAGAAGAAAAAAAAAGAAAATTTGAAAATCCAAAAATAGTTTACGTTTTTTGTATTGCATACCATTGAATATGTAATTAAGGTTGGCAATTGAAACTATGTGTTCATGACGGTGTACCTTTTTTAGCTTTGATAAGCACTTTTTTGCGCCTCACTAATTTGTTATATCTTATGCTAAATATGTGTTATATGCTCTTAGTTTTGATCAAAGATTCTTGATTTTGAAATCACATATTTTGAACGTAAGGACTAAAAAATCCTAGGAGTTAGATATAAATAATCATCTTAGCACTAGTGTTGAGCGATATGTGTTTCTCTCAAAAAATTGAAAAGAGAAAAAAGTCATGCAAAAAAATCCTTAAAAAAGGTGATGCATTGAAATTAAAAAGATGTGTACAATTTTGGGCTTGAATTAAAAAGAAAAATCCTTATATGCCCTTGTGATTATTTGTGACTGTGCTATAAGCTTTTAAGCATAAAATTTTATGAAAGCACGTGTCAAAAGATTGTAACTCTGTATTGGGAGATGTGGGAATTATATGATGTACATCTTTAGGTGATAGTCACTTTCGAACCAATGTGATTGATAATGTAGAAAATTTAGGTATTTTCTAACAGCATATCACCTATTCAATGTTTTGTACACTTACTAGTTGCACACACTACACACAAATCTTTGCTAAATTCAGTACATGAAAATGTGTGTGTTGTTTATTTGGCCTATTTTAATTGAATATAATTTGGTTTGACAATGCAAAGGCTGAGTCTGTTTGAGAGATTTGAAAAATTAACTATCTAATCTAGTTTTTAAAATTTTAAAACTGAGTTTTACTACTTGTTTTATAGTCTTATTTGCTTTACTGCATTTACGTTTGTAGTCCATGCATTTCTGGCCTTTGTTTTTGAGTCTTTATGCTCTTCAATTCCTATTTGATTCCCTCTTAACTGATCAAAAACCTTCTGGATTTTTTCAATTCCTATTCGATTCTAGCTTGACTGATCAAAAAGTTTTTGTTTGCTTTAATTCCTACTTGATTCTTGCTTGACCGATTGAAGATCGAATTATCTGGGTTCTTATAGCCTTGACCTACCAAACTTGCTCTGTCCTTACTCTTGTTTTCTCTCTCCTCCTCAACCTAAAATCAACTTTTCTTCCCTAAAGGATTTTTTTTTTTTTTTGGGTCTTGTGATAAAAAATCTTCAAATGTTTTGCTTCTTTACCTTTGATAATTCTCTTTTACTCTTTGCTTTTCAACTTTATACATGTTTACATGCATTTCATGTGTAAATGTCAAGGGCTTTGGATTTAGGGGAAAGATTTCTGGGTTTTTGATCTTTTGAACTTTATTGTTAAAATTGAACTTAAGTTTCATACTTGTTCTTGTTCAACACATGATCTTTAAAGTTATTTTTCAATCAACTTTTTGATTTATGAGGAATTGAAAATTTTGGGTTCAAGTGTTCTTGACAAAATTGGGGATTTTTGTTCAAAATGGTTAATGGATTCAATTAAAGGTTGAAACTTGTTTAGTTTCTACATATTGATCAACTGATCATTGAGATGATAGTTTTCAAATAAAACTTGTATTTGAGGGTTTTTGGGTTGCTCATGCATCATATTTATGTTTAGATTGTTTTAGAGCATATAGTTGCATTGAGGACATGCATTTTGTTTCTGTTTATGTCTTCTGTTTGTTCTTTTCTGCTCTAATACTGATGAGATACTTTTGTTGAGGTACAATTTTTTGGGCCCTAATTTCATTAGTCCACTCACTAAAAAAATGCCCACACAAGCCCATAAGCTATTTTGAGCCCACATAAATATTTCCCACATTATTACCCAACTTGGGCTCCCACAAATACTCTATACAAGCCCTATAAATTACCTTGGCCCCTCTCACAAATATTACCCATTATATCCAATTTGGGTCTTCCACAAAAAATACTTACCACATTGCTACCAAAATTGGGCCACAAAATTACCTTATCTCCACAAAAAAGCCTAAAATCATTTAACTTGTGAGCAAAACCCAAAAAATCCAACAAAATTCTGTTATAAAGCCCATTGCTACACAGCACCTCTAAAAGCCCGTTGCTACCCGGCTACACGGCACCTCTAAAAGCTCGTTGCTACACGACACCTCTAAAATAGCACCTCTAAAAGTCCGTTGCTACATGACACCTTTAAAAGCCCATTGCTACACAGCACCTCTAAAAGCCCATTGCAACTTGGCAATATCTTTTGCAAAATCTTACGAAGTCCAAATGTTATTTTGGCACCTATTTTACAAAGCCCAAATGTTATTTTGGCACCTATTTTTCAAAGCTCAAATATTATTTTGGCACCTATCTTACAAAGCCCAATACTATTTTGGCACCTATTTTACATAAACTAAATTCATTAACTCATGGGAACTATAATTACTCATCCCTTAAAAAATACTTCTCTTACAAAATTTATAAAAACCCATGTATATCACTCATGGCAAAACTATTTATTTTTGTAGGGATGACCAAGCCCAAAGAAGCTCAACTACAAAGCCCAGCTAAGCCAGCCCAACTCACATACAAATCCCAGCAACTGAAGCTCACGTGAGCTATCCAATCAAGCTTCAGCACAACCTAACAGTTGGGACCCATTACCATTAGTTCCAGCTTGTCCAATCAGATCAGAAGAGGACACATGTCCAGCAGTAGTTAAACCCTTCCTTGCCAAGCTGAATTCTATCATTTCTCATGTGACACAAACCTAGGATGACATGACATAAGACTGGGAAGCTTTAGCCAGCTGTCTTTCCTTTCTTTTCCAACCCATTTGGTCAAGGACTAGGGGCAGCCATAACCAGGCCGTGAAAGCTTCTGGAACAACTAGAATTCAGTTCATTTTCATGCCAAAAACGTGTACTCTCTAGTTCATGGACCAAGCATATGAATCCTAAATGAGAAAACTTAGGGAAATGTGGTTTGGAGGGCACCAAAGGGATCTCCAGCAGAGTCCCTAGCAAAGGGCTCCAAGATTGACACCTAGCTTAGGGTGATGCAATCTGCCATAAGGAGCTCTGATTCTAGCAGCGGCATAACCATGATCATTAGCCTAATGCATTCTTTAATCCCATCAGCTAAGGCCAATTAGCATTCAATGCTAGGTCATAACTTCAACTGCCATTACCCAAAACAGAAAAGAACATCCTAAAGCTAAGCTTACTACTCTTAGCCAAATCCTAGGAACAATTCTTTGAGGATTTTCTAAAGAATGAGGATAATTTAGCAAAGATTATTTGCTAATTACCCCCCTCAAACTTAACTATAAATGGAACTCTCCATTAACATTTCAACACAGACTAAGAGATACACTAATAGAAAAGAGTCATTCCTTAACTTCTCTATTTAGCCTTTTCTAAGCTCTGGCAAAGTTCTGAGTCACTGAGTTCTTAGCTTCAAGCTTAGAAACTAAGTTCTCCAGCTCCTAGCTCATAAATAACCCTCGTACCTCTATCTATAAACACTCATCTATCTCCAGCAGCTATACTAAACACTCTCTCTCACTACTCATACTACCCACAAATGGCCCTCACTACTCACTACATATACTGTATCCATGAGCATGCCTTGGCATCATAATGATCTTGCTGTGCTGCACTAGCTAGAATCTCTCTCTCTCCCTTCATCTCACACTAAGTTTCCTCATTACTTGCAATAATGGAACCTATGATATTTATTTATTCATTTACTATTAAAGGTTATGACGTGACTGTTACTATAGAGTTTTTCCCTCATATTATTGTATTAGAAGACTCTTATCCAAAGTCCATGGATGATGAGTTTGAAGATGTAGATACTTTCCTTAATCTGTGAATATCTAACAGCCGGAGGTTTATTCTGCTCTATTTCATTTTACCGCTAGAATTTTTTACCGTTGGATACTTTATTGCCGAAATATTTTACTGCTGGGTTATTTCTTTATTGTAGCATGCTTTTTATTGTGCTGACGTGTCTACTGTAGGAAGTGTTTTTGGGCCATCTCATAACCCTTGTCAATCCCATCCTAGGCCTAAGGTATAAAAAGAGGGCGAACTCTTCAAAAACTTCACCAATAGCCTTTGGGCCATGCTTCAAGCCTATCGTCGAGTTTTGGTTTAGGCCCACAACCCAACATAAATCTCATTTGTTGGAAGGAAAACTTTTCCCCCAGCAACTTTCTTTTTCAAGATCTTCCTCTGTCCATTTCATGGTTAAGATGATGTAGTCCTTCATGTCAACTCAAGCTGAACATGGACAGTTGTTGGATACACTATTGGAAGACATGACTGGCTTGCTTATTTAGTCTCATCAATTGAGGAGTTCTTTGTTCCCCACACCACCTCCTTCACCTTCTAATCGATTGTTTATCTTTCAAAATATGTGACAAAAAGGGGAAGTAGTTGTTGGTTGTTGGTTTTAGGGGGAATTTTTGTTTGTTGTTAGGGGGAGACTTTGTTCTTCTTGTTAGGGGGAGACATTATGTTTGATTTGGGTGTTTGTATCCATGTTTTTTTTTTTTTTTTTTTTTTTTGGGTTGTTGTTAGTCTTGATACTCTATGCTTTGTTTTCTTTTGAGTTGTGTTGTAACTCTATATTTGGTATCAATAAAGCATGCTATGTTCACATGCTTTATTTTTTATATTGATTCCATCTACTTATTATTGCATTGTGATACATTTTTTTTTTTTTCTTTCCACACGTCTTGGTGTTTTCTTTAAGTGTTTCAAGAAAGACAAGTATATTCTAGTCAAGATCAACTGCCTATTCTTGCAACTTCTAAGATAGTTAATTATTGGTTGGGATTTGTAATTGTTTTGGGGAAAATATTGTAATTGGATTGTTCTTGTATTTGAGCATTTCATTTTGTATGTAAGTTTTGTCATGAATTGCCAAAAGGGAAGATTGTTAGGTTTTATATATGTGTAGGTTTATTGGAAAACACATGAACACAAACTTGTCTAGATATAGATCATAGTGTCTATAGGTATGATTAGCAATGCTCAAGATGCTACTAGTCGATGTGCAAGAATAGGAAAGTTGCTAATCAAGAAATGAAATTTCATCAATTTCGACTAATCGAAATTAAGTTCGATCAATCGAAATGCATATTTGCAGAATTAGAAATTCAACCCATCAGCCCATCAAATGTTTAGGGTTTCAAACCTAATTCACTAAGTATATAAAGAAAACCCTAAGGCATGTTTTCAAAGACTTTGGAGCTTCTCATTTCAGATCTAAAAGTTTTTGTGCCTTCTCCTTTCAAAGTCACTACCGGAAATTAATCTACGTATAATCTAAATCGGTAGATCTAAAGTTGTTGCAAACCAGTTATCAAAGTTCTAGATCTAAATCTTCAAATGTGGTCTTGAAGTCATAGACTAGAGGTCTATGTGAAGAAAATATTTAATGGGATGTTGAAGACATATATATTAGAGAAGTCTGTGAGATTCAGAGCTAAGTTTATTAACTTTGGTTAGGTTTACTATGAATTGATATTTTGACTGTAAATCTCCATATGATAATGGATTGTTCATCTTGGGATTGGTCCTCCTAGGTTCTTCTTTTACAAGAAGTTGTTTCATAAGGTTTCCTAGGTCATCATATCTTTTGTTATTTACTTTTCCGTTGTGCATGATATGTTTGATTATTTGTTTAACCTAAGGCTTGCCTAATTAATCTAATTAACAACTTGGCCTTTAAATTAGTCAAACCTTGTTAGTTTAGAGGTCTAAATCTAACAATTTATTTTAAAACATTCAAACAAGATTACTTAATTTGATTACATTCTTTCCCCTTACTTAAATACATTACATTCTATTCCTTTATGATCATTCCATTATATTCCTTTATGAACCCAAACGAAGGCTTTATAAAATATTTAATATCTTTTTTATGTTGTTAACTTATTATTATTTTTTTAAAAAAAACAAACAAAACAAAACAAAACGTGTATTTTTTTGTAGTTTATTTTTACAATAAAATGGATTTAAAAAAAAAAATTTATGTATATACATGTATTTTACTTAGTGATGCACATGAGGTGGTGCTAGTGATGATGGAGGCTTTCATATTGAGAATATCTTACAAATATGGGATAGTCCTATAACAAAGTTATAGTTCTATAACAAAGTTATAGTTAACTGTGTAATACTCTTAATATTTCTCTTAAGCAAAACTAGGAATACAATCAACATCAATATATATATATATATAAGTAGAGATTCAATGCATTAGGGTCTAAGATTTTGCCAATTGGCATCTCCTATTGAATTTTCTTTACAATCTTTCAACTCTCTCATTAATTGCCTAAGTTTACACCAAGTCTCTCTTCTTTTTGTCATTTAGCATTTTCACCATTTCAATATTTAAAACCAAAAAAAATTAAGGACTAATAACTAATGAGAGAGAGAGAGAGAGAAATATTCTATGGATGGTTAAATGTAATGTACGGTTTCAAAAAAACAATTGAGATTGACAAAGCATCTATGAAAGAGGAATCTGTGTGGTTATAACTATTGTCATGTTGGCCTCCTTTCATTTAATGGTATGCAATCTTTGAACACAATACAAAAAAAAAAAAAAAAAAGATTTTCATGGTCGTATTACTCATATGCATTTACTTTTAATTTCAAGATTTTAAAAAAATAATAATAATCTTACTTTGAGAAAGCTACCAACGTGCAATGTAGAGCATTTTGCATGTGCATTTGGTATCTCAAAACAAAGGTATGCCTAACAGTTTATAATTTCTTAGACCTTAAAGTATTTTGTTTAATTATGTTATACTTTTGTAGTAGTTATTTTGAAATATAATTTCTTAAATTGCTCCAAAGAAAAGAAAAGAAAAAAAAAAAAAAAAAAAAAAACATGTTTATAATTCTTTCTTCTGGCCTTATGAGGCTAGATATCAAATAATCATAACTTAATGGAGTTGATAGTTAAGGCTAGGGATATTGCCATTTTTTTATTGACAAAAGACTTTGAGTTATAGCCAAATATGTTTTTCGAGATTGTGCAGTATGTTTTTTCTCAATTGACTCAGTAACATCGTAGACTAATTCTATTAAGGTATCCATTGGCAAATTTATGCATTAGAGATTGAAGTCATTTGTTTAGTACATTCTACTATACATTCTCCTAATGATAATTGCTAAATTGGGATAAAAATGTTCAATCTTTGGCCTTGCATTAAACTAGATTTTTATCTTTCACTCATCATTCTTTGTCTAATTATTATTATACACAAAATTGATTAAAGAATCTCTCTTTCTTTCTTTCTTTTTCTTTTATTTTTTCCCACTTTTGTAGGAAAATGTATAAAAAATAAATAAATAAATAAGAAGAAGAAGAAGAAGAAGAAGAAGAAGAAGAATTCATTGCCTAATTGAGTGGGTGCTGATCTTAGTGGTGACAATTAGGAAATGATTTTGTGCATCAATTATTATGTGACCTCCATGTAGGTTTCACCCTTTATTTTTTTTTAAGCTTTATAAGTCTTTACAATATTTTTTGTTTTGTTTATATTAATGTGATTGTTCTCTATTACAAGTGTTCATAAGCATGAATTTTATGGGAACCTATATAGTGAAATCAGCCATTTGTTTAGATTACAAACTCTTTTGGTCTTCTATTTGCACTTTGGCACTTCTTTTATCATAAATCAAGAATTAAAAAAAGAATTATCTAAATCTATCTCAATATTTTTGCATCACTACAAAATTGTTTTCAAAATTAAGTATTTGGTTGAATAACCATACTTGAAACCTCTTTCTCCTCAGCTCCATGTCAAGCTCAGCCTCTCGCTTGCCTTCTAAAGAGGTTAAAATGAGTGAAGGTATTGATGCCCAAATGCCCAGATAGTTTTTTTTTTTTTTTTAGATTATATTAGTAAGAACAAATGACTACATTAGCTAGGTGTTTGACAAAAGGCCTCTAATAGTACTTTTATTTTTTATTCTCATTTGATTTGTCTTCTTTAGCTACCTTCTGTTATATTGAAGTCATCTACAATTTGTGAAGCCGAGGATAAATGTTACGTTAAAGTAAATTGCATTGATGCAACTTATAGCTGATTCAATTGACAATAAAAAAGAAATTACAAAAAAAAAAGTATAGAAATAAAGAATGTTACTTCATGTTATTACTTTACATATGAACATTCTACGTAGGAAAAATTTGGCTTTTGCCCATTTCAAAAAAACAATCCAGCATTTTGCCCCACTTTCCAAACTAATTAGGGAAATGCCCCTCTTTTGAAACTCGATTTTCTTAAAATCGAGTTAAGCCCTATAGTGGCGTTTTTAAGGTGTCTATAGTGACGTTTTAAGGACCTACAGTGACTTTTTTAAATCAATCTCCATAAAGTCGAGTTATAGGCAAAAAAAAGAAAAAAAATTACATATAACTCAACTTTAGGGAGATTGAGTTAAAAAAACGCCACTATAGGTCCTTAAAATGTCACTATAAGCTCCTTAAAACGTCACTATAGGACTTTATAAATTTTTTTTTTTTATAACTCGATTTTGAAAAAATCGAGTTTCAAAAGATGGACATTTTCCTAATTAATTTGGGAAGTGAGGTAAAATACTGGATTGTTTTTTTGAAAGGGGCATTTGCCCAATTTCTCCTTCTACGTAGCTTTCTCTTATAGTAACTTACAACATTATTCGTGTATCGTGTGCTCTTTATTAGTATAATATAAATTTTTTATCAAACTAAATAATAACATTGGCAATATTAATGACAGTCGTGCAGCATGGTAAAGCTATATTAACCCTATGCAATCATCGATTATTATTCTAGCAAGCTATAAAGCTTCATAAAATTTTGATAATTATTTATGGTTGATGCACGTTAGCTATAATATCAGCATCTTTGTTTGCTTCTCTAAAAACACGCCTACTTTCACGCTTTCAAAGTTCTTCAAGGTCTTCCAAATATTCGAAATATAATTAGCTCAGGTGCTGTCAAAAGAATTGATGTGTTGGGCAGTTAGGCCATTATCATTCTACAAGCTCTCGAAGAATACGAAAGCCCAAAATTGCATGCATGCGAATGCGAATGCGACCGAAAGAAATTGATGTATTACTGTAATTTTGGAAACAGATTGTAAGGATGTATTTGATATCTTATAATAGCAAGAATGCAAGTTTTTGATAAAAAGTCCAAAAGCCAAGAAAGATAAAGGAAACCAGAAGGGCAACAACAAAAACATCACTAACACCAGTGCTTTTTATTTTTATTTTTATGTAGGAGTATTTACTATTTAGCATCACTAAGCATTATTAGCAGTGATGGTAGCTTTCATATTGAGAATATCTTACAATTATGGGACAGTCTTGTACAAACTATTACAGCCCAATTGTAGTGATGCACGTGGCGGGGAATTTGTTTAGCTTGTGTGAGGTATTGCTAGTGGAAGGTTTAAAAATTTTCTTGCTGGTATGTGATTGCTGTTAATTAATATAATATATAGATATTCTTCAATGGTCAATCGACTCGATCATCTAGTCTACAATAATGTATGTGCCTGCCTACCTTCCCACCTATGTAAGAGTCAAAATCAATTTGCTCAACCTAGGAATTTAGGATTGAGTTTTCAATCACTATGTAACATTTGGATGCAGCTATATTTTCCTCGTTACGGTTAGGTTGGACCCATTACCAAAGTAAAACCATCATCACAAATGGTGATAAAAAGTTTGAAAACGTGTGGTATATCATAAATTCAAAAATTGTCCCAACTTTTTAAATATAAAATATTTTTAAGAATTATAGAAAAGAAGAAAGAGAAAGAACATAAAAGAATAAAGAATGAATATGGTTTGACCTTAACTGACCTTCTTTGACAACGTAAAATCTTAAATGATTACATTTTTTTTAATTCAGTTGAATCTTTTGTGATGTACTCATTGAAAGGTATATATAAAAAATACATTAGGTTAAATATGATCATTCTAAAACTACCACAGCACACGGTGTTATAAAATTGTTGGAGGGCAAAAGCTCAGCCCATATCAAGTCTAAGCCGCGCATGTTTAAGCACAAGATCAGCCCAAACTTGATGAATGCCAAGCTACTACACTGATGGACGTATTCTCAGTGGGAATGTCTGAACAAACTCCTCTAATTCCCAAGAATGGAAAGTAGTTACTTGGGAGAATCTACCAGCCAAACACAAGATTCAGCGTCTAGCACAAGTTATTAGAGAGTCATTTCAACAGTATGGTTGTGGGGTCCGTCCCTGACATGCAATTTGACAAGATTAAACAATGACTTAGACCCAAAAAGCCACCCAGATCCCACAAATGGGGGGACCCACAGGCACGTGGAAGATTCTTCCATCATGATGACTTAGCCACTCATAAGAGGGTATATAAGGGTTAGAGGGATTAGAATTAGAGGTTGGAACATTTTTCTTGGGAGAAAAATATGAGAGAAACAAGAAACAAGTATTTGGAAAAGGTGATCCAGCTCGAGACACCCAAAGGACACCTCGGTTGTCTAAGTTCCTCCTCGGTCAATCAGACTTTTAGCAAATAACCATAGCACAACCATTTTATACCATCACCAGCAAAACTTCTTCTATGACCTCCCATTGTGGGCTAAACCCAATACATAACACAAATTAATTAAAGGTCCAAGCCCAACAAGCCCAAAGTCGTTGGGATAAAACTACCACAATCTTTATCAATGAAATGAACTTTTGCGTTATTTGACTGAATTATTATTACTCGTCTATCTTCATTATACTTGTTTTCTTATTTTGATTAAACAACAAAAGGAAACAATTCATTAGTTATAAAAATATTGCCAACCGTGATTAGCCAATACTTGATGTAACTTCGCATTTTATTCCAACGACAAAATTCATCACACGCCGAGAATATAATTACATGAGAATGGGAGATTTACTTGGCTTCTAACTTATAGATGACCAATGTCAGTATGATGCCAAACTTGTACTTAACCAAAAGAGAAGCCTTAGGTTTCCATCTTGTCAATGACCATGGACAGGCTGAGGCTAGACTTTTGTCCTCAATAGAAGAACTGTTAGGTTTTCACCTAGGCAGTGACCAGGGTCAGGCTAAGGCTAGGCTTCTATCCTTATCAAAAGAACTCTTAGGTTTCCACCTAATCCGTGACCGAAGTCAAGCTGAGGCTAGGCTTCTATCCTTAACAAAAAAACTCTTAGGTTTCCACCTAGTTAGTGACGGAGCTCAGGCTGAGGCTAGACTTCCGTTCTTATAAAAAAAACTCTTAGATTTCTACTTAGTCAATGACCGATTTTAGGCTGAGGCTAAGCTTTTGTCCTTAATAAAAGATTTGCTAGGTTTTCACCTAGTCAGTGACCATGGTTAGGTTGAGGCTAGGCTTATGTCTTTATCAGAAGAACTCTTAGGTTTCCATCTAGTTAGTGGCTGAGGCTAGGATTCTGTCCTTGACAAAAGATCTGCTAGGTTTCCACCTAGTTAGTGACCATGGTCAGGTTGAGGCTAATCTTCTATCCTTAACCCATCAATCTTCAATATTGCCAAATGTGAGCCCCAAGTATGGAGAGCCAACAGATTGTGAAGAGATAACATTCAAACGTGTAAAATAGATAAAATTCATGAATAACATCACTATTCATTCATTCCATTAATATCAATATATGATGATTTAAGGAGATGACATGCAAAATGAAAAATACTAGCAAAAATACTTCTTCAAGTTGTTCACATTCCCCGGACAAGGCATGGACTTTTCCTCCAAGTCTTCTAAGTAGTATTCCCCTACTCCTACTACTGAGGTTACCCGGTATGGTCCTTCCCATTTCAAGCCAAGTTTTCCCTAATTAGGATCCCTAGTATTTCTTGTTCTTCCCCATGACCAAATCTCTACGGACAAACTCACGTGGCCTAACATTCCTATTGTATCTTCAACAAAGCCTTTGTTGATAACTAGCTAGCCGTATCGATGTTATATCCCTATTTTCCTCAATGAGGTCTAGCTGCTTGGCTAATATTTGATCGTTACTACCTGGAGAGAAGCTGTTCGTCCTTATAGTGGGAGGGTCAACCTCTAAAGGTATTACTGTCTCAGTTCCATAAAACATGGAGAAGGGGCTTTCACCTATGGATCTCCTGAGGGTAGTTTTATAGGCCCACAATACATTTGGCAACTCCTTATCCTATCTCCCCTTGGACTCCCCAAGCCTCCTTTTTAACCCATTTATGATGACCTTGTTTATGGCCTTAGCCTGCAATGTGCAATACATGTTCTTAATCCCAAGCTCATTGTAATAACTTCTTAAGGCCTTGTTGTCAAACTAAAGCTTATTGTCAGATATCAAGGTCTCAGGGACGCCAAACCAAGTTACTATATTTTTCCATACAAACTTCTTGACATCAACATCTCAGATATTTGCCACAGGCTTGGCTTCTAACCATTTCGTGAAGTAATAAGTAGCAATTAATAGCCATTCCTTGCTCCTTGTAGCCTTTGGAAATGGCCCCACGATATCTAATCTCCATTGAGCAAAAGGCCACGAGCCAAACAAATGGTTGAGGGATCCTCCTGGCTAGTGAATATCAGGCACATATCTTTGGCATAAATCACATTTTTTTTGGCATATTCTTGAGCATTTCTCTGCTTGTTTGACCACCAATATCCTAGTCTCATCGCCTTATGAGCCAAAGAGCAGCCCCCTGTGTGGATTCCACATACTCCTTCATGAAGCTTATAGAGAAGGGTCTCAACAACATCTGGATGGACACACAGCAAGTACGGACCCCCAAACGACCTCCTATATAGCTTCTTCTTGGCTGCAAAATTTGGGGATTTTCTCCTTACTTGTTTGGCTTCTTTCTTGTCCTCAAGGAGAGTACCGTTTGAAATGAACGCAACAAATGGTTAATGGCATATGGTCAAGCTAACATATTCACCCTTATCTACACTAACTGTTTTTGTTTGTTGTGTCTATGCATGAGAGTGATACTTGGAAAATAAATATGCTTACTGCTTTAAAGTGCATTAGGTGATCTCTCTCCATTTTCTTTTATGTTTTAGAATAGTATATATTCACATGCTAGATATAGTATATAAAATATTCACATGCTAGCTATACATATTTCTTGTAACGTAGTAAATAGCTTTCCCATGCTATTTATGTATATATTCACATGTTTGCTTGTATATATGTCTTGCCAATAATATCACATGTTATTTAAATGCATAAATAAAATAGTCACATGTTATGTATATTTATTGTATGTACAAGACTCTTTCCAAAAAAAAAAAATGCCAAGTACTTAATTTATTCTTCAAAATGTGAACATCATGATTAAATTAAAACGAGATACTATCTTTTGAATAGGCGGTGTGGGGTGCCTAACACCTTCCCCACCCGTAATCGAGCTCTTGGGTCCAAGAATCTTTGGTTTGAGACTTTGGTTACCACAATTAATTTAAGAACATTTGAATTGGTTTTTAGTTAGGTAGGTAATTAAAAGGAATTAGATAAATATGTGACCAATCACACCTAGAATAAAACCAATAGTTGGTGGCGACTCCTTAAAATAAAATAAGTATAGATACTTTCACACACACATCTCACTCTAATAAAACTTACACACACTTGACACATCATCAAGCACCCAATATAAAAAAATTCGAGGAAACACGCTCTTTGCAAAACCCCTCCACCCGAGGGCGTACGCAATAGTGGAATTGGAATAGAATTAGAAAGACTAAATTGGCGTGGATGGGGTGGGTCTGGACTCCAAATTCAATGCCGATCCAAAAACTGAATTGTGTTTTGTTTGTTGGGTATTGTTTACATGAACCGCTAGATTGTGGATTTATGCAAATTTCATGGTCCTGGATATCAAGTGTTGGACGCTCAAACATGGATGATTCATGATTCATGATTCACGACTGTGCAGAATGGAATATCCAAACAAAAAAGTATATAATGTTGGTGTGGGTAAGTATGCTCCTCTACTTCTCTTCTCCGGCATAAATTTCAACTTCTATTTTTGGTTTTAAGGAAAGAAAAATTAAGGTTGTTCTTTGTTCTTCTTGCTTGGGAGTGCGTCCAACTAGAAGATATTACTATAGTCTATTCTTGGAGGATTGTTCAGTCAAGAGAGCCATTCGCATCGAGTTTCACTCTGAATGGCACAAATCAACCTTTAAGAACAACACTATTTACATAATTCTATAGTTTGTGAGATCTTTGAAACTATCTATTTATTTTATGTTATTGCTAAATTTTTAGGGTTTACCTTGTTGAATCAAAACCTGTTTATACTTTATATTACTATATTTTCCAGTATCTGATGTGTATCAAGAGCTCTCACAATTTGTGAACCTTATACACCAGGGAAACCACATATATTGTGAGTATTTTCACTACACACACTTGATATACATAGTAACATTCTTGTATCCGTATGGTCTATCTCCCGCATCTTGCGAGAGATTATTAAACACAAACAAAAAATGTAATTAACACATTTAATTATTATTAGACCTTTGATCTTTTGTGTTGTTGTATTAATTAAGCCCCTCTTACTATTATTTATTTTTTCAAGTTGATAGTTAAACTTTTACAGTGTAGCAAATAGACCATTCTTTTACTAGTTTTGTCCAATTGCTAACATAAAGGATCTTTGACATTTTGTAATCTTGTTCTTTTTAATTGTATTAGAACCACTTAAGAATTTGTGTGTATCATTTTTACAAAATTAACGAATTTTAGTGGAGCTTATATAAAATTATTATATTCTATTTGTAATTTAAAAAAAAAAAAAAAAAAAGAGATACTACAATGTTTAAAATCTTTTTTGTGTATCATTTTTACAAAATTAATAAATTTGAGTGGAGCTTATATAAAATTGTTATATTCTATTTGTAATTTTTTTTTTTTTTTTTTTTTTTAATGAGATGCTACAATTTTTAAAAACCTTTTTTAAGTTCCTTAAAAGAAGTAGTTATTTTAAAGGGGGGACAATTCATATATTTTGGGAAAGTTAAACACTTAAAAAATTTAATTTTGTAAAATCAAATATATAAATTAATAAGAGTTTATTGGGGCCAGAGAAGGCCTTAGTCTAAATGTAAATTTGTCACAGGGGATGACTTAAGACTCGGGCATTTGGTTCGCTGTGATATATCATTGATGTAATGCATATTACGATGATGTGACATTAAGATTTTTGGTTTATTTTATTTTTTCTAACATTACCATAATCTAAAATTACAAAATATATCACATCACATTAATCTCATCACCTTCCTAAATAATGTAATGTTGTATTCTTATATTTAGATTACATTAAATTAATATTACAATAATGTAATATTACAGTATAATGTAACATCACAACAAACCAAACGCTTTCTTAGAGAATGAAGGTAAGGCATACAATTGCAGTGGATAGGAGGATCTTAAATCCCAACATGACACTTGTGAGAAGTTAGAAGAGTCTCATGATCATTGGTAAGCTTTGTGTAATTAGTGATCACTAGTATTAAGAACTTGCTCTATTTTGCTATGCACAACATCGTCCCCTATCTCATGCGTGTTATTATGTTATAAATGAAGCCAAATTTTCCTATATCTATACAACTAATAAGAGAATTCCTCAATTTCGTCTTCAATTTTTTACGTACTAAAATATCCTCATACAAATTTTAAAATAGCATACCATTTAGTTTAATTTTTTCCTACAAAAAACAAAAAACGTTAAAAGAGTAATACTATCTCATGTACAAAAGGAAGAAGAAGAAAAGAAAAAAAACCGTTATTCTCATATGTATTCAAATGTTTGATACCTATCTATATTTCTTATATATTTGAATTCAAATACATTTATCAATCAAAAAAAATTACTTCTTCCAAAACAAACCCACTACCTCACGTAAAAATTACCCATTCTTATCCTATATTCGAATGTCTAATTCCTATCTCTATTGGTTATCTATTTGAATTCAAATACTTGAATTATGTTTTAGGCTTTTTCCATAATTTATCTTCTTCATTATGCCTCAAACTTAGGACACTATCTCTATCTTATTTTTAAACATTATTCTATGTTACCTTACCTTTCTTTTTTTCTTTTTTTAAAAATACAATATATCAGTTTAAACATTATAACACTAAAACCCAAAAAATAAGAAAGCATTATTACATACGCAAAGCACCTATGATGAGTCTAATTTATTTATAGGCTGATAAACATTCATTACGCTTTTCTCACTCATAAGGTCCCAAAGGATGCCAACCAGAGTCGGAATCCTTGCCACTTCATAATCCGTCCAAGCTACAACCCTCGTGATATTCTCTTGAAAGTACCACACCACACCGTAATTCTAGGCACTCTGATCCTTACCTAAAATCAAACTAGCTAGTCTTCTATGAGTTCTATCTCTTCATCAATGAGAATCAAAATTGATCTAGAGTTTCAACTTTGTTAGAGTTCATAGATTTGGTAGACAAATCCTAATGCCACAGAATTTTATTTGTCATTTCAACCAATTGGCACCAAATTTTTATTTAAAGAATTTTGAAGATTCTTATATCTAAATTAGTCTTTTATACATATATAATACTCTTAAATTGGCTATATATATATATATATATACACATATATATTTCACTAAGGACCCGTTTGTTTTACTTAAGATATTTTTTCCAATTTCATGTGTTTAATGCAACCAAAAATGCTATTCAACCTAAAAATATTTTCAAGTCGATTGTAAAATTTGGGGCATTTTTGGAATAAAATGATTTACACCTCTATTTTTTAGGAAAAATATTTTATAAATTCCTTTCGTTCATTCTGGTTAACTTTTATCTTACATATCTAACTAAAATGACACTTTTTGAGAGAGACAACAACTTTTCAGCCAATGGCGTCCTCCATGATGACTGCTCTTTATTACTAGATTATGACATTAATTATTTTTTTAGTGTAGTTTGATATTGACTCTCAAATTTTTTATTCAAAAATAAAATGTTTTACCTTTTTTTTTTTTTTTTTGAGAAACTAACACACACACACACAAGGGAGAGGAAAATGGGGTTCTAACACAAGGACACACCACAACTCCACTCAAAAGCCATGGTAACTTTTAAGGGAGAGTGAGGCAAGTTATACTACACACAATATACTCTCTTAAGCAATGTGAGACAATTACCAATTGAGCAACTTTTAAAATATTTTACCAATTGAGCTAATTAAATCTCACAACTATATGACAATTTAGTATTAGAGAATTTGTTTTTTTTGACATAGACCATTTCATTAAAAAGGGAAAAAAAAATTAAAAGGAGGTGAACAAGTGGTCAACATTGTCTATTTATTAATTTTAAGATGTTGGTCACACGCACCAAATGATTTTTTTTACCTTTTTACAATTTAAGGATGAAAATTTTTCAATAATCCATGGACAAAAAATGATTTTTTTTTTAAGATTAAGTATAAAATATATAATATTTTAAATAATTTAAGGACAAAAAACAAATTTAGGCAAAATTTAAGAACTATGACAATACATTAAGTTATGGGAAAATTACACTTTACCCCTCTGAACTATATGCTCTTATACACTTATCTTTCTAAACTATGAAAATGCACACTTACCCCCCTAAACTATTACCTTTGCACCACATTCCATGGGTAATATTTTAGGAAAATAAGTGTGCATTCTCATAATTTAGTGGGATAAGGGTAAAAGGAATATAGCTTAATGGGATAGAGTATGCATTCTCATAGTTTAGAGAGATAAGTGTAAATGAGGGTCATATAGTTTAGGGGTAAAGTGTAATTTTCTCTTAAGTTATTAACCAAAATAAAAATATGACATTATTTACACTAAAGGAATGGAAAAAGGCTAGAAGTTATTACTTAGGGTGCAAACAAAGAAATCATAATTCTACTTGTATTATAGGTCTTATAATCTTGGTTTAAATATTTGTGTTTAGTCTATGATTTAATCTATTATAAAAACCCTATTATGCAATCACAATTCTACCTGTATTGCAAGTATTATAATCTTGATTTAATTTATGTGTGGCCATCATTTTTTATTTTTTATTTTTTGTGATTGTTATTTCACTTTCTTTTGCTTATGCGTTGTTTTATTTCTATTCTCACCTAGTATAAAACCCAAAATTCGATCATCTAACCTAGCTAACCCACGACACAATTTTTTTTTACTAGTCACAACCTCCAACCAGCCAATCTTCATATACCATCGTCCTGTAGCCTAAGCCGCATTAGTGGCTTGTATTACGTGCTTAGTTTTTATTTAATTATTCTAGATTTTATTTTTGTTATTAGGAGTTGGGAAATTAGATAATGAATAGGATAAATTGTTAGCTTAGTATTTGAATAAATCTTATCTACTTGTTGTAAATAAGGTTAGGTTTTTTTTTTAATTTAAATGTTAGCTTTATCTTGTAAAGCCATCTATTTATATGGCTTGATGTTGATTAATAAAAAAGCTGAAAAATATTATTATTAAATGAATATTCACTTTGTAGGTCTAGACACCCTCGAAGTCGTCTATTTATCAATTAGGAAGTCTTGGTTCCCTCGAAGAAACCAACAAACTCAATTGGGTCAATTGGGTTTGTAACAATTGGTATCAAAGCCAGACATGAAGGAACAATGATGGAACAATTGTTCGAATGCATGGACAAACTGAAAGAGATACAATCTTTAGTAGTTGAAAGTATCAAAAAAATGCAAGTGATATGCAAGTCCTTGCGTTTGGCTAGATATGAACAAGGGACACCAACTAAAGTGGATGGTGGGCAATACGCAACCAAAGAGAGGAATTTGGCTATCAATGAACAAGAGAAGCTAACTAAGGAAAATGGCGGGCAATGCAAACTTGAAGATAAGAAGGCCGTGGGAGCTCCACAAAATCAAATCATTCCACCTTCATGCTATTCAAGCATGCAACAACTTTTAAATCAAGTTAAAGATAGTTTTGTAACAATTGGTATCATAAGATCCTTTTAAGCCCAAGAAGTGATCCAGTAGGTGAGAAGCAACTTGGGAAGATCGAGCTCTTATGCAACAATCATTTTCAAATTAAACCCTTGAGGACAAGGGGGAGGAATGTTACGTGCTTAGTTTTTATTTAATTATTCTAGATTTTATTTTTGTTTAGTTTTTATTTAATTATTCTAGATTTTATTTTTGTTATTAGGATTTGGGAAATCAGATAATGAATAGGATAAATCGTTAGCTTAGTATTTGAATAAATATTATTTACTTGTGGTAAATAAGGTTAGGTTTTTTTTTTTTTTTTTTAAAAAAATTTAAATGTTAGCTTTATCTTGTAAAGCCATCTATTTATATGGCTTAATGTTGATTAATAAAAAAAACTAAAAAATATTATTATTGAGTGAATATTCACTTTGGAGGTCTAGACTCCCTCGAAATAATCTATTTATCAATTAGGAGATCTCGAAGCAACCATCAATCTCAATTGGGTCAATTGGGTTTGTAACATCTTGGCATTGAAAAGCTTGTTCATACATCTTATTACAGTGAAAAAACTTTCGACGTCTTCTTTCCTAGTCATTCCTTGACTGAATGAACCAATTTACATCGTGATGTCTTTTTCAGTAAAATAGCTCTTGAACAAATTGGACATTTATTAAGATGCGATATATTGAAGCAGATTGTATTCAAAGAACTCTAGAGGGTTGGAAGGATCAGGAACGACATTGAGATTGAGAGAGCGAAGAAGATTGTTGATATTGGAGAAGATTTCCATGACTGACAAATTCTTGGGTTGCTGCTGGGTTTGTTAGGAAACTAGCTAACAAGGAATCGCGAGCTAGGAGGCTTTAATTAAGTGTCCAAGCAACACATTGCCGCCCGTACGTGTGGGTTCTGTTCTTTTTTTGGGCAGGGCTTCTTTGGCGGTGGATCCTGAGGATTCATCTTATCATGAACTGAAATATTCTTTGAAAAAAGACGTACGTAAGAGTCAAAAGTGGCAAGTTCTAGCCAGTGCATCATGCGATAGACATTACAAGAAGAAGATTAATATATAATATTACTCACTCATGCTTTTTAATTAGCTTCAAAAAAAAAAATTAATAAATAAATAAATCTGACTGATGATTTGTTTTGATCTCTTAAATCATCACCAAAGAGGTTTACGTTTGTTTCACCTGGCTAATGGGTTGGTTCCTTCCAACTCGATCGATCGGTCTCATGAGAGTTATCTTGGATCGCTTATGAATTGGGACTTCTTTATTCTTTTCCACAACTAATCCCTATTGCGTTCAAACTTTGTGGCACGAATTTTGGATTTGGTGAAAAAAAAAAAAGCCAGCCATGTTCCACCAAGAGATCTTATCTGTTCTCATGTACTGCCAATTCCTCAATTCACAATACCCTTTATGTTCCTTATAATCTTTACAGAGACCATGTGCTATACAGGTTTCTTACCTCCTATCTTTAACTTTCTCCACGGAGGTTCTCATTTTCCCCGTTGCTACCAACCAGATTACAGGTTTATCTTTACTGTGGACAGGGGTTTGGAGCATAGGGCGAAAAATAAATTAAGGTTTTTTATATATATACATACATATATATATATATTTTTTTTTTTTTTTGAGAAAGTCTATAGAGACAAAACATTTGTCAAAACTTTTCACATTTATTAACGTGGTAAATTAATAGTAGTAAGCAAGGGAATAAATCTCGTACCAAAGATTATATCGATTTGACCAGTAAAATGATATATTTCGATACCGGTCAATATCGGTGTACTATTTCAGATTTACCGTTATTTTTTATATTTATAAGTATATATATATATTAATAAATATAAAAGTTTACCATAAAATATTACATCAATTCAGAACAAATTATTCATGGTTTTAAACTTTAGCATCAATTAAAAAAAACACACACACACAATATAGAAAATAGAAAGCTTAATTGTTCATTGCATACTAAGAAAATAAATAATACTAATAAATTAATGTAAATAAGTTATCATTCTACCCTTACAAAAATTCAAAAATTACAAAACTAAAAAAAAAAAAAAAAATTTATGTACCAGCTAGTACGCCCGGTACTGGCCGGTAATGCTCGAAATTGGCCGGTATAGCCAATATTTAAACTAATACGAAATATTGGCATTTCGATACCAGTATACATACTGATACGACTGCTACTGGTACGGTATCGACTACCTTGGTAGTAAGTAAAACTGTGATATTAGTGGTAAATCTAGATGAAAACTAATAAAAATTTTGTCAAATCAACTGTTGTGAATTTTTTTTGTATTCCTTTTTTTTTTTTTGGAAGTGCTACAGTCACAATATTTTAACAACAAATCATAAGCGTTAACTTGTTACTCGTTCTAATTTGAACTCATCATTGAAATTACTTTTTTGCCCACCAATAACAATCAGTAACAACATATCACTAAAGATTTGTTGTGAAAGTGGTATGAAAAATGTTGTAGACGTAAAATTTCTCTCTTTTTTTTTTTTTTCCTTTTTTTTTCATTTGATAAAAAAAATATTATTTTATTTATTGACTAATATTTGGGCTTAATTACTTAAAATTTAGGGGCCTTTTTCTAGGTGAGGGCCTTAAACAACCACCTCATTTGCTTATACTATAAAGCCGGCCCTAACTGTGGATCGTTTCCCACAAGATGATTTTTGTCAATTTCAACTATATTCAATGGTCATGTGTATCTTTCTTCTACACCTAGTTCATAGTTTTTCTTCTGATTAAGCATCTTCAATTACCTTGATCGAATATCATGGATCATGCTAATTGGTAGCCTTATTTATTGGTTTTTTTTCAGATTTGGTCCAAGTCCATCTATCTTCCATATCAAAAGACCAAATTGGGATGTTTTTAATAGCTACAATAGACTCATGGTCAAATAAATCATTTAACAAAATATCATTCCAGCCTTATTTATTGGTTTTTTTTTTTCCCTCGTTATGCATCTTTATTATCTTTAGGTTGCATTACTATTATCAACATTCAAGCCGTGATCATTGTGAGAATCCGGCGTTTGTTTTAACATGTCATTTGCGTTGTAAAAAGGGAAGCTCAAATATCAAAATTAATTGTGAAAAGTATTATGGGCTTGAACATATCATAAAATAAATAATTAGAATATGCCTTTGTTTGGTGTAGCCTGGTACACTACACATCAAATTCTATCATGATTTTTCTTAAGGTCTTAATTTTTCTCCAAATTTGAATTATCTTCAAGCTTTTACTTCAAGTTAGAAGGGATGCTAAAGATACTAATGTCTAATCCTAGTGAACACCCAAGTTTAATCCTACTTGGATTGCAAGTAAAAAAATTATAATTCTACTTATATTGCAATTATGGTAATTTTGGTTTAATTTTGGTAACCCTAGAATTTAATCTACTATAAATACATGGTTATAAAATAAACAAAGAAAAAAACTCTTATAAATTCACTAACCCAACTTGGATTACAAGTAGAGAAATTTTTTTTTGAGAGATAATTACAACATACTGCTAACCCGGCAGCTCGAACTTTTTCCCTTTTAAACCCCCAAGTACTTTGTACATGGAGAAGTGTCAATTCAGCTACAAAACCTTTAGCGTAAAGAAATTTTAATTCTACTTGTATAACGACTATTATAATTTTTGTTTAAACTTGACTTGGATCCAATCCATTGGTACACTGGACCTACTGGAATGATAACATATGGCTAAAAATGGACATATATCACCATTGTGATGGGTCCAATGTAGCTAAACACTGGACCTAAATTTTACCCTTTTGGTTTAATGCTAATAACCCTAGGATTTAATTTACTATTATAAAATAAATAAAAAATTAAAAAAAATCAAAAAAGGGTCTACTATAAATGCACTATTTTGGGTTTCTCTCCTTGCCTTATTTCCACTTTTCTCTCTTTATATAATCAATTTCTTTTTAAACAGTTTTGCCTGTTTTCATTGTCGTCTAACTCATATAGGATTCTTTTCTCAAAAAAAAAAAAAAAAAACTCATATAGGATTTATTCCGTAAATATTAATTTATAGAGTAGACGTGATAACTTTCACCCATTCGGCATAGAGCATTATATTCCTCTGTGTGTGTTGTAATATCATATTTTCTGTCATATTATAGGGATAGGTCGTGGAATCTATGCCGTCGATTTTGGCTTCCCAAATTGGTAATTCCGTGCCCAACCAACCTACCCTAACTCAGGTTATTTAGCATTGGTTACCTAGTCATCCACTCACAGTACTAATTACGCTAATGTACCGGATGATGATTGCTTGGATGATTAAAGCATATTAATAAATAATATATATGTAAATTATTTATTTTTTTAAAAGTATACTTAATGCTAATAGTACCATTAAAGCAAGGAAATAATGTTAGGGAGGAAGAAAAAGATGAGCTAAAGCACTTAATAGGACCCATATCCCATACCATGTCTCCTCATTAGACCCATGATGTGATATTCAATTTTTTTTCACCCACTAAATATTTGTTCTCTTCTCCCTACCCTTATATATCTCTTGCTTTTCTTTCTGGAAAAAAAAAAATAAGAGAGAGAAAAATTACTAGAAATTTAACATTGTGCTGCTAGCTAGCTAGCCCTGATCGATGTCAAGCAGCAACAAAGGCAAAGATGTAGCAGAAGGATCATCAAGATCATCTTCTGCTTCTGTTGCTGGAGCTGGAGGTGGTAGCGGTAGCGGTAGCGGTGATCTGCATAATCATCAGCAACAACAGGCACCTCCACTTAGCCGCTATGAGTCACAGAAGAGGCGCGACTGGAACACGTTTGGTCAGTACCTGAGGAACCAAAGGCCTCCAGTGGCACTTTCACAGTGCAACTCCAATCATGTGCTTGATTTTCTGCGCTACTTAGATCAGTTTGGAAAGACTAAGGTGCACTTACAAGGGTGTGTGTTTTTTGGTCAGCCTGAGCCTCCAGGGCCTTGCACTTGCCCACTCAGACAAGCATGGGGTAGCCTTGATGCACTCATCGGTCGCCTTAGAGCTGCTTTTGAAGAAAATGGTGGCTTACCTGAGGCCAACCCATTTGCAAGTGGTACTATCCGAGTTTACTTGCGTGATGTAAGGGACTCCCAAGCTAAGGCTCGAGGAATTCCTTATAAGAAGAAAAAGAAGAAGAGAAATCCAATATTGAAGCCCAGCAACCATGATGATAATTCCAACTTTCCTATGCAGTAGTCATCTCTATCTGGGTATTCCCTTCCCCTTCCTTTCCTGTCCCATCAAAATATGGTAAATTTATTCATTTCCTCTTTGTTTAACTTTGTTTCTAACTGGATCTGAAAATAGTACGAAATTTAACTTCGTGACATGATGATATAGGACATAATTGACACTAGAGGAGTCAAAACACCTAGGCTTTTGTAACTTTTTTTTCTTTTTTTCTTTTTTTTTTTTAATTTCTTAGCTTGGAGAAAGAATATTTAAAATCTAAATATCTCCGTTAAAAATATAAGAAGGTACTAACGAATTAAACTATAAAACTTTTAGTATAATTTAACTATTTAATTCATTTTAAATGTTCAGTTCAGGATCTTATGCAAAGAAAATTCATTACATAGAATTGAGTTAGATAATTTTTTTGCTACAGTACTGTGTGTATTCATTCATCTATTTTTTGCTGAATAGATCATCTCAATCCATTTATAATAAACCCTAGGCCAAGGGCCTTAAAACCCTAATTGTTTAGTTCTTACTTTTATCGAGACATTATAATAGTACTTAGTAACTTTACCTTATCATCGGTGACAATATCAGATGCAATAATGATAATGGGAGGTTCTCTCTCTCATGCAAAATTATAGTTTAATTTCTATTCTTTTTTCTTTTTCTTTATTACGTTTTCCAAATTTGATAATTCCCCGTTACATGTTTGCCAGTCTATGGTCCTAGCTTTTTTAGAATTTCGCACTATTTTTCTGCCCTCCCAGGAATGGACATATGTTAAATCTGATTGCCTTAGTATCTGTTTTGCAGTTTAAGTGTCTAATGAAGACAATAGACACACACACAAGTATGTATTTCTTTGAATTTACTACAATTTTGTGATTGAAGATCCCAGGGACAGTCGAATAAACCAAATGCGCGCCTATTTACTTTGTTGTCTGCTGGCTCACTCTCATTTACAATATATTCTTTTTCCTATTCTTTTTTTTCTTATTTAATTCCCATTGTATGAATGTCCTTTTCTTTGGCATTAATGCTCGTGTATTTGACATATATACATAAGTCAGATTGTTTTGTCTGCATCAGATTATGATAGTTCCTAATGGCATCCAATTGTATTACCCCAAATTGCATAGTTTGCAGTTAACATTTTACTGGAGTTTTTGAATAACTTCTTTATGATTAATCATGTGGAAGATGTGAACTTGATTTTAATACATGGATGTGTGACAAATATGTGAAATAATTTCTATAAGGATCATAAACATTCCATGCACATGAGTTTCAAGGAGTCCAAATTATTCACTAATTAATATCATGCAGCTCTAAAATAACAACACAAATTGCTCAACTTTAAATGCATAATTTGTTACTCTCATCGACCTGATTATGTCATATATATATAGTTTGGATTAGTTGTTTGTATTATCCCATATATGTATATATATGTGTGTGTATTGTTCCGTTTACCCACTAAGTTTCCAATTTCTGACTCACAGGTCGCTAAATAATTAATTCCCAGGTCATGAACTCTCCACCGTGTTTTGAAGCTCTACTGAACTGGAGATTATAACTCTATTCAAGTCTTCCTTGGATCAAGTCCTTTGATGTTTTTATATAGCTCAAGCACTGTATTTATTGTTTGAATGACAATTATAGCTAGCATGAAGTTGGTGAAGAAAAACTGAATGAGCTGGGTAAGTTCCTATCTTTTATCCACGTTTTTTGTAGGTTAATCGGTACATTTTCAATGTAGTAAACTTTATACCATGAACTAGTATCTCCCAAGTTTATGTTTATTGATGCATATATATGCCATCCTTCAAATTAAGTTTTGCATGATTCTAGTAAAGACCACTATGCTAAAGTTGTTAATTTTTCTTAGTGCAAGTAATGAAGAGGATTTACCACCCCCCCCCCCCCCCCCCTCCCCCCACATAAACTAAATCTCAATGAAAAGGATGGATGTGATTAGACCATTGATACGTAGATGGTACGCGATTGCATGAAAGTACCCAAATTACTAGTTGGCTATCTTTATACAATTAATTTAATAAAACTTTTTGCATGTTTAAATAATGGGAAAACCTACCAGCATTAATAAGAAAGAAAGAAAGATTGTTGAGACATTTTTCTTAGTAAGATATTCCCAGTTGTAGTATTTTCCCACTATTATAACGTGATGTCCCACGCTTCATAATTTAATTTTGTTAACCTTAAATATCATTGGATTCCTCTTTTATCTTTTCATTGATTACATAATATCTTTGACGCAATCAACATTTTTCCTCGATTTCCACAATCAATTGGTCCCTCTTTTCAAATTTATATAAGACCAATTGCATTACCATCCATTTGCTTCAACATGCTATATCTTGAAAGATTTTGGGATCATTTCATGTCAGTATAGTCTATGTTATATCTACCACACACAAGAGAGTTAATGTTAGGTCCTCCTTTCAAATATTACATCTTTCCCATTGCATTATTTGCCTTAAGATCCTTCATTATTCACTTAAGCTTTTAAGTATAGTGTAAAAATATTTGTAGTTCAACCAATACTTCTTAATGTCTCAAACATAGCCATTCAAATTTCAAATTTATTCTCCTCCAACTGTCAAATTATCATCATCAACATCAACAATAACAAACCCTTCCAACTCTAGTATAATAAGAGTCAACATTTATGGAAAACACATTAAGTGTGTAACCATAGAAGTCGACATTGAGAGGACCTAAACATCTATTACTAAAAACTATAGATTAATGCTTAGTGTAAGTGTGTAATAATAGTATTGTTTGGTCTCCTTTATGATGAGGAGAAGCAAGCTTCAAATCTCCTTCAAACACTTATCAATAATTAAATTATAAATTTTATAAAAAAAAAAAAAAAAATTAGGCCTTCCCATCTTTTTTTCTTTCTTTTGGGCAACCAATGAAAAAGAAAAACTATATATATAGATCCTATTAATTATGAAGAAACTAGAGCAAATAGGAAAAGTGCCAATAAATTAAGTCAGAAATATGTCCACTAGATGGAGTCGTAAAGTAAAACCACGAGCTGCTTTTCTTGTGACCAGTTGGAAAATTAACTGAATAAGGTCATTCACATATGTATGTCAGTAATCAAACTAGTTAGAATTTGTAGAGACCTGATTTGTTGAACTATACTATGGCTGTAGACAACAAGAAAAATGTGGAATAGTCAGAAAAATGTCCACTAGATGGAGTCGTAAAGTAAAACCACGAGCTGTTTTTCTTGTGACCAGTTGGAAAATTAACTGAATAAGGTCATTCACATATGTATGTCAGTAATCAAACTAGTTAGAATTTGTGGAGACCTGATTTGTTGAACTATACCATGGCTGTAGACAACAAGAAAAATGTGGAATAATGAATGACCATTAAAAAATTAAAAACAATACAACAGAAACATGTAGGTATAAATATAAAGATCTTTGAAGGGAAATTGGAAAAAAATTAAAAATAAAAATAAAAATAAAAAATAAAAAAGAAAAAAAGGAGAAACGATGTGTAAGGTAAGGTCAGGGAGAAGATATTTGATAAATTTGTAGTTGTTTTAACTGAATAGTGGTATATCCTGCTAAAATACTTTTAGTAAAAAAAAAAAAACAATTTCCTTATACTCAGAGATAGTGATGGGCCACGGAATCATGGCCACCCCACCTTGCACAAATAGTTTAAAGATTAAAAATCGCAAGTACTTATAAGTTGTCTAACTTTCAATTAGTAAATGAGCTTTTTTACATATATATATATATATATATATATATATATATAATTCCATCGAAAGATAAGTGCAAACTCTCAACATACGCGACAAACACTCCTTATTTTATTCATTTAAGTATTTTTCCATTAACCGATAGATTATTATACCATTCTATATCTCCTTGGCCTAGCTAGTTGGTGACTACCAGTTCAACATTCTCAGTTGTGGGCTTTCTTCCCATATGAAACAGTTCAGATGTTTTAAAAGACACATGAAACTTGACCAGTTCCGCATTCTATATTTAGGATCATCAACCTGATCTGTACCTTAATGTTACTTAGATGTCATTAATTTAACCCTTACCGGTGGGTATTTCTGGAATTTGGGATCTATCTTTTTAATATTTTGCCAGAAATCTGTAAAAAGAGCATTTTAAGACTCCAAAAAATTAGTTTTCATCTTAATTAGATGACATTCATATTAAAGGCACTTTTTTTTTCTTTTTCATTTTTTGTGTGGGTTTTTTTTTTTTTTTTTTTTTTTTTTTGGGTGGGTGTGTAACAGTTGCATTTCTAGGAGTAGAAGCTTGCCATTTATAGATGTAGAAGCCTCCCATTTACACGCCCTAGTACTTAATTTTATTTTTCCCGTTATTTGCAGCCATAATTGTCATTCCATGATTTTTTTCCTAGTAAGATGTGGCCTAAGCTTTTGGCAAGAGTAGTAGGTCCTTAATTATGCTAACTTGTTATGCATGAACGGCTTTGTTGAAATCATTGTTTTATTGGGCAGTTGGTTGAAGATTGTGACGCTCTTAATGGCTTGAAGCTATGCCTAACACCTGTTCTAATAGTAATACCATCGCATGCTCTAGTATCAATATGACCCAATAATTTTAACATTTTCAGGAAAAACGCCAGGGTCCTGATAATTTCATAGCACACTATGAACTCTCCTAATTCAAACTAAAAATAAATTAAAATCCAATTTTGTAAGTGTTATTGATATCAAAACCCAGGTTTTACTGAATTAGTTTAGTCAATGCTCAAGTTAATTGTATTATCCTACTCCATATTCATTGTATTAGAAGTATTCTTAATCCTACTTGTGTTGCTAGTAATTAACTAATTATAATTATACTAAAAGTACTATAATCATATGATTATTCTTGAGTTAGTTTCACTATAAGACATAGAGCTTAATAGTAAATATGTAACCTCATAGAGCTTTCCCGTTTGAGACATATAGGACTCTTAAGGAGAAACAACATTAATCTCTTGCATTTTATTTCTTTCCCAGAATTATTATTATTTTTTTTTTCCTTCATATTTTCTCAAGGATGGGCGAATTATTCCTCTTTATGGGAAATATATCATTCAAAAATTATCAAAAAGGTCATTCAATATATCTTAGTCATAGTTAGATTTTGTATCTTCTCCACCAACAAAGCTCGTTATAAGACTTTGAAACTTTCCACAGCGAATGTAACACAAAGATATCTTGAATAAAGGACAATAAGCCATTAAGATACCTTGCTACCATCTGTTCTTTACTTTTATTCAACTCAGCCCTTGCCACAAATTGATAGAATGGTTCTGTGTACTCCTCTACACTACCAATTTGCTTAAGATCACTGTCCTAATTAATTCTGGTACAAAGCATGTATATAATTCAAGGAAAGAAACTGTTCCTCGAGTTTTTACTTCTTCTTGCTGCCCAATCTTTAATCTTTCTCTTTCCTCTCCTTTATCGACTCATTTGCAATTGTTTTCAGCATACAAAAGCTCTTCCATTGAGTCAAACCGACACCAATTTCACCATCTCCTCAGAAACTTTATAGTAGTCAAATTCTCTTCCAATATAAGTCAATCAATCAACAAACTCATTAGAGTTGAGATTTCTTTGAAATTCTAGAAGTTCAATCTTGATGTTATGCTCTTATTTATGCTTATACCTCTCAACAACAGGTCTATCCCTTTCAGGAACTCTAAAAGGATTCTTAAAGCTGGTTTGAGCATCTTCATCATATTCATCACTCCTCCCACTTGGAGGGTGTAAATGTTGCACCATCTCTATCAAAGCAGCAGCTATTTGCCTACTTAATTGCTCGATACCATTTCCTTGGGGCTGGTTTTGTTGTTGATCATCATTCTGATCAACGTGTGGGCATAAATCTACTGTATGGTCAATATTCATTCCATTCCTTTGTCCCTTACCACTTCGAGCTCTTACTCTTTGTGCCATATCAATTAGCAAATAATGCTCCAAACACTTCTGACTCATCAAGAACAAACTGAATCATGGATGAGAGAATCTTTGATGTTCAACATATTATCTACATGCAGGAAAGATTGATCAAAGCCTGAAACTCTGATATTAAAATGATGCAAAGAAAATATTTTAGGTTTCAAAAGAAAGAGAGACTTGAATTTACAGTAGAGTAACAGGTTGAGAGAGGTTAAAAAAAAAAAAAAAAACCAAACAAACAAACAAACCTCGGGGATTCAGTACTAAAAAAAAAAAAAAATCGTATTGTAACTCCAAAATTACAAAATGTCTAGAACTTACATATTTATACACCTGTTATGCTGACGTCATACCCTGGTTGCTTAATCAGAATTTAGTTGACAACCAAGATGTAAAAAACAATGAACTATTCATAAGAAACTATAGCCGGTAGCTAATAACTTGTAACTAACAACAACAGCAACAAATAATTAACACCTAATTACTATTAATTGCTCGGCTAGACAAAAAGTTTTGGATTTCCTGAATTTTACTCTTAACTCACGCTTGACTAAGACTCGCTTGATCAAGACCCAAAATTCCCGAATTATAATTTAATTAATTAAGTCGGTTGATGGCTTGGAATTCGTGTTTGTATGCATAACTATAAAAGAACACACTTAGGTCGGCTTAAAGAGAGCTTTGAAGATGTTTAGAAGAATTTGTGCCACAAGCTACCCCCAAACCTAGATTCCCCAACCCGTTTGTACCAAAATTGAATTTGAACATGGAGTTTCAGTTTGATGATCGAGGCTAAAGCCACAGAGCATCTCAGTACGTGTTTATTGAGACGATCAAATTTTCAAGGTGGTCCTTGAAGTCATGGACTCAGTTTGTGGAAGAAATTTAGAGTAAAAGAAACCAAGTGATTTGGGGCTGATGATGGGATCACGTCAGTAAGCTTTCTACAGGGTAGAGTCTAGGAATAAGGGTTTATTCTAGATTTTAAACTTCAATTCTATTAGTGAATTTTCTCTAGGGGTTTGGGAACCCTTGGAAGTTTTTTTTTTTTTTTTTTTTGAATGCATCCTTAGGTTTTCCACTTCATCACTTTATGCTTGTGTTCTTTACTTTATTGTTATTGTTTTTCATACAATGATTGTTAATGTATGATAATTAACTTGTACAAATCAATATTTCATAATTGGTTAATATAAGAAGTTTATCAATTCCATTGTAAATCAACCAAGGAGTTTAAATAACTTCATAACATAATATTGGGCATATATACATAACATGAGTAGTCTATATTATTTATCTATAAAATGCCATAGATGTTTCAATTAGAAATATCAAGAGGTGTCAACCAATTAAGTTACAACACTAGTAGTCATTTCCCTTGCAAATCCCAAGTGGAAATGATGTTTGCAAAACCTCTCATGCTCACCATTAAAACTTATTCAAAATTCCCTAGTCTTTACTGCTTACATACAATACATTCTCATGGAATGTAAAGAATGTCGGGAAACCATCAAGAGGTCAAAGAACTAGTGGTAATCATTAAAGGGAGTGAACGGTAACTTTGTTGAAGTGAACACCACGGCCAACACCAATTTATGGTGCCTCCAACAATGGATATTTAGGTGTGTTTGGTTACAGATAAAAGTAGTGAAAGTTTAGGGTTTTGGGGAATAGAGAAAGAATGAGATTTTTTTTGTCATATTAGCTTGTTGAGTTATAATTAGGGTGCCTTTTTTATTGCCTATTTTATTGACTTGGCATTTTATTATTGATTTGCCATATATATCACCTTTTTTTTTTTTTTTTGGAGAAGACATATATATCACCTAATTACAGGTGATATGCTCTAATTTTGATATATTAAAGTGGAAATCAATGTAGAATCCAAATTAAATTTCTTTAGGAAAATGCCTTTCATGATCAGGAAGTATTTAAAATAGAGAGATGCTACGTCTACAACATTTTTACAACAAATCACAGGTAGTTAGTTATTATTGGTTCAAATTTGAAACTAACACTAAGATTACTTTTTTATCCTAACAATAACAACTAGTAATAACCTACTACTTAGGATTTGTTGTAAAAATGTTGTAGAAATATTGTAGACATATCATTTCTCTTTAAAATAAGGCAATTTGGGTCATAATTTTGTGTCAAGTTTCATTTCAATTAATTTCACATACTTTAATTTTGTGTCAAGTATTTTTTTTCAATTCAAAACAACTTCAAGCATGTTCCAAATTATTTATAGCTCATTCTACTTAAAACCTATTTACACTTGCTTCCAAAACCATTTTAAAAAATTCAAGCTATTTGAAACTAATCCAAACTTATTCACAAAACTTATTATTAATTCAAAAGCAAATTACATTGCTCTCTTTTCAGGTTTATCAAAATGACAGTCTTCTCAAACATTTGAATAGATAACATTACCTCCTTTGAGATTTGTATACATGCATCAGTTAAGTCCATGTCATATGTCATCGAAAGTTGTGATTAAACTATCTGAAATTCTATTTTTAAAAAAGAATTATGCTTAAACTATAGACGAAATGACACTCCCTCTCCCCTTTTCCTTGGGTATGTGTAAATTAATAGGAACCTTTCATGAAACATTGAGGAGGTGTCACTACATAAGCCTCAAGGGAAGTTGTTATGATTTATCCTTAATTCAATTATAAACTTCAATGAAAAGTTTTACCATGTTTTGAAATAATTGGTTGTTCCTTATCCGTAGATTTTCGTAGAAACTCAATTTTGAAAACTTATTCAAAAA
The DNA here is from genome assembly GCA_023055345.1 of Quercus wislizeni. Classification (NCBI taxonomy): domain Eukaryota; kingdom Viridiplantae; phylum Streptophyta; class Magnoliopsida; order Fagales; family Fagaceae; genus Quercus; species Quercus wislizeni. The sequence continues at coordinate 27,913,504 of JALGQJ010000006.1, forward strand.
ACATAAATATTAAAAATATTATCTGTATCATCATAATAAAAATTATATTAAGAAGTAAAACCAAGTAGATAATCAAAATTATTAATAAACTAGCTATTTTTCCCTAAAATGAAACAATAGAAAATGAACAATTTGCATATTCTATCAAATCATATGGTTTTTTCAAAAAGCAATTGTAAAAACAAAGATTAAATAATGGTATGATCATTTACTATCTATTTAAAAGTATATATTCATAAATGCATCTATACGTGTGCAAGGGTATAAAATATTTTTTTTATGATGATCAAATCAAAGCAATAAACAAAGGGTATATCGTAATTTTTACAATACAAACCAAAAAAAAGATTTACTTTTATGGATTTTAACATTTTAGAGAAAATGCAAGTTTGAATGCAAAGATTTAAATCAAGCACTTATTTAGAAATTTGTACTATAGAGAGAGAGATAGATTTCTGTGGGGGGGCCAAGGCTTGAGCTTCTATGTTAGGCCTAAAGCCCCATTTACTAGCAAGAGTACGTCCGAGGAGGAAAAAACGTTTAGGAAAACCCCATAGTAGTTGGACGAATAGAGAAATGTTCAAAGGCATTAGTCCGAGAGGGTCTTCCTCCTCGGACCTAACGAATGTCAGTAAAGTGAACTTCGTCTTAACTTGGGTAACCTTCCAGGAAGCTCTAGCAGTGAAGATAGACTTCAGATGTACAGGGAAGGGATAAGAACACGGAAATATCTAAGGAAAAAGCTGCTATCACCGCATTAAATGCACTATAACAGCTTTCCTGGCCGCATTAATGCGGAGAAGACCTTTGAACAGTACTTTCAACTACTATCGCCCACAGAAAACTAGAAAAGTCTGCTCAACATGATATATACTTGAGTACAAGGTTGAATGATGGACAAGTGGACGATGGAAATGGATCGGAGTGGACTATATAATGGGGGAAAACCTCCATAAGAAGGAGATCGAAAAATATTAAGAAAAAAGATTGAGGAAGATTCACTGTAGCACTAGGAAGAACATACTATCTGAAATAGCCAATTCATCTAAAAACTTACTCCTCGGACTTAAGCTTAACCTTTGATTATGTGTTTTATCCTCCTCGGACAGACTCATAACCCCAATTAACTGTTATAAGACCCATCACCAGTCCAGTTCTTTCACCCACTCTCTCACAGATTTATTGTATTAGGCTTATTGGGCCCATATCCTATTCCATTTGGGTTTGGGCTACAATTTGTGACCTTAAAATTTCATATTGGTTATGTCATGTACATCTGTAAGTAATCTGATTGTTAAGTATTAGATAAGTTGTCCATTAAACCACACCATCAATACATTGCCATGTGTCATCAAATTATTTATAGAAATGGACAGTTGACATATAAAGAGTAAATCAAGCAAGACGGGCAAAAAAAATTTAAAGATGTAAAAAACCAAATGAAAATTAGTTATAAAGGTCAAAAGTGTACTTTAGTTTTTTTTTTTGGTGGGGGGGGGGGGGGGGGTTTAAATAAAAGACACCTTGCAATGTAATCAACCAATATTACTCTTCTCAAACAAAAAACAAAAAAACAACAACAACAAAATAAAATAAAATTATTTCAACCAATATTACTTATAGCTAATCTTTACTCCAATGAAGTTAATTGCTTAATTTTTGTATGCAGTGACTGTGGTAATATGATTATGATCCATAATTTTTAATAGACTATAATTATTGTTTTTACTACGACGAAGTGGGTTGATGGCTTAGAACATTTATTATGCGATAATTTTTTACAGTTAAAATAATCGCTTGGCTGAAAATATACATTAGATAATATATATATATATATATATATATATATATATATATATATATCTAGCTTAATCTAAGCGTATATGTGTATAAAGTTTCCTCCTAGAGACTTGAACCCCTCTACACCCTACAAGTACTTATATTTGTGGAGTGACCATCGCACCAAGGGTGCACAATGGTGATAATAAATTTTCATTATAAGCTCAATTTACTTTGCAACAGTATAATTATGAAGTATTATTTATTTGTTTCAAAGAGAAACAATAATATTGTTACTATTGTTCTTCTTTTTTCAATTATATCTTGTGAAATTTTCTTTACCACCTCTAGTAGAAAATCTTGGCTTGTACATACATGTGTATCAGCGTAAACCCACCACCCCCACCCCCCAAAGAAAAAGAAAAAAGAAAGCTCTTGGCCCGACCTAATTTTCGCCTAGAACTCAATGATTGTTCACTTTTATTTTTTTGGGTAAATTACAAAGTACATCCCTAAAGTTAGGGTTTATTTGAATTTTACACCCTGAAATTCTCTACCATTAACAAAAGTAGCTCCTCAGTTAGTAGACTAACTTATGTGGTCGTTAAGTAACACACTAACAGCCAAGACGCACTCCAACTGTCTAACGTGTAACTTTTTTGGGGGGTAAATTGTAAAATACACCTCTAAAGTTTAGGATTATTTAAATTTTACAACTTGAAGTTTCCCTCCGTTAGCAAAAGCAACCCCTACATTAGTGAACTCATTTACGTGCCGTCAACTGACACGCTAGTAGCTAAGACACTCCAACCGTTTGACATGTAATTTTTTTTTTGCCAAGGCAGCCACCCTAAAACAACACCGCTTCACCTCAAGCAAATTCCATTGCTATAACCCCATTGAACGACGTTGTTTTGCTAAGGAAAAAAAAAATCACAAATCTGGTGTCACTCTAATCAATAATATTGTTTTCCAAAAAAAGAAAACCCAAACATGTTTCATATTTTTCAAACCCCACAAACCCTTGTTTTTCTTAGCTCTCAACTTTAAGCTATCTATCTCTCCATTTGTAACAATTCCAGCTCAACCATGTGACATCATGTCCAAGAAGACCAGATCAATGGTGAGTCATTTTCTAACGGCTAGAGTGTGTCTCAGCAGCCAACATGTCACTTAAAGTCCATATTAGTGAGTCCATTAATGTAAGGGTTGCTTTTGCTAACAAAGGGAAACTTAAAGGTGTAAAATCCAAAGTTTTCAAACTTCAGGGTGTAAAATCCAAACAACCCTAAACTTTAGATGTGTGTGAGTTTCGTGCACCATACACCCTTTATGACACATCGTCATGTCGGTTCCTTCTCACGACAACGAGATGCGCGGTACTCACTTCAAGGTGTAAAATCCACAACCCCAAATTTTAGATATGCGTGAGTTCCACGCGGCATAGCCCTTTTATGACACGTTGTTATGTCAATTCCTTCTCACCAAAGTGAGATACGCGATACTCAATCTCCCCGAAAGCGATTTTAGACTCAAAACTAATGCGAGCATAAGAGTAAGCGAAGCCTCTTAAAAAGAGATAAAGGAGCCTAAAATTACTCACTAGATCAATGGTGAGTGATTTTCTAATGGCTAGAGTGTGTCTTAGCTGCCAGCATGTCACTTGAAGGCCATATTAGCGAATCCATTAATGTAAGGGTTACTTTTGCTAACAAAGGGAAACTTTAAGGTGTAAAATTCAAAGTTTTCAAATTTTAGGGTGTAAAATCCAAATAACCCCAAACTTTAGATGTGCATGAGTTCTGTGCACCATATCCCTTTTATGACACATCGTTATGTCAGTTCCTTCTCGCAAAAGTGAGATACGCGGTACTCAATCTCCTTGAAAGCGACTTTAGTCTCAAAGTCAATGCGAGCCTAAAAGTATGCGTAGCCTCTTAGAAAGAGATAAAGGAGTCACCACCTGGTTATTGGTCTAGGAACCAAAACATGACTCCATGAAGGTCTACCTACCAAACTAGGTCCAGAGCTAGCGTATAAGACGGGAAAAGGATGGCACCCTAAGTGTTAGGAAACTAGCTATATCAACTATTTGTTGCATGTACTAGAAATGTCAAGTATGCATGGAAGCTATCATATGTTTATTGTATGCTAGTATTGTTAGGAAGTTAGTTCAGTAATTCACCTAGTTACTGTTAAGCTGAATTCAATTAGTTAGTTGGTTAGTTAGTTTTAGGCAGGAAAATAGGATAATATTGTATATAAGCTACCAACCAGATCAATGAGAGGTTATTTAGAAAATTAGTCAAAATTTTTCTATCTTCTTCCCCATGTTTAGGAGGTTGGTTACCCTCGAAGTAACTGTCAATCTTTCCTTCAATTCCCATCTTCTATATCCTAGAGTTTGTCTATAGGCCATGTGAGTCAAGATAAATCGAAAAGCATAAAAGGGAACATGATAAAGACAACCAATCATGAAAAGATCGAAGGAATGTATGAGTATATGCACATCTGATCATGTAAGTATGGGTTCATAGGAACATCCAAAAATGTGAACATGTGAGCAACCAAGCATGCGAGCATATGAACATGTAAGCATTTGAACACCCAAGAATGTGAGCATGGGAAAACATATGAATGTGGGAGCATCCAAACATGTGAGCATGTGAGCAACCAAACATGTGAACATGGGAGCATTAAAACATGTGACCACATGAACATGTGAGCGTACAAGCATATGAACATGTGTTCATTCAATCATGTAAGAACATGTAAGCATTCAAGCATGGAGACATGTGAGTGACTAAGCATGTGAACATGTAAGCATGTGAACATGTAAGCATGTAGACATATAGAGATATGGGATATAAACATCTGAGCATGTGGACATATAAACATCCAAGCATGAAGCCATGTGAAGATATGAACATCTAAGCATGTGATCATGTGAACATGCAAGCATATATGCATGCAAGCATGTGAACATGTGAGCATATGCAAGTGCAAGCATGTGAGTGTGTAGGCATATTGGCTTACAAGCATGGAACATACAACCATCAAAACACATTGGCATCCAAACATGTGAAAATTTAAGCATGATCACCAAAGCATGTGAACACATAAATATCCAATCATATGAACACATAGGCATGCTAACATGTAGACATCCAAATATGTGACCATGTGAATATCCAAGCATATGAACATATAAACATCCAGAAACATAAACATGTTATCACCCAAGTGTGTGCGCATGTGAGAATACAACTATGCAAATGCACATACATGTGGACATCAAACAAATGGTTAAATGTTTAATGAAAATTAATGATTAAATCTTATGAAGAAGTGACACTTAATTAGCGTGGAGTCTTCATTAAGTCTTGAATGTCTTTCCTTTAATAACTTAACATCAATTATCAAACTTATTCTTAATCTTTAAATGTGCTAGTCTTTTAATGACATCTCTTCAATCAATTAATCTTTATCGCCACAAATATCAATTTAGTTTGAATCAAAACCTTCAAATATTTTAGGAAGGATCATCACATTAATTAAGTCATTAACTGCTTTGTCCTTTCCTAAATTGACATTTCATTCGAATTTAAATTAGTCATCTTCTGTCATTAAAGCTTGATTGTCACAAACTTAGAAATATTTTAATCTTAAATTAGATCATTAAGACTTTCCTTATCAAAATGAATTACATTTAAATATGGGATTTAATACTAATTGACTATCATCTTTTATGGGAAATGTTTTAGTCTTTAATACATTTAAGACTATTATCCTTTAGGAAATATCTTTCCATTAATGCTCAATTACCTTCCATAATTAAACTTTCAATTTTATGACCATTTGACTAACCCTAAAATTAAAGATGATTTTATTAAAAAATGAAGGTTAAATTACATAGCTGGTCCCTATCCTTTACACCATATGTCAATTTGATCCCTAAGTTTTCAATTGTGTCAATTTGGTCCCTAATCTTTTAATACTATGTCAATTTGGTCCCTATTGTTATCCTCTTGGATGAAAAAATCTAATGTGTCAAACAGAATAATAAAAAAATTTATTAAAAAAAAAAAAATCGCATGCCATGTTAACTACCAACTGTACCACCACATCAAATTTTTTTTTTTTTTTAAACCAAATTTTTTATTCCCACAAGAGATCAACTTTGCGGAAAAATTCTAATATCCCTAAATCTTTATTTCATCAGATTACATCTCCCTCACTTATGCACCCTTACGCTAATTTTATCTAGTAAGTAATATAGACAATCTTGAAGCACTTCCTAGGACTTGAGATCTATTGTGAAGAGATGTAAAACAATGAGTTCTATGTAGCAATTGTAGTACCATTAGAAGTAGGCCCTTGGATTTTTCTTGTCTCGGTTAATCTTTGGCCATAGGCTTGCAAGAAATTATGAGAAAACTAAAATTCGATCTCCTACTTACCTTAGAAGAAAAACTCATTGCCACTTCACTTCAGAGACTTTCACTCAAAGCAAACTACTGCAACTTCGATCGATCACCAAAAAAGGCTTCAAAGAGAGAAAAATGTGAAGTCCAAAACAGAGAGATTTGATGATGAAGAGTATCGAATTGATGGTTTAAGGTGAAATTTTGAAAGAACAATCAAGATGACCACATGTGAGTCTAATAGAGTTCTGTTTGGATTCTAAGAAAGTGATTGCAAGAGGAAAAAAAATTAAAGAAAATTCTAAACCATGTTAGATGAGAGGATAATCTAATTAAAGAGAGTTTTAGGGATTTTAGCAATATAGTTGGCAATTGAGGTGACATGAAAAATCATTTTTTATTACTCCGTTTGACACATCATATTTTTGCATCTAAGTGTATAACGACAGGGATCAAATTAACATGACACTGAAAAGTTAGGGACCAAATTGATACAATTGAAAGGTTAGGGGCCAAATTGACATATGGTGTAAAGGAAAGAAACCAACTATGTAATTTACCCAAAAATAAAAGAAGATTAACTACAGAATTTTGAATGTTTTTGGTATTTTAGAATTATTAATAAAAAAATAAAAGATAACAAACAAAGAGATATATACATACAAACAACAAATTACTTAAATGAAAAGAAATCAAAACTATACAATTTCATTAAAAATAAAATAAGAAAATAAGTATAATGAATGTGTACGCACCATCATGCCAGCGTACACATTTGGGCTTCAAATAGATTCTCAAATTCATATTATACTTAGAAAATGAAATTAAAGCACAATCAAACAGCATGTTATCACTTAAAAGCAATATATCACACATTATATTAATAAGAACAACATATAAACAAATAAAATAAAAGACAATAAAATAAATAAAGAAAATCAAAGGTGAGAATATGGGTTATGTAAAAGACCCATATCTCTCCCATTTAGCACCTTACAAAGATGTAGATGACCAGTCCCTCGGCTGAAATTGACTACCACAGTTTTGTGTGTAAATTAACAACTTAAACAAATGTGAATATTTTAGTATTTGATGAAGAAACCTAAGACTTATAAAATGGTGATTAAAGAATCATAAAAATAATGAGTGTAATTAAGAAAACATGAGAAAAAATTAATATTCTAACAACCAAAGGTTAAAAAATTCAATCAAGATCTTATAAAACCTATCCCTACACTATCTGAAACTCAATAAGTATTTTGGAGAGATTTTGGCAAAGTTTCCACCATGGGTGAAAAAATGGGATCCCTTGGATGGTGGAAAATGGGGGTATTTATAGGCTTAGTGAAGGCTAGGGTACGGTAGGATGTTTTAGTTAGCTAATTGGTCTGGCTGATTGACCAAAAATCCCACCAAAATAGAAAATGAGTGAATTTAGGCTTCTATCCAAAGAGATGCTTATGCAACAAAATGGGTGCGTATGTGTCTAAAACCCTGCTTACGCATAATTTGTAAGCCTCTTGGAAATTGGGCTTAAAAAATGGAATTTGGGCTTGAAAATAGATTTTGGGCCTAGGCTTTGTTTCTTGGGTCATATTTTGGGCTCTATTAAGTGATTAGGCTCCACACACAGTGTTGATAATTTTGGTATCGATTTGATTTCTTGTCATCAAGATCAGGGAGGTTGGAACGAAATAGGGTGTCTACATGGTGTACTTTGCAATTTACAAAAAAAAAAAAACAAAAAACCAAAAAAACCAAAAAAAAAAAACTAAATGTTGATAATGCCTTAAAATGTATACTTGTTATATGTTTACATGGGCGTTATCTCCTTATTACTATGCTTAATTTGTATAATTAAGCCATAATTTGCATTAGTCCCTATTATTTATCTTTACATAATTTCTGAATAAGATGCTATTCATTGTGTGTAATTTTCTACTTTTAGCAAATCATGTGAAAAAGATGAGTTTACAAGAATTTGTGAGAAAATAGAGGCCAAACTAGAATTAAAGTGGAGCTAAAGGACCATGCTTAAATGTCTAAGGAGGTGCAGCTGGAGTGCTAGGATCGACTGCCATGATTGGAAACTTCAAATAAGGAAAGAAATCAAAGAGGCAGAATCTGAAAAGGAAAAATCTTATTTGAGCACTGATCAGTATTTTGGGTGCATCTCTCTTCTCAAAAATCCAATTGATACAAGGCCAGATGGGTTGGAACCGTGACTTAAATATCTACAACTTTCCAGTTTTGAGTTTTTGAAATTCTGCACTAGTGATTTTATTCAAGCATCATTCTGACAGGAAGAAGATACAGCCTCGTTGGGAACTGTTGGGGGCATTACGTATGAAGACGTTTCTAGGACTTTTGACTAGGTTTTTTTTTTTTTTGTTAAAGATATCTAGTCCCATCCATCTCTTCCTTGAAACCATTCTTCATCAACATCTTCATCAGGATCATGATTATGATATTGCGGATCATCATATCCAATAAGGGGATTTGGCATTTCCCAATGGTCTTCATGTGGCCATTGTTGCTTACAAACATCAAGACCAGTTGGAATTATTTCAAGAAAAATACCCTTATTAAGGGATTCTGCCATGGTAAGAGAATGATAACAAGATACCCAAGAGACATCTAAATGTGTATGGAGAGTTCCATCTGAATTGGTGACCTAATACATCTCAACAGGATGAAAAATTCCTTGTACTCAAATATTATTTTTAGAATGAAGTTTGGCAACCAAACATGCTGAAGTGACTTTGTGGCCAAATCTGGGATGCTCTATTTTATGATACTTTACCCATTCACCATTATGAGCATCATTTTTCAAAATTTCAGACCAGAATTTATGAAAATATTTATTTCCCTGAGGGAAAATATAACTGTAAAACTCTGGTTCGAAATGAAGACACAAGTAATATTCATTGAGTAAGTACCACATATAAAGGTAATGTGCAACAGTCCAATTGGTTATCCAAAATGCAAAAGGAGTTTTCCATGGTTGATCTATATCAGGGAAAATAGCAAGGAAGTGGCTTTGGTGCTTTTTAAGGTAATCATGGAGGGTTTTAATAATTCTTTTGGCTCTGGCTTCAAGGGTCAAGGTCTTGATTTGGTCTTTTATTTCTGAGGGGAGGTTTTCTATCATATTAAGGATATCATTAGGGTCTGCAGAGGAAAGACTTGAGGATGAGGATGGGTCTGTAATAGGATATACACATAAAGGTGGAGGGATAATTGTGGTATTAAGGACTGGAGGTTTCCTGGAAAGGCAATCAGTGATAAGGTTATCCTTACCTTTAATGTGTTTGACTTGGAAGGACCATTGTGAGAACCAATTTAACCATCTGAGTAGCTGAGGATGTGGGAGCATTTTCCTTTTAAACTAGAGCATCTTGGGGAAGGAAGACATGTCCATTTCTACTAAGAAATTATGTCCGAGAAGATGACATTGGAATTTTTCAATTCCATGCTTAACTGCAAGAATTTCTTTGAAAGTAGAATGATAATGAAGTTCTGAGGGCTTGAATGCACCACTTTTATAGCCACAAATAGTCCTTTTGCCATCAATTTCTTCAAAAAGAGTTGCTGCCCAATATTCATCACTTGCATCTGTCTGCAAAATCCGTTTGCCTAGTCCTGGAATCTGTAAGGGAGGAAGCTTTTCTGATAACCTTTCAATTGTTGGACCACTTATGTGTGAGTAGAGTTCCATTCTGGGGGAGATTTTTTCAACAACTGAGCCAAACAGTTCCTATATCTGGAGACTTTTGGAATGAAGTCTGACATGTAATTTACAATTCCAAGGAACTGTTGTATCTGCTTAGCGTTTGTGAGCTTGTTTGGAAATTCAGCCAAGGAGGACGCTATATGAGGTTGCAGGGTATACTTTCCATCTGAAATATTTACTCCCAAAAAGTCTATAGAAGACTGTCTTATGACCAGTTTCTTCTCTGAAAGCATTATTCCTTGAGATTTCACTAAATTATAAAACTAAGTGAGCAACTTGGCATGGGATTCTTCATCTTTTGAGAACAAAAGGATATCATCCACATAGATTAATGTATTGGCTAAAAGTGGCTGGAACAACATTACCATTGCTTACTGGAATTGGGATGGGGCATTTTTAAGACCAAAAGGCATAACAGTCCATTGGTAATGGTGATCTGGGATGCAAAAAGCTGTCTTGTATCTTTCTTTTGGATGGATGCCTAGCTGCCAAAATCTTGCTTTAAGGTCAAACTTTGAAAATACTTTTGCATTTGAAAGATGCTGGAAAAGGGCACTCTTGTTTGGCAGGGGAAATTTGTCATCTGCAAGAAAGTGATTAAGATCCTGGTAATTGATTACCGGTCTGAGTTTTCCTCGAATTTGCTTAGCATGCTTGTTGACATAGAAAGCTTCACATGCCCAGGGAGAAGTTGTGGGTTCAATAAGGCCTTCAGATAGGAGAGTAGATAGTTCTTGGATGGCCAAGGCTAAGTGTTCTAGATTCATCCCTCTGTGACTGGCTTTCGTGGGGTTGAGATCTTCATTTTTCTTGAATGGAAGGTATATGAAAAATTTTGGGTTTTTCCACAAAGGATTTGGATTTTTAAGGAGGAATTCAGAATGGCTGTTAACACAACAGTCACTGATAATCTAGAGTTTTAAGGAGTCAAAGGGGTCCACGGTAAATAAATGGGGTACTTGGGTCTAAGTAAGAAGGTGTTGTTTGTGCATGAGCCCTTTTGAGGACCATCTTACTTGGACCCAAGTACCCCATTTATTTACCGTGGACCCCTTTGACTCCTTAAAACTCCAGATTATCAGTGACTGTTGTGTTAACAGCCATTCTGAATTCCTCCTTAAAAATCCAAATCCTTTGTGGAAAAACCCAAAATTTTTCATATACCTTCCATTCAAGAAAAATGAAGATGTCAACCCCACGAAAGCCAGTCACAGAAGGATGAATCCAGAACACTTAGCCTTGGCCATCCAAGAACTATCTACTCTCCTATCTGAAGGCCTTATTGAACCCACAACTTCTCCCTAGGCATGTGAAGCTTTCTATGTCAACAAGCATGCTAAGCAAATTCGAGGAAAACTCAGACTGGTAATCAATTACCAGGATCTTAATCACTTTCTTGCAGATGACAAATTTCCCCTGCCAAACAAGAGTGCCCTTTTCCAGCATCTTTCAAATGCAAAAGTATTTTCAAAGTTTGATCTTAAAGCAAGATTTTGGCAGCTAGGCATCCATCCAAAAGAAAGATACAAGACAGCTTTTTGCATCCCAGATCACCATTACCAATGGACTGTTATGCCTTTTGGTCTTAAAAATGCCCCATCCCAATTCCAGTAAGCAATGGTAATGTTGTTCCAGCCACTTTTAGCCAATACATTAATCTATGTGGATGATATCCTTTTGTTCTCAAAAGATGAAGAATCCCATGCCAAGTTGCTCACTGAGTTTTATAATTTAGTGAAATCTCAAGGAATAATGCTTTCAGAGAAGAAACTGGTCATAGGACAGTCTTCTATAGACTTTTTGGGAGTAAATATTTCAGATGGAAAGTATACCCTGCAACCTCATATAGCGTCCTCCTTGGCTGAATTTCCAAACAAGCTCACAAACGCTAAGCAGATACAACAGTTCCTTGGAATTGTAAATTACATGTCAGACTTCATTCCAAAAGTCTCCAGATATAGGAACTGTTTGGCTCAGTTGTTGAAAAAATCTCCCCCAGAATGGAACTCTACTCACACATAAGTGGTCCAACAATTGAAAGGTTATCAGAAAAGCTTCCTCCCTTACAGATTCCAGGACCAGGCAAACGGATTTTGCAGACAGATGCAAGTGATGAATATTGGGCAGCAACTCTTTTTGAAGAAATTGATGGCAAAAGGAATATTTGTGGCTATAAAAGTGGTGCATTCAAGCCCTCAGAACTTCATTATCATTCTACTTTCAAAGAAATTCTTGCAGTCAAGCATGGAATTGAAAAATTCCAATTTCATCTTCTTGGACATAATTTCTCAGTAGAAATGGACATGTCTTCCTTCCCCAAGATGCTCCAGTTTAAAAGGAAAATGCTCTCACATCTAAGGTTTTCAGACCCGGACCGTTCATTGAACCGTAAAAGGGAGAGGTTCAAGGTTTTTGAGGTCGAACCGGGGTCGAACCGTGATGACGTCATAATTAATTTAATAATTAATTAAAGCCTAAATATAGATATTAAATTTATAAAACTAGCAAAATTGACAATATATCTATATATGTGAGGGAAATTTAATGATTTTCAGGCATATATTTAATAATTAAATAAGAAAGTTAATAAAATAAAATAATAACCATGAAAACATTAAAATTTATGATTAATTTTTGAAATAAAGTTGAATATCTTTGAAGGATTTTAATTTTAATTTTATTTATTCCTTGTAAGAGATGGATAATTTAATTAAGTAGAATAAAATTGTGTTAACTTGTTTTTTTTTTAAAAAAACAAAAAAAAAAAATTTGCTAAGGGGTTGGACCGCACGGTTCTTACCGGCTCGTGCGGTCTAACCCCGGTTTTAGCGGTTCACGGAATTAACAAAAAATCCGGTTCTTTAGGCTTAAAAAACCGGTTTTCATCCCGGTTTTCAATTTTCACAGTCCGACCTCCCGGTCCGATCCAGTTCTGAAAACCATTGCCCACATCCTCAGCTACTCAGATGGTCAAATTGGTTCTCACAATAGTCCTTCCAAGTCAAACACATTAAAGGTAAGGATAACCTTATCACTGATTACCTTTCCAGGAAACCTCCAGTCCTTAATACCACAATTATCCCTCCACCTTTATGTGTATATCCCATTACAGACCCATCCTCATCCTCAAGTCTTTCCTCTACAGACCCTAATGATATCCTTAATATGATAGAAAACCTCCCCTCAGAAATAAAAGACCAAATCAAGACCTTGACCCTTGAAGCCAAAGCCAAAAAAATTATTAAAACCCTCCATGATTACCTTAAAAAGCACCAAAGCCACTTCCTTGCTATTTTCCCTGATATAGATCAACCATGGAAAACTTCTTTTGCATTTTGGATAACCAATTGGACTGTTGCACGTTACCTTTATATGTGGTACTTACTCAATGAATATTACTTGTGTCTTCATTTCGAACTAGAGTTTTACAGTTATATTTTCCCTCAGGGAAATAAATATTTTCATAAATTCTAGTCTGAAATTTTGAAAAATGATGCTCATAATGGTGAACGAGTAAAGTATCATAAAATAGAGCATCCCAGATTTGGCCACAAAGTCACTTCAGCATGTTTGGTTGCCAAACTTCATTCTAAAAATAATATTCAAGTACAAGGAATTTTTCATCCTGCTGAGATGTATTGGGTCACCAATTCAGATGGAACTCTCCATACACATTTGGATGTCTCTTGGGTATCTTGTTATCATTCTCTTACCATGGCAGAATCCCTTAATAAGGGTATTTTTCCTGAAATAATTCCAACTGGTCTGGATGTTTGTAAGCAACAATGGACACATGAAGACCATTGGGAAATGCCAAATCCCCTTATTGGATATGATGATCCGCAATATCATAATCATGATCCTGATGAAGATGTTGATGAAGAATGGTTCCAAGGAAGAGATTGATGGGACTAGATATCTTTAACAAACAAACAAAAAAAAAAAAACACCTAGTCAAAAGTCCTAGAAACGTCTTCAGACGTAATGCCCCCAACAGTTCCCAACAAGGCTGTATCTTCTTCCTGTCAAAATGATGCTTGAATAAAATCACTAGTGCAGATATGCCCCCACCTTAGTGAATGGGTTTTTCTGAAAACTTTTCTAACCGCATTATTAATCGAGGTTATCATGCGTTCTTGAATTGCCTCAGTTCAACTGAATCATAAGTTTTTAATTGTATAAGAACAATCAATTATGAAATAGATATTTTCCTAGATCACAAAGAATCTCATATCGATATTGGGAAACACCCTGATGCCCTAGTATTTACATTATTGATTTAAATCAGTTTTTATTATTATTCTTGTTAACAATCAACAAACAAAAGTATTTTTCTTCTTCACCCAAATTGTTATTTAATTATATTGTCTTTGAATTTACCTTGCTCCTTGTGGTTCAACATCGGTACTCCGAGAATTATATTGCTATGATCTCCTGCACTTGGGAGTGAGCAAGCACATGTCAGTTGGCTAAAGTGCATCTTGACTACCAACGCGCCACCTAACAACCACGTAGGCTAGTCTACTATCAGAGGGGCTACTTTTACTAAAGAATGGGAACTTCAAGATGTATAACATGCTTCTTTGCCTTTTCCTGTGCTTCACATGCTTGTTTGCTCCTATTTGGCATCTTTTCCTAGCTTGTCTTTATCATGATTCCCCTTCTATGTGTTTCTTTGCTTGTCTGTTGGCTTGTTTCATTTGTCTTTGCATGTACACGCATGGAGCAAGGACGCTTGGAGCAAAGGCACAACCTCTTAGGCACAAGCAAAAAGGGCAGGGATGCAAGCCCACAAATGGCAATGATCAATAGATTAAAAGGCTTGGCCCCTCTAGAGCGGTCTTCTCTTTCCCTCTCTTTAAGCCTCTTCTCTAGAGCATGTATTAGGGTCCCCATGCATGCACCCCATTTTATTTTCCTGCTCCTTTCCTGGGCCACATTTCCTGGGTATGGCAATGTCTGTTTTACAATTCCTGTATCTTGTTAGGCCATACCCTTAGGACGTTGGCAATGTCTGGTTTACTTTTCCACTCTGTGTGATTGCATTGTGCATGATGCATGTATATATATATATATATGTGTGTGTGTGTGTGTGTGTGTGTGTATGTGTGTGTGTGTGTGTGTGTGTGTGTGTGTGTGTCTAGTTGTGTGTGGGTGGGTGATTGTGCACTTTGTATGATGGACTCTCGTGGCTACGTGAGCTACCCTCTCTAGTCATGAAAGCTCTTGACCTTGTAGTATGGGTATGTGCTCAAGGCGATTGTCGTAGGTGCATATTCATGCTACACTATGTTCACGATCATCATGGTGTGATTATCTTGATCCATGTCACCAAGTGACATTGGTTTCCTTATGTAAGCAACATGTTTCAACATTTTCTAACACTTTGGAGGGCTTCGGCTCGTCACGGTGTGAGCATGCCGATAGGCGCCATACACACAGACATGAAACCCTGCCGGTACACCATAGCGCACTAAATGCCTAACTCTTCTAGATTTTCGTCGTGAAAATGGGCATCCCCATTGCCGCATTCTCACATCGAAAAGTTTGGTGAGAATAGCGTTTGGCATGCTATGACGCATCTGAGGCGAAGCGCTACTTGATTTCAACCACGAAAATAAGGCAAAATGCTACTGTATTTTCATTGTGGAAATTTGGTAGTAACTTCAAATACTTGGAAAGCATCAATCAAGACCACACCCATTCTGAAACCAAACCTCAAAGCCTAACACATTTAAAGCCTCGAAAGCTAACGCCAAGAGCTTGTTTTCAATTGCCAATGTCTAAAAATTATGATTTAACCAAAACAAAAGACTATCTTCAGACAAATGTTGTAGGGTGCCTAATGCCTTCCCCACATGTAACTAGACTTCCGAACTCAAGAATCAAGATTTATTGCCTATCCACATTAGATTAGGAAAAATGTCCTTTTTCTTAACCTATGATTGGTAGTAAAATCAAATAGAGTCAGGTGACTAATCACACCTTTGAAAAAACCCAATGATTGGTAGCGAATTCACTTACCCTTGGTAATTTCCTTAAAATTGACTTACATTTCAATCATACACCTGAGGTACGACACACCTCCACATTCTCGCACTGAGAGATATAAGCATACATATGCGCGCGGGCATCGCCGCGATGGGTGGTCAACATATAAAGCCGTGAGGCATCGATGACGTGTCGCTCACCCACCCCCCTACTCCTATAAATAGAAGCCTTCCTAAGGCATTTTTACACATAACAAGACATCCAAACCATAAGCAACATCAAAGAAGATTCAAAAGCACTCAGAAGTACAGAAGCTCTGCTGGAATCAAGCCTCAAAGCCCTTAAGAACCTCAAGAACTTCAAACCTTAAAATCAAAGCAAAATCATCCAAGAAGAACACATGAAGAACACAAAGAACAAAGGATTTCTAACAAGATCATAGCTAGAGATTTCTTATAATTTTGTTTCAAAGATCTTCAATCCATCCTTCAGCCAAATTAAAAGATATTTGGTGTTCGAGTCAAAATCACATTACTATAATTCCAATCAACAAGTCTTTCAAGGAGATCGAATCAAATGACCGCTCATTTGTAATCACAGAGAATTGTACCACATATATTCATCAATACAAATTCACATTTGTGAAACTATTTTACTTGTTTGATTTATTTCAAACTCAAAATTTAGTTGTCTACAGCTACAAAAGGAAAGACGACTTGTACTTTATATTGAGTGACAAAGGCAAATATGATTTTGATGTTAAGATCAAACGCTGTGGATTGTGGGTTTTGTAAATGATGTGATTAACTGTGAGTGTTTAAGATGTGTATTTTGTTTTAGAATTACGGAGAAAGAGAAGACACATTCTATATCAACTTTTATTTTATAATATTCCTCTAAAGTTGTTTTCTTTCTCATTACTTAATTGAATAATTATAATGGATATGTGTGTGCAATTTATAATTGTTACTTTTTATGATGAACTAATTACTAGTAAAGTTCTATAACAATTATGCTATATTACTTATACAACATTCTCTAAAATCATCTTGCATAAAATATTACAACATTAACTGTGCATCGCACAGGTAACTTACTAGTTAGATTAATTATGGAGGCCTTAGGTTAAATAAAAAATCATCAATATTATGTAAGTGCGGAAATATAAATGAGACAAGATATGATGACCAGGAAACCAATAAAACAAACCATTTCAAAGGAAAAATCTAGGGGGGCTTGGCCTAATCAATCCTGAGGTGAACAGATTCACTATTAGATAGAGATTTACAATCATAATAATCTTATTCATTGTGAATCTAACTACAGTTAACTCTGAATCTTACAGATGTCTCTGATAGTAATCTACTGCAACATGAACCTTCAGCTCATGACTTCGATGTCCCCTTGAAGATTTGAATCTAGTACACTTGATATCTGGAGATTAGCAACTTGAATCCACCTAAATCAAATTTTAGTGTTTTCCATTTTTCTTCCCAACATGTTAGATAAGCCCATATCTTTTACTTGCTATCCTTTGTTCATCTTTCCCCAAAACCTAAAACCTAAAAACTTAGGCTTCCAGCTTCCCTTCATTCAACTTTTCTATTTTAGTTCAATTTCTAGGTATTTATCTTATGATTTATGATTTTCATTTTCAATTCAATTTCTATTTAGTTGAGAGGTGCAAAAGTGATTTTGAAGAGAGGTATGAAAGTGAATATGAAATTTTTTGAGCATGGTAGTCTAGTTTAGTTGAATTTAAATCATATTTATTTTATGCTCCTTATAGTGATTTTGTCATATGTTATTTCTATTGATAGTATGTCCTATCATAGAAGTAGTCTAATTTTGTTATATACTTATATTTAATTTCTATGAATGTTATGGATTTATGATTTTTTAAAAGAGTAGGAGAAACACAACGAAAAATATGACCTCAAGATGCTCAATTGGTCATTTAGCTTTGTTAGTATTTTGAGTGCTAATAAGTAGTATACTAATAAAAAATTCCTAACAATAATCTTGTGCTATTATATATATGAATTATGGTTTACTTTGGATTTAACATTTTTTTTAAAAAAAAATACACGAAGACATAGATGTATATAACTATTTTTTAACTATTTTTTAATTTTTTTTTTAATTTCTTGATTTTAATTTAAACTGGAAAAATTAAAAACCAAAAAAAAAGCTTTATCAATTTTTAAAATTAATAAAAAAAATATAACAATTTTCTAAAATTTTCTTAGTCAACCAACATAACATCACAAAAATTAAAATTTTCAACTTTTAGACAAAATAAAATAAGGAAAAAAAAAACCTAATACTTTACTAAATAAAAAACCTATTATAAAAAAATAATAATAAAAACAAAAAACCAACCACAAACCTAACCCGATATCTCTCTTTGCCCCTTGAGTTCTCTCAATCTCTGTTTCTCTCTTTGACCTACTCCACTCCCTCTACTCCAAATCGAGAGACCCATGGCCAAATAAAACAAAACTCTCTCTTCAATCTACCTAGAAACACACCTTGTTCTTCCTAATTGAGTTCATGAATTCCTTAGGGACTCTCTTCATGTCGTCGTGCACATAGCACTCGAAGTAGATTGGCACGTTCATCGCCTCCATTGCATGGGACCAGCATCACCGCGCTGGAGCTCTGTTGCCAGGTCAAGGCATGTGGATCACAAATTGAGACTGGTAAAGGGTTACAAAATTGAAGGAGATGATGGTTTTTTTGTGTGTTTGGTTGCTAAGAGAGTGGGGAAAAGAATCATTCAGATCACTCTTTCTCACTCTCTCTCTCTCTAACTTGGTTTTGTTTTTCCCTGTGGGTGTTGATTTGTTTTAAATTTCTGGGTTTGGTTTTTTCATGTGGGTTTGATGATTTTTTCATGTTGGAGGTTTCGATGGAGGATAGGGATTTTGTATGAACTTTTGCATGTTTATTTGCTAAGAAAATACAAGAAAAGAGAAGAATATCTTAGATTGTTTTAATTTTTTGGGCAACCCAAAGAACATGAAGAACATGTTACCCCTTGTTCTTTCAAAAATAATAAAAAGAAAATAAGAAAATAATTCAATGTTCATTGTTTTTTTTTTTAATATTATTAAATTATTTATTTTAATTAGATTAATGTTTATTTTTTATTTTTTTTATTTTCTAGCTTGCCTTTTTTTATTAATTTATATGCTGATGTGGCATTTTAAATGCTGACGTGGCATTTAAAGAGTGCCAACTAATTTTTTAATATTATTTTATTAGCCACGTCAACATTTACTGTGCACACAGTGCATTCGATTTGCCACAAATTTTTCTGTTACTGGATTGACAGCAGAAACCAAAATAAAAACGATTTTCTAAAATTAGGAATTGACCTAGGAGCAAAATCAATTTAGGGACCAAAAGTGTATTTACGCCATGTATGTATGCAATACTTTGAGTTTTTATTAATGGCATCAATCATAATTGAGTACATGAGACAAATCAAGAGGAACTTCTTTCTAGGGGTGGATAGAAGAATTTTTGTTTGGGGGTAAAGGTAAAATTTATCATATTTATTCAAAGTTTCGATAATTGATTATGCAAATTTAAATTTAAGATAAATATTACAAGGATTGCTATACATTAAGGTTAAAAAGTTCAATTTATCCATAATTTTCAATATTAATCTAAAATTATACTACTAATGAATAATTATTACCCAAGAGTCTTGTAACTCAACTAGTTGGCATTTCTTGATATTTCCAATGGAGATATTAGATTTCCAATATTTAAATCTCCTAAACTATTGAATTATCAAAGTATCAAAGAAAAAAAAGGGTAAATTGCAAAGTACACCTCTAAAGTTTGGAATTGTTTGGATTTTACACCATGAACCCGAAGGGTCATTTTTTTTTAACTATAAATGACCCCTGACCCCTCATTTTGTAACCCAAAAAAAAAAAGGTAGTTTTTGGGCAGATTTTCTCTCTCTTCTCTCTCTAATTTCTCTCTCAAACACATCAAAACACCTTAGAACACCTTAGATTCTCACATTTTCTCTACAACCTTCAAGTTAGTGTTCTTGAACCTAATCTTCCTCTCCTTGGTTTAGTACCTTGGATTTGAGATTTAGGGGTGTGGATGTAGCTTTTTAGCTACAATCCACTCCCCTTTCTCTTTATTGATTTTCCTTACTTTATTTGCTTAATAAAATGCTTTATTTGCTTTTCCAAGCATGTTTTATAGCTTTCTTAGCATGTCTACTTGCTTTTTGCCATGATTTATCACTTTGATGTTGTTGGCCTAGCCTTCTTGGGCTAGGATATGTCTACTTTTCATGTTTATGCTTAGATCCACATGTTTTTAGGCTCATTGCCATGTTTATGCATAGATCTACATGCCTATGAGTTCTTTGCCTTGTTTTTGCTTAGATCTACATGTTGGTGCTTAGATCTATGCGTTTATGTGCTCCGTGCCATGCTTGTGTGCTCAGATCTGTATTGGTTGCTATGCCATGTGCTACTTTAGCCCTTTATGTCCCTCGATATCTCTCTTTCTTACTTTTTGGCCCTTTTGGTGGGGTGTAGATCTAGATCCTGTGGTATAGGCCCAGATCTGCACACCTAGGCCTATATTAAAGGGCTTGGATCATTTCCTTTGCATGCCAATGTTTGCTTGCTTGCCATTATGCTTTATCTCCATGTTAGCCTCTCTAGATCTTCGCTTTGCCGTGCTTTGCGCCCTCCGTGGACTTGTGCTTGTGTGATTACATCCATCCCTCCTAGGGTTTGTTTAGGTATAACCACCTGTGAGATACACTCTTATGGTGTTGGTGTGCTTGATTCACGCCTTTCTCTGCCCCGTTTGATGTTGATATGCTTGCCATGCTTGCTTTGCTCCACCCATTTGGCTTTCTTTGCTTCTTTGCATCTTTGCATGCTTGCCTACATGTTCATCTATGAGTTTGTGTGTCGTCCATACTTAAATCCAATGGAGGTATGGACATTCAATCCAAACCTTCATTTGTCCTCCTAGGACACCCCCTTGTAGGGCTGCCAACCACCTTGCTGACATTAGCAATTTTGGCATTATCCCAATTCAAATTCAGATGCATATTTGAAGGTATTTTAGAACTTGGATTGTGCTGATCTTGGTGTCTCTGGAAAGGTCTAGATGTCTAGTTTTCAGAACACTAAACAAATTGAAAATCCAACGGTCCGATCAAAAGTTATGGCCACAAGAAGCGTGCAAACGCGCTTTTTACAGTTTTCTGGATATATCAGTCGTTTTAACTCTGATTTCAACTCATAAATAGTCATTGGAAAGGGAATTTGATAATATTCGCAATGGCACTAGTCACAACCCGTTCTGATACTCAGATCAAAATTAGGGTTTTTTGTGCCTTAGAAGTCAACCTTTGGTCAAACTTGGTCAAAGTTGACAAAAATATCTGAGTAGCTCGGGTTTGATGTAAAAACATGAAAAATGTTGTTTTGGGATGATTTTGACCAACTTTGACTTTTGGTCAACCAGGGTTGACTAGACGCATTTTGGTCAATTTGGCCTGAAATGGCACTTCGAGTGATCCGATGTTCGAATAGGTTGCGACACGTCAATCTAGATGTTCCCATGGCCCCACGGAGAAAAGATAATATTTTTGGAATTTTCGGGGTTCAGCACGCAAATCAAGGACAGACAAAATACGGTGTCTACAACTGCCCCTTCTTTAACTGATATTTTGAGTGCAATGAGAAGTGTCGGATAAAGAACGTGATTCCACATTTTGTTGCCCCAAAATTGCGTTCGGAAATTGCACTATTCATGGATCGAGACCGATTTTACCTGACAAGGTTGAGCTATTGCAACTAGTCTAGAAAAAATTTTCTCTAACTTGGTCCTTGGAACTAGGCAAGAAACTCAGTTTTTTTTTTTTTTTTTTTTTGGGTCAAGGGTCAACCGGTCAACATTGACTAGGTCAACGCTGACCGACGACCCTTGTAGGTGCACTGGGCAAACCCAACGACCCTTCAAGGTGCACCAAGCAACTTGGTCCGTACAAAGCCCTATAAATGGGCCCTAAAGCCACATTTTGACCATTTCACTTCCATTTCTCTGAAATCTCACTTTTAAAAAGTTCTCTGGAGCAAGTCACGGTTTAGTGGGTCCCGTTTTCAGCTTCAGTCCACAGCTTCGGTCTCTAGTTCTGCCCTTAAGATCAGTGTCCATTTTCTCTTTCTTTTTATTTTCTATAAATATGTTGGTAGCCAAGCAAGTAGGAAAGCATGCTAGTATTTACTTTATTTTTGGTATTTTTGTGTATATATATTTTTTTTGTTTTTATCATTTATGCCATAATGATGTTGGAAACATAGATTTGTTCACATGTTTAAGTAGCATAGGAAAACTTGCGTACGTTAGATGCTATGAAAGCACATGGAACTCTAACAAAATCAACAGAAAAGCTATGTTCAAAAAAAAAAAAAAAAAAAAAAAAAAAAAGAAGACTATGCGTGATAAGGATGAAAAGTTTTGAGAGGATTGAAAATGTGGGAACAATACAATTTTAAAATGAGAGTAGGATGTCGAATCAAATATTGTGAGGTATCTTGGAAATCTTGACATTTTGAAATAGAAAGAGATAGGATTAAATGAGCATGGTTGAATCAAACCCTATGTGAGATTAAACGAGCATGGCCGAATCAAACCTCAAAAATATGGATAGGATTAAACGAGCATTGCCGAATCAAACCCCGTGTAAGATTAAACGAGCAAGGATGAATCAAACCTCGAAAAGATAGGTAGGATTAAACGAGCATGGCCAAATCAAACCCGATGTGAGATTAAATGAGCATGGCCAAATCAAACCTCGAAAAGATGGATAAGATTAAACGAGCATGGCCGAATCAAACCTTGAAAAGATGGATAGGATTAAACGAGCATGGCCAAATCAAACCTCAAAAAGATGGATAATATTAAACGAGCATGGCCGAATCAAACCTTGAAAAGATGGATAGGATTAAATGAGCATGGCTGAATCAAACCCTGTGTGAGATTAAACGAGCATGACCAAATCAAACCTCGAAGAGATAGAAAGGATTAAATGAGCATGGTCGAATCAATTCCTATGTGAGATTAAACGAGCATGGCTGAATCAAACCTTGAAAAGATAGATAGGATTAAACAAGCATGGCTGAATCAAACCTTATGTGAGATTAAACGAGCATGGCCGAATCAAACCTCGAAAAGATAGATAGGATTAAACAAGCATGGCCAAATCAAACCTTGTGTGAGATTAAACGAGCATGGCCAAATCAAACCTCGAAATGATGGACAGGATTAAACGAGCATGCCCAAATAAAATCTCGAAAATATGGATAGGATTAAACAAGCATGGCTGAATCAAACCCTATATGAGATTAAACGAACATGGCCAAATCAAACCTCAAAAAGGTAGATAGGATTAAATGAGCATGGTTGAATCAAACCCAGTGTGAGATTAAACGATCATGGCCAAATCAAACCTTGAAAAGATGGATAGGACTAAACAAGCATGGCCAAATCAGACCTCGAAAAGATAGGATTAAACGAGCATGGCCGAATCAAACCCTGTGTGAGATTTAATAAGCATGGCCTAATCAAACCTCAAAAAGATGGATAGGATTAAACGAGCATGGCCAAATCAAACCCTGTTTGAGATTAAACGAGCATGGCTGAATCAAACCTCGAAAAGATGGATAGGATTAAAAGAGCATGGTCAAATCAAACCCTGCTTGAGATTAAACGAGCATGGCCAAATCGAACCTCGAAAGGATATATATAGGATTAAATGAGCATGGCCGAATCAAACCTTGTGTGAGATTAAATGAGCATGGTCGAATCAACCTTGTGTGAGATTAAACGAGCATGGCCTAATCAAACCCTGAAAGAGATGAATTTTGAAAACCTTGATATAATCTCAAAAGCAATAGGATTAAATGAGCATGGTCGAATCAAACCCTAAAAGAGATGTATTTTGAAAAACTTGATATTTTGAGATAAAAAGCAATAGGATAAAACAAGCATGGTCGAATCAAACCTTGAAAGAGATGTATTTTGAAAATCTTGATATTTTGAGATAAAAAGTGATAGGATTAAACGAGCATGGTCGAATCAAACCCTAAGAGAGATGTATTCTAAAAACCTTGATATTTTGAGAAAACGAGAGATTTTGGTATGGACATGCATGGCATGTGTTAAGCAGTAAGGTTAGGCATACTTACCTATTTATTTGCATCACTAAATGATTTTAGGCTTACTAACCAATCTTGAATTTGCTTTTGCAGATTATGTCTCGCCGAATGAGATCCAATGGTTCTCATAGAAAGGCTCCCACCATTGTTCTGTCTCAAGCCAATTCGTCTAGCAGTGACGATGATACTGTCTTGGCTAGTCTCCAAGTTACGCGGACTCTTCAAAAACGCTTTGATCGAGGTGGTGATGACCCTGAGCCTTTTGGAGGCATTCATATAGCACATCATACTAGGAGTCGGTGTTCTATGAAGATGGCCAGTGTCTCATCTCAATCCTGTACTAGTTTAGGAAGCGGTTCTTCACAGTTCCCTCGGACCGAGGAGGGAGGAGACCTAGAGGGCGAGGAGTTATAAGAGGAGCTCATGTTTGATGTTGATGTTGACTTGGCGGCCAATGACAAGGCCAAGCCAAGTCCAGGTGCTTAGCGATGTCGAGGTCGTAGACTGAGGTTTCCATCCAATTTTTCTGGGGCTAAGGATTATACTAGAGAGATCGATCATAGTATAGTCGACACTCATCTTCAGCATGGTCTAAAAAGGCATCCTTCTGCTCAGACTCGGATGGCTCAGGAATGTTCCCTTTTTCTCTTTCAGTTAGCCAATCAAAATGAGTAGATATGCATGCTAACTCGTAGCATTTCTAATTTTGAGCGTAGACCCTTGATAAGATCCACGGTCAAGGAGCTTGGTCTTCATTCCTTCTTCGCCTGTACCATGAGACAAATGCACGCTATTGCCGCTTTTTGATTGATTAGAGCTTTGAGAAGTTCCTGAGGATTCCTCCTTATTCTATGCGGCATGCGATACCAGAGACTTTGGTGCAGCAATTCCATGCAAAGACTAGCACCTTTCATTTGAGTTGTAGGGAGTATGCAGTCCTTCCCCTTTATTGGATGGCTATTCTGGGCCTTAGAATCAAGGGGTATCCTGTCTCGTCCGATCCTGTAGATTTTGCTACTACGAGCGAGCTCTTGGGCATTCGCTATCCCTTTACTCTAGCAAGGCGACAATATTTTAGGCCTACCGAGGAGCCTCATATGGAGTGGTTGAGAGAGAACGTTCCTTAGGTGGCGGAGCCTAACGAGATTGCTCTCAGGCAGTTCTTCTTCTATTTCATTGGTAGTTGCTTGTTTGGCAACAATCGATCAGTGCTGACCTATAAGCTACTGGGAACCATGAGAGTAGTGTTAGACATTGGGCATATGATTGAAGGACCCTTTCTTATGGATTCTTTATCGCTTTCCTGAGGCAGGCTTCGTGATATGGCTTCAAAAGCCTCAATGGTTGCTGGCAGGTTCTGACATACTAGGCATACGAGTATATCCCAGCCGTAGCCCATAGTATTCTGACCTTTCTTTAGAGATTTATCCTAGGGCATATGCTTGGTCCCTCTGTGATATTACTATAGTTGTTTTGACATAGACATCCACTATTGGAGCTATATTGGATTGTGTCACCTGGGTTGAAATACTTAACCATCCTTATGATGGGCAGTTGTTAGCTAGGCGTAAGGTTACCCATGCTATGGCTGAGTCGTGGCCGTAGCGCTAGTTATGGGCTTTGTCAAGCTAGGAGTTTTTCTTGGCTAAGAGGACCTATCATTAAGTTATCCCGATCTTCAGAATACCTAGGGACCCACCTCAAGAGCTTACAAGTTCCGAGATGATTTTGGACGATCTTGACTATATGACAGGCTCCTTCGACGATTTTGTCACTGAGGACACTGACTACTTCACTTGTTTCTTGCAATCCTCAGCTAGACTTATCAGGGATAATTACCCTATGAGTGGGGGCAAAGTGCTCGGTGGCATAGCATGTGCTCGTTAGACTTTAGAGGCCCACTTGAGGCTACAAGTAGATACCTTACTAGCTAGGGTGAGAGATCTTAAGCGCGCTACTGCTGCCAGAGAGGGGTATATACAAGAGGAGATTCCCAATTCATTTGCTCGAGAAAAGGGCCTACGGCAAAGAGAGAGAGAGAGAGGGAGGCCTATTCCATTGCCACAAAGAGAGAGGGGTCAGCTACAGGTTGAGATAGGCCAGCTTCATGGGTATAGGGGCGTTTTAATTTGTGAGATAAGGGGACATAGGATGCCTCTACCTCCTACACCTCACATTCTTGGTAGATATCCACATATTCATTGACATGAGTCAGAGTATATGCCTACTCCTGCCAGACCAGCCTGATAGACCAAGAATGTATTGACCCCTTTGGTAAATTAACCAATTAATTAGTCAAGTGAATTAATTAGGTTCAATTACATGCAATAAGCGTAGTAGCACAAACAAATCACCAACTAAGTTAAATGCAATGGAAAATAAATTTGACACAGGTGATTTGTTTACAAATGGGGAAAACCACTAAGGCAAAACCCCACCAGGTGAATTTAAGGTCACCACTGCCGTGATTCCACGATTATCAAAACAAGGGGTTACAAGTAAAAGGAATCCTAGTACCTAATACCAACCTACTGTTGAACTCTTACCCTAAATAGGAGCTTAATGGGCTCTCCTATTCCAAATAGGTTTACACAAACCTCGGGCTTTCCTAGTCCAATAAGAATTATACAAACCCACAAACCTTGGGTTTTCCTAGTCCTATAAAGATTATACAAACCCATAAACAAATAGCCTTTTTAGAATAAAAACGTTGCTGGCTATAGTCTAAATCCCATATCCTCGATAAATCGAGACATGTGTCGAGCTTTAATGAATCTCAACAGATCAAGCTTCTATCGAGGAGGTATCAAGACCTATAGCTTGCACTTTTCTTGAGCAGTTCTTGAGTAATCTTCATATCTTCAAGTTAACCACTTGTAATGATCATCTTGAACCTTCTTAGATTTACCCAAATACAAATAAAGTTCATTTTGTCAAAGGATATGCCAATTACATAAAAATATGTCCTGAAAGCACCTTATACAATTTGAATTTCTTGAAAAAAAAAAACCAAAAAAAACCACACAAAAAAAACCCAAAAAAAAAAAGCTAAGGTATGAGATGAACCAGCAGTAACAATCTTAACATCAAGGTCCCTGGAGGCCTTCCTCTGAAAAAGTGCATGAGCCAAAGATCGAAGGTACTCTAACAAAAAAGACAAATTGAGTCTTGCCTCTATGAGATCCTACACCATCCCCCCCCCCCCCAACTCCAAAAGTCTCAAGGAATCAAGAGACGTGTCCTTCAGGGAAACCAACACAGCACAGAGGTGCTCCATTAGGATATTCCCCAAGAACACACCACCCCTAAACCCTCCAAGAGTGGCAAGCCCTCAACAAGCATAGAGAATCACAAGAAGTTGACGAAAGGTGGCCCAAAGCGATGAAAGTGACTTTCAGGAAGGCTGTTGAATTGTAAGGAGTCAAAATGAGTCAAGAAGGCAGGAAGACCTAAGCTGGGATCTGAAACAACCATCTCTAAGGCCTCCTCCATCATTTTGTCTTTTTCCTCAGAAAGTGAAAGACCCTCAGGCCTTAGGATGGTTTGGGAGATCCCTGGCTGAGCCTCAAAAGTCTGGACAGCCGGGAGGGGTCCTTTGGCTTCCTTAGTAGTCATAAGCTTGGATTCCTTAGTGACCATATCAACATTTGTAAAATTAATAAGGCCATGAAGCAGGAAGAGGCATAGGGAAGGGAAGAAAAAAAAAAGGAAAGGGTAAAGTGCAAGTGCCAGTCTCTCGTGATGAGACTTCCTCCTAAATCTGAGTTACTGCCTCGACCATCATGGGGGGTTCTTCCTCTTGCCCTTTTGACTCTTTAAGAGACTTTATAGAAGAACACATCACACATTGAAAGAAAAGAGAGGAAATTTTGACAAAATTGCTAAAGAAGTGGAGGGGCACAGAGGGTTGACCCATGCTTGAAGCAAAAAAAAAAATAATAAAAATTTATACACACCTTAAGAGGCCTTAGTCTCCGAGGTGGGATCAGCTTCAAGGGAAATCTAGGTATTGATTTGGCCTGAGAAAAGGGAAGCAGTGTCTTTAAAAATAAAAATAAAAAATTTAAAAAAAAAAAGGAAAAATAAACAACATAGATGTTAATATATGCAGAAAAGAATAAAGGGCAAGATAAGGTCTACCCATTCTTGTAAATGTGGTTGTGGCCCCAAAGGATTCCATAGCTACCACGAGCTCAACAGCTTGCTCAGCAACCACAGTTCTAGGAGGGTTGGGGGTCTGCCCGAGCTTGGTATCCTTAGGGACAGGAGTTTGAGCAGCTCTAGGATCCGAAACAACTAAAGAGATAGGAGCTTGCATAGATTCGGCATCCTTGACTACCTGCTTGGCTTCCCCAGTCACTTTACCACTAGGAAGCCCCTCCTCCATGCCAGAAATAGTTAGGGGCTAAGTTACCACTACTCCTTCCAGTGGGTACCACCAGTCATAGGGGGAGGCACCTACACCAGCAAAAGAAAGGAAAGAAAGGGGAGACAATTGGCAACTCAACAACAGGAATGGACAAACCCAAAAGGAAAGACAAGTAGAGAAAAAAGTGAGGAGGGATGGAAAGTATCATACCACATCATCACCAGAGGAAGGGCTTTTTGATCCCTTGGGGTTGGATTTGCGTTTAAACTACAAAAACATCAACCACTTATCAATAAAATAAAATTAAAAAATAAACATAGCAAAAACAACAAACCATGAAATAAGATAAGAAGGCATCAAGCAACTAAAGAAGAAAGGATGAGAGAAGAAGGAATGAGGGCTTGCCATTCTCTCTCTCTTTCTCTACAGGTTCTTCAGCAGTCTTCTGCTTACTACAGGTACACCCAGAAGGTCCCTGGGGAGATTGGGGAATAATGGTAGGGGACCCCAAAAAACCTTGGGCTGGAGAAGTAACAACTACAAAAGAAGTTCCTTTAAGGGAACCCACAGGGATCTGAAGGATAGAAGACTCTACCTTAGTCTTCACTCTGATCTTTGGGATGGGAGGATGGCTGACCTCCTTTCCAACAGTAAAGGGGTCCATTTCCCTAGGGTCCTTAGAAATAGTAAGTTGCTTGCAAGTTGAAGCAATCTTTCTCCTTTTGGTACCTTGGCCAGCCTCAGTGCCCCCAGCACTCTCCTCAACTTCGGATTTCTTGCTAGTTTCCTTTTTTATCTTTTTCTCCTTACCATTACCCACAGGAGTAGCAGCATCAATTTCCTCAACTACCCCTTTTTTAATGGTCACACCCGAGTAAAAGCCCACAATTAGGTCATATCCTAACCAAGAAATAGGGAAATCATAGGCATAGGACACCCAGCCACCTCTAGCAATGTGCCATTCCACAAAACCAGTTTTGCTTCTTATTATAATAAACACAACACCAGGAGTAGGAAGAGCTAAATGCTTGTTGTAAGAAGGAGCAAAGAAGAGATCAAGGTTAAGGACCCCTATAATTGTACCTAAACCAACAAAGTCTAAAAAGGACCTTTGAACCCTCCTCTAATAACCAGTAAAGTCACTCAAAGCAAAGACTACCCACTAGGAATTTAGCACCAAAAACTAGGGGTTGTTAATTCCCGGGCCTCGAACGGCCAGAAAATCGTCGTCAGGCATTCGTTTTACCACCCATCATGGTGACACTCTCGCGTGTGCAGGGCCCGTTAGAGGCCCCTTTCAATATTTGTGTGGTTCGAAAGGAGCTTCGGGTGCTCTCTCTCTCTTGAGGGAGGAAGGTAGGTCTACCTTTGGAGGTGTGGTAGGAATCTTGGTCAAATTTTAGGTGATTACCAAAGATAAGTGAAGTCGCCACCAATCATTAGGTTTTTCTAAGGTGTGATTGGCCACCTATTTCTAGTTGATTTTACTACCAATCCTAGGGTAAGAAAAATGGCATTTTTCCTAATCTAATATGGATGGCAAAAAATCTTGATTCTTGATTCTGGAAGTTTGGTTACATGTGGGGAAGGTGTAAGGCACCCCACAACGCTTGTCCAAAGACAGTCCTTTGTTTTGATAAAACCTTAATTTTTAGATATTGGCAGTGAAAAACATAATTTTAACATTGGCTTTCAGGGCTTTGCATGCATGGGGCTTTGAGGTTTGGCTTTTGAATAGGTGTGGTCCCAATCTTTACTTTCCTAAGGCATTCAGGTAAATACTAGATTTCCACGACAAAAATCCCGAACAGGTCACCTTACTTTCGCTGTAGAAATTAGGTATTGCTTTGCCTTAGATGACATGGCATGTGACAATCACACCGGGAGGGGCAAGCAAGTATATATATATATATATATATACATCATGCACAATGCAAGCACACAGAGTAGAAAAGTAAACGCCTACATCCCTAGAGTATGGCCTAAATTATAGGTGCAGGAAAGTAAACAGGGGTTGCCATACTCTAGAGATAAGGATGAATGGTACATGGCATGATAAAACTAAGACAACCCATCTAAGAGAGAAAACGGGGAGGAATGAAGGGGGTTTAAAAGAGTACATAAACAAATGGGACAGGCTAGACCCCTAATTCTACTGAACATAGTCACTTGGCTCATATCCATATGCTTGCATCCTCGCCCTTTTTGCTTGTGCCTGGGAGACTATGCCCTAACTCCATGCGTCCTCACTCCATGTGTATACATGCAAAGGAAAAAGCAAGAAACTAGCAGACAAACAATGGAAAGAAAGAGATGCATAGATAATGCGCAATGGGTACAAAGCAAACTAGCATACAAGTGAAGCAAGCATAGCATGTTGTAGGAGACATGACAAGCAACAAGATAAGCAAGCAAACTAGAAGGCAGACAAACAAGAAAACAAGCAAACAAGCTAAGCAAGCGAACTAGAAGGCAGACAAACAAGGAAGCAAGCAAACAAAAGATGATGTCTGCGGGGGGACAAATGTAGGTTTGGATCGGATGTCCATGACTTCATTGTGTTGAACTATGGATGACACACTAGCAAACAAGACTCATGCATGAACATGTAAGCAAGCATGTAAAGATGCATAGAAAGCCAACGGGTGGCACAAACAAGCTGTTGAGGTTTATGCACTAAAATCTAATTTATTGGCATGACATAAATAATTAAATTGTTTAATTATATGAGACTATTTATTAATGAACTAATAGGACATTATCTTAGTCCATGAGATGCATAGTATGTAATTTATGTGAAAAGTCACAGAAGATATAAATCACAAGTTCTTTGTAAACTCAGAATTTTAGTTCGTAGTCAGTGATGAAATTGGGCGTTTCATCTATGAAGACTATAACATATCAACTACGATGATTTGTCTTGATCATGGAAGTGGAGACTTGTAGTTGGTATGTTGATATGTTTTAAGAGTTAAGACATATTGAACTGGACCGCTGTGAGATTTATTATTCTCCTAACGACTGTCAAATGAATAATAAATCTCACGACTTCTATTTACATCAACTCTAAATCCTGAGAGAATAATGGACCTGATCATGAGATGTAGGTTACTTTGATATATCAAGAGTGAGATCTATAAGTTACG
Source organism: Quercus wislizeni (assembly GCA_023055345.1). Taxonomy (NCBI): domain Eukaryota; kingdom Viridiplantae; phylum Streptophyta; class Magnoliopsida; order Fagales; family Fagaceae; genus Quercus; species Quercus wislizeni. The sequence continues at coordinate 27,945,162 of JALGQJ010000006.1, forward strand.
GTCAAAACCTCAGTATGTTGGGCAGTCGCATTTAATGTTGATGGAACATATATTCTCAAGATGGAATTCATAGTCTCTTAACGGAGATATAAAATATTCCCTTGAGATAAGTTTAAGTTAATGGATTTGGTTATTCAGAGTGTTAGACCCAACCACTTTAGTAAGGAGTTACTAAAGTATATATATTTATGAAATTGGATTTCATAAATATATATTGAATAACATAAAGGATTAAACCGAGTACTCAAGGATTAAGATATAGTAATCTTCAAAGTGGCAATCTATTTCATGACTTTGTATTATTATGAATATTTTAATGAAAGGGTTGCATGTATAATAAAGTCTTGAGATATAATTTATAGATAAGGCCTAGAGTGCAACAATATTTATATAGTGGTATTAAATATAGTTAATGGTAACTTTGGACTTGTCAAGAGTTGATAGAAAAGCCAAGGCCCATTAGAGCTAGTGTCTTATTGGTCCTTTTTGGTCCCACTCCAAGCCACATACTAGAGCCCAATTTGAATGGCCCAAAAGGCTAGCCCAATTAGATAATCAATTGTATATAAGGAGAGAAACATACAAATTTTCATTAAGGCTTTTTCATGAGACTTTTCATTAAGTCTTTTCATGAGAGTTCTCATAAGGAATGAAATGTTTTTTATGTGAGTGTTGGACACTCATTATTCTCTCCTTGGAAACTGATTAAGAGACCACACATCTTGGGCATTAAGTGGAATTGGAGTGAAGATTAAAAGTCTTCCCAAGAACTTCTGATCTTCGGTTTTGAATTTCACCACACCAAGGTACGCATTCTTTTTCTTAAATTCTGAAACTTACATAGTACATGTTATCTATTGCGAATGAAGTAGATCTATTAATTTTCCACTGCGCACATGCATATTTTCCTACAAATGGTATTAGAGTAGTCTTCGTTTCAAATCTATATAACATGTTTTGTGAGTTTTGGAATTAGAGATAATAGTTTCATGTTGTTAGAAGATTATACACTTAATTTTCTACATGATCAATGAAACTATGTTTTGATAAAAACTGAAATTGGTGTTATGATGTTGTTTAATTTTGAATTTAAGTATGTTAAATTGATCTTTAAGGCTATAGCATCAATGAAATTCAGTTTTGATATCATTCTCAGACTATCATGTTCATATGTTAGTTGTTTGTCCAAGAAAAACCGTAGAAAACTACCTTAGAAAATTTCTAGAAATTCGAGTTTCACGAGTTTCAATTGATCGAAAATCACTTTCGATCAAGTGAAACAGTGATCAAACTTTTTAAATAGATTGATTTTCAATTGCTTGTCGATCGATCGAATTTGTTTTTCGATCAATCGAGTATCGATCGAACAAGTCAGGTGGTGAGGTTCGAATTTTTTAATTTTTTCGACTGATCGAGGGACACATTCGATCGATTGAAATCTGGGAATTCAGAAATTTTTCTAAGTTTTTTCACATGTATAAAGAGCAAAGTTATGTGTGATTAGATTACACATGGTTCTAACTAAAAGACCTATTAAGATCAAAGATATTGGTTAAATAGAACTCTTAGTCCTAAATAGTTTTGGACTTGTCTTTTAAGAAACATTCTAATGAGATTGGAATTGTTGTATGATTAAAAGTCCTTAATTTATTTTAATTAGAGTTTTTAATGAGATTAAAATTCTAATTAAAGTTATATAATTTCTAATGAGATTAGAATACTTTGTCTAGCATATTAAGGATAGAGTTCTATATAACTAATTTTTGATTCATTAGTGTTTAAGGAATCCTAAATAGTTTAGGACTTCCATTTTAGTTAGTGATTCTAATGAGATTAGAGTCTTCAACAAGTGCAAGGTTATTATTTGTGATGGGATCACAATTATTTAAAGAAAAACCCAAATAATGAGTGGGAGTGCTGAAATAACCCTTTTGTTAAGTTTATTGTAATGTGGATAGATACCTTGTCTTGACTTCGAGTCTTGCATTCCATGCGAAGGGGATTTACTTCACAGATTATAAGGTTAAACTTCTTTGTGATTGCGCGAATGTTCGTTACGTTTTTGTGACGTGACTTAGTTACATCACATTGAATTTAAACAATTAAACACATTTGATGTGTAGGGTTAAAATTGTGATTAGATCACAATGATTTCAGGACAATCCACTTGTTTTAAAATTTCTAGTGGGAGAGAGATACAAGGGTTGGATCTCACAACCTCCATTGTCGATTCATAGTAGTGTAGGGGTAAACATCTCGTCTTGGCCTCAAGCCTTGCATTCCATGCGGAGGATGTTTATTTCATGGTACTACAAGATTGAACTTCCCGGTTTATAGTAGTGTGATTAGGCACCTCGCCTTGGCGTATATGCCTTGCTCCCTTCGGAGGGTGTTTAATTCATGGTACTACAGGTTAAACTTCTTAATGATGGATGAAGTGTGTTTTTACATTAAGAACGACCATGCTTTCGTGGAGTTACTTGGTGACTCACATTGATTCTAGGCAATGGTGTACACTAGACTAAGTGTAATGTTAACCTCCCTTCGGAGCTATGTCATTATTACTTAGAGGCTAAAGGAAAAGCGGCAAATTATTTTTGTTTGGTAAGAGTTACCATGAGAGCATTAATAATGAGAATAATTCTCGCCTGATCATAGTGATTGGTATGACTTCGCTTCCGAGGAATATTAATTGCGGGATTAGGTTGTCGTTGCACCTAGTATAGTATGTTTTTCGGGTTCCATACTATATGGTTATGGATGCAAAATATAATGTCCCTGTAATTATGTTCTAAGTCTCAAAATAGAGTTGTTATAAATTTTGTTCTCTAGCTACTATTTTAATAGAATCACATTAACTAAGAAATATTTTTGGACATGGTGCTTAAAGTAGTTGAAGTACATATTTATGTTTTGATTCAGCATTGTCATAATTTCCTATGCATGATGCATCGATGGAATATAGCTTATGATATGATCATAGTTTCCGTTGAAATGCTAATATGCTACATTGGCTTCTTTCTCAATTATGCTATAGCATGAGATGCAAGAGTTAGTACTAGATTTAGACTTTATATTAAGTCTAAATGAGATGTTTTCGTATGAAATATCATGCTACTAGACGATATTCGATATAAATCATATTGAGTGCTAAGAAAAGCTTAAGGAGTTCCAATTCTATATCATTTTATTAAATTTTTATTTTTAAAATGAATTGGAATTCTTGGATGTAGAGATTAAATGTTAATCTCATATGGATATGATCCACAAGTTCTTGTTAGAATCATTTGATCAATTCAGAATGTTTTGAAAATAAAATCTTTTTATGTTACCTGAATTAATGAGTGAGTTCTACACAACGAAAGACATCCTAAAAGCTAAGGCTAGGATCGATATGATTTAATTCAAATTCTTAGCCTAAACCGAAAGGTAAGGGTGGTAAGAAGAACAATTATAATACCAAACAGTTGGACAAGTTAGTTGTCCTAGTAGTTGCCAAAAGGAAATTAAACTCAAAAGTATGACCAAAGGAAAGTGTTTCTGGTTTGGTTAAACTAAGCTTTGTCCATGATTGTTTTCTAGATGGAGATTTACATGTTTTACTTTTTAAAGAGAAAGTTTTCATCCTTTGGTATTGTATGTTTTGGCACTTATGTCTAGATCTTATTAATTTAAATGGTATTCAAGATAGGTGAAAGATGGGCTTTTAGAGCCATTATTTTTTTATATTCCCAATCTATGAATTCTATTTAGAAGATAATATGATCTAGGACTACTTTATTGTAAAGGAATATAGTATTAATGACTTCTTTAAGTCAGTGCATACATGAAGGAGGAATAAGACTCTTTTAAAAATAGTAAAGTACATGATAAGTATTTCCATTTGCTTATTTCTTTTGGAGATATACTCCAATAATTACTATACATTTTCTATAACTGATTTCAAAATTTTGTTCCTATGACATTTGTAAAATTGTGGATTGAGTGAAAACCTAGTATATGATACTTCCACTTTTGGAAATGTCCAGCACTTGTGCTAGAAAGGAAGTCTGACAAATTGAAATTAAAAGGTAGAAAAATGTGTGTTTATGATGGGTATCCAAAAGGAATTGCAGAAGATTGTTTTGGTAGTCATAAAGAAGACAAGATCTTTGTAAAGTACAAATACATAGTTCTTACAAGATGTTTGTAAAGTACAATTACAAAGTTCTTGATGATGACTATGTGAATAATCTTAAAGAATTGTTCTAGAAGAAAATGTCAGAATTTTTTGTAAGACAACTATAAAATACATTTAGAAAAGAGATGGTTGTATTAGATACACCACAAGGTATTATTCTATATATATATATATATAGCTAGTACACCGGAACAATATCATAGTGGGAGGATTATCAAATAAATTCATACTTTTGGGATAAACTTTTGAAGTCATTTTACAAGGATATGAATTTAATCATCAGTCCTCCATAGAGGCAATAGATGATATGAATATGAATTATTGGATCAAGGTTATGTGAATAGAATTATATTCTATTTAAAGTCTAGAACTTGTAGAGGCGCCTATTTGCATTGAGCCTATTGTTCTCAAATAGGTCTACAAGGAAATGAGATTGATAGATTTGAAGGTGCAAACCTTCAAAGTCAAGACTAGTGGCGAAAAGATTTATTCAAAAAGAAATGGTTCGACTATGAAAAGATTTTTTCACTTATAGTCAAGTTTGACTCTATCTAGATTCTCTTATCCATTATATTTCATTTGGATGAAATATGGTAATGGATATCAAGAAAGCTTCTTTTAGTAGCAATCTTGAGGAAGACATCTATATGATGTACCTAGACTTATACATAGCAAAGAACCAATAGTGATTAGTATGTAAGTTGCTTAAATTCCATTTATGGACTAAAGCAAGCATACGAATCATAAAATATCATCTTTGATCAAGCAATCAAATTGTTTGATTTTGATCAAGTATTAAAACGCCTTATGTGTGTAAAAGCTATATAGAATAATAAATTTCTTAATGTATGTTGATGACATTCTAATCATTTAGAATGATGTAGAGTTATAGTCATCAATAGAGGTTTTGTTGTCTAGTCCAATTTCATATAAAGTACTTGGGAAAGACTAGTCACATCCTAAGAATTAAACTTTGTTAAAATTCAGAAATTAGGATGTTGGGTCTATCTCAAACTGTTTAAATAGATTAGATTCTAGCCAAGTATAGCATGTAATATACTTCAAGAAAGGATTCTTTCCTTTTAAGTTTGAAGTTCCTTTATATAGGACTATAGTCCTAAGACATATAAAAGGAAGAGCATATTAAGACAGTTCCTAATATCATGTCAATAGGGAAGTCTTTATGCTATGCTATATAGTAGGCTAAATATCTATTTTGCGGTGGGCATGGTAAGCAAATATCAATTGAATCAAAGATCACTTAATTTAGTAGGAGTAAAGCATATACTCATATATCTTAGGAGAATGAGGGTTAATGTGCTTGTCCACAAAAGTGAAGTTTTGATAGATATTGGATGTACAAATACTGACTTGTATATTTGATTGTGATTTATGAAGTTGGACTTCAAGATATGTGCTCATCTTAAGTGGTGAAGATACACATTAAGCGTAAGTATTTTCTCATTAAAGAGATATGAGTACTTGAGAAGTAGTAGTAGAAAAGATAATTTATGTAATAAATCTGACTGAAACTTGTTTCCAAGCCTTGCCTTAAGAGTGACTATTAATTACTCTAAAGGGAGATAAGTGTCGGATATATGGTAAATTGTCTTTGAGGGCAAGTGGGAGATTGTTGGGGTTTATGCACTAAAATCCAATTTATTGGCATGACATAAATAGTTAAATTGTTTAATTATATGAGACTATTTATTAATGAACTAATAGGACATTATCTTAGTCCATGAGATGCATAGTATGTGATTTATGTAAAAAGTTACAGAAGATATAAATCGCAAGTTCTTTGCAAACTCAGAGTTTTGGTTCGTAGTCAGTGATGAAATTGGGCATTTCATCTACAAAGACTATAACATATCAACTGCGATGATTTGTCTTGATCATGGAAGTGGAGACTTGTAGTTGGTATGTTGATATGTTTTAAGAGTTAAGACATGTTGAACTAGACCGCTGTGAGATTTATTATTCTCCTAACGACTGTCAAATGAATAATAAATCTCACGACTTCTATTTACATCAACTTTAAATCCTAAGAAAATAATGGATCTGATCATGAGATGTAGGTTGCTTTGATATATCAAGAGTGAGATCTATAAGTTATGGTCAAAACCTCAATATGTTGGGTAGCCGCATTTAATGTTGATGGAACATATATTCTCAAAATGGAATTCATAGTCTCTTAATAGAGATATAAAATATTCCCTTGAGATAAGTTTAATGGGTTTGGTTATTCAGAGTGTTGGGCCCAACCACTTTAGTAAGGAGTTACTAAAGTATATATATTTATGAAATTGGATTTCATAAATATATATTGAATAATATAAATGATTAAACTGGGTACTCAAGGATTAAGATGTAGTAATCTTCAAAGTGGCAGTCTATTTCATGACTTTGTTTTACTACGAATATTTTAATGAAGGGGTTGCATGTATAATAAAGTCTTGGGATATAATTTATAGATAAGGCCTAAAGTGCAACTATATTTATATAATGGTATTAAATATAGTTAATGGTAACTTTGACCTTGTCAAGAGTTGACAGAAAAGCCCAAGGCCCATTGGAGCTAGTTTCTTATTGGTCCCTTTTAGTCTCACTCCAAGCCACATACTAGAGCCCAATTGGAATGGCCCAAAAGGCTAGCCCAATTAGATAATCAGTTGTATATAAGGAGAGAAACATACAGATTTTCATTAAGGCTTTTTCATGAGACTTTTCATTAAGTCTTTTTATGAGAGTTCTCATAAGGAATGAAATGTTTTTTATGTGAGTGTTGGATACTCATTATTCTCTCCTTGGAAACTGATTGAGAGACCACACATCTTGGGCATTAAGTGGAATTGGAGTGAAGATTAAAAGTCTTCCCAAGAACTTCTGATCTTCGGTTTTGAATTTCACCACACCAAGGTACGCATTCTTTTTCTTAAATTCTGAAACTTACATAGTACATGTTATCTATTGCGAATGAAGTAGATCCATTAATTTTCCGCTGCGCACATGCATATTTTCCTACACAAGCATGGTAAGCATAGCATCATGCGGAACGGAAAAGGGAAGGGTACGCACGAAGCAACCCAGAATTCGGAGATGCCTCCCAAATGGTTACATCTAAACAAGGCCTCATGGGCGTCAGATGTAACCACATAAGGTCAAGCCCGCGAAGGGCGCCAAACATGGCAAAGTCTAGAACTAGAGAGGCTAACACAAGCATAAAGCATAGATGCAAGCAAGCATACACATGCAAATAGGAACGGTCCAAACCCTTTTGATATGGGTCATGGTACATAGACGATGACAAAGACCATAGGGTATAGATCAAGTCCTAACCATTAGGCCACAACACAAGAAAATGTGATAAAAAGGAACAAAATGGCTACAATAGCACATGGCATAACAAACAAGGTCTAGGCCTAAGCACGTAAACAAGACGTAAAGCACGCAAGCACATGAGAAATGGCATAAAGCCTATAGAACGCATCGATCTAAGCATGTAAATACACCAATCTACGCATATGAGCATGGAGATATGCATGTAGGCATGTGAATGTACATCTAAGCATGTGGATGTAAGCATAAAGGCATGGGACCGACATGGACATAGGCATAGAAGCGTAGAACATGCATACAAACATGTAGATCTAAGCAAAGCATAACCGTAGACATGATATCAAGCATGTGGGCACGTAGACCAAAACATCAACACATAAGAAAGAAGGATCTAAACATGGCATAAAGTATAAAGCATGAAGAAAGGCAACTAGCACATGAACAAACATGGAAGCATACGGAAATAAACCAAAAGCATGCTAAAAGCAAAATAAAGCAAAGAGCATGCTAGATAAAGCAATAAATCATGTTATTAAAGCAAGAGAAATCAAGATAAAAGCTAGATGAAGCTTTAAAGAAAAAGGGGTATGGATAGTAGCTAAAAAGCTACATCCATACCCCTTAAACCTCAAATCCAAGGTATGAAACCAAGGAGAGGAAGATGGAAGGTATGAACACTACCTTGTATTTTTGGTGAAGAGAATAATCAAGAGGCTTTGATGTGTTTTTTGTGTTTGGAAGAAAGGAGAAAAGCTCAAAATTTATCGAAGCAGAGAGCAAGCAGCAAGGAAAGTATCCTCTCTTTTTTTGTCTAGATGGGGTTGATCTTGACACCCCTAGAAAGATCTTTACTTCCAGTTTCTAAAAAGGTATGGATCTCGAAAATCCAACAATCAAATCAAAAGTTATAGCTCCCGAAAATTAGAGGTGCATCGATCGATGCGTTAACCCGGCTTTCATGATATCTCAGCCGTTCTAACTCTGATTTCAACCCATGAATAGTCATTGGACTGATAATTTGATAATCTTCGCAATGGCGTTGGTTTCAACCCGTTTTGACAACCGGATCAAAATTAGGGTTTCTAGGGCCCGTCAAGAGTCAATTGTGAGTCAAACTTGGTCAAAGTTGCCAAAAATCTCTGAAAAGCTCGGGTTTGATGTAAAACTTTGAAAGGTGCTGTTTTGAAGGGATTTTGACTTTATTTGACTTTCGGTCAATCTAGGGTTGACTAGGGGCATTTTGGTCATTTTAGCTAAAAAATGCACTTTGGGTGCTCCGGTGTCCAAACAAGTTATGCCATGTAATTCTGGATGTTCTCGTGCCCCATGGAGAGAAAATGACTTTTTTTGAATTTTTCGGAGTCCAACACGCAAAACGAGGGCGAACAAAATACGATATCAATAGCTACCCCTCTTTATCTGACATCTCGAGTGCAATGAGAGGTGTCAGATAAAGAACATGATTTCAAATTTGGTCGCCCCCAAATTGTGTGTGGAGACTACTCACGGATCAAGACCGGATTTTACCTGACTGGACCGATCTGCTGCAGTTGCTTCTGAAACATTTTCTGGACCTATCTCTGAGCTTTGGGAGAGGAAAAGGCTCTCTTTTTTTTGGGAGGGGAGTTTGACCCGGTCAACTGGTCAACGCTGACCGGTGGCCCTTCAGGGTACGCCAGGCTAACCCGACAGCCCAGGATGGTGCACTGAGCAGCCTAGGCCATACAAAGGCCTATAAAATCCCCCTTTTGGCTCATTTTGATCTCATTTCACTCCTTCCTTTAACTTCTCACTTCTAAAAAGTTCACTAAAGCAACTTGCGAACTTAGTGGGTCCAGCTTATTTACTTCAGTCTGCTGCTTTAGTCTCTTCTGCATTTGAGGTCAATGTCTATCTTTCTTCTTCTCTTCTTTTTTCTGCAAAATGTTAGTAGCAATACTACTAGGGATGCATGCTAGTGCTTATTTTAATTTTGGAATTTTCATAAGCATATATTTTTTGCCATGATTTATGCCATGCTATCTTAGGAAAATGCATATATTTTTTGCTTTTTGTCTGTGTTATATGGGTATGCAAATATGCAGGAATTTAAATGCTGAAAATAAAATGCAGAACATAGGTAAAGGGACTTACCTGGTAGTCAGGAATAGTGGAAATGGTGAGACGTACGGCATGGCCGCTAATTAGCCTCATAATAGGATCAGACAAAAAGTAGGTGAATGCTGAGGAGCCCTCACCTTCAAAAAGAGTAGGTGAACGCTCCTTCCTTTTTCATGAAGAAGAGGAGGAAGCCATGAAAGAAAAATGTAGCAAAAAGCAAAAGGGGTTGGAAGCAGAAGAAGACGGCAAAAGGAGGAAGCAAAAGAGAAAGAGTGTATTGGAAAAGATTTTTTTGAAAAAGTGAAAAGGTGCTTGGAGGAAAGGATTGAGGTGATGGCAATAATGGCGTGAAGAAAAAAGTTGAAGAAGATGAAACATAGAAAAACGCGCCAGTTGCCAAAATTCAATTTTATAGGAAGGTTATTTGCCTGTTATTAATGGGAGTTATGGGAAACATAAAAAAAGGAGGAAGAGGTTTACCCAAACATTTAATCCTCAACTGCCACATTCCTTGAAAAGAGGGGAAGTTACAAAAGAAGTGGGATACGTGGGATCAGGACACTAGAAGACACCAAAAAGGACCCCGAAGGAAATAAAAGTACCAACCACAGAGCCTTGGGAAGGCCAAAATCTTGTTTACTTACGCATGGGCTGCAGGCAACCCACGAGCTTGGGGGGCTAAACGTTGAGGTCCAAAATATCACAAGTATTGTGTTGGGGCCCAAAACATCACAAATATTGGAATCTAAAACCCAATTGGGCCCTCAAAGACAAGTAAGGCCCAATCCGCCAACCAAGGCCCACTTAAAATAAGCAAAAGGATGCCCAAACCTGCGAATGGATAAGCTTTGGGTCTTAGAAAAGAAAGGAAAATGAAAAAGAAAGTTCATCCCAGCCTCTATGAGGAAAATTTCCTGAGGAGCCCAAAAAAGGATTGGACCAGGATACCTTAAGACTCCCAAGAACCTGGAATCCTCAAGAAATGTAGAAAGAGATCAATTTGGATTGGGAGAGCTCAAGGGAGCATGCTCATGGACAAAAGGAACGAAGATAGGCATGTCCCATCAGCCGCCTATGGTTCAAAAAAAGACTGATGACTTAGGAATCAGCATTTCATGAAAAGAAGCTTGGTGCCTCAGGGAACGCAAGAAGGTGGACCATGAAGGAAGGTGGTTGGGGATCTTTCAACCTGATAAAGAGGAATATGCCCATTTAGAGAAAATGACAAATGGTGAAGCAGCCAAAAAGGTGGGCCTAAAAAATGGCATTTAGAAGGTTTGGGAAGAGAAGATTGAAAGTCGGCTCTTAGGACCTCCCAAAAGAGGAAGGTTAGCTGGAGACTTTTTGGAGGGAAACCTCAAATAGGGAAAATAGTGAGAAAACAAGGAAGGGACTAGCCACCAATGTTGTAGCCACCAATTTTGCTGACAACATTGGTTCTAGTACCCAGGGCAACAAATGGAGGGAATCAGTGGTACACCAAAAACCTTAGGAATGTACTATAAAAGGGGGTAAAGCCATCAGCAAAATTCATTCAACAATAAGGAATCAGAGCAAAAAGATCCTTTGAAAAACTTTAAATCTCAGAAAAATAGAAAAAGGGAAAAACACTGTGAGGGATCCTGAGACAAACACTAGAGGATACACTTGGATTCAAGGGGATTCAAACCTCACAAGTCTTGGAAGCCTACAAAGAGCTCTCTAAGTCTGTGACTTTTGAACTTATTCGAACCTTGTGACACATCCCAGTGAAAAGAAGGATCCAATGTACTAAAACTCAAAAAATAATGAGATATTATTTATCATTCTGAGGATCTCCTGCGTCTTATTTATCCTTTTTTTCATTCCTTATTGTTCCTTACTATACAATACGTATATATTTTGTATGTATAAACCAAGCCCGGTCCACCAAGCCCGGTCCACCAAACCACAAGCATAAGTCTCAGGATCCCTATTTCTATTTGGGCCTGGGTACTAAAAAAATAAAAATAAATAAATAAATAAATAAACCCACAATCTCCTTAATTACAGAAAAATGCTTATGCTTTTATATATAGTATTAGATATAATATGATACATTGATTGATTGATTGATTATCAAGTTCACCTTAACACGGGTTAAATATAGTGTTTTGACAAGGGTCTAAACCCAACCGCCCCAAACAGATACAAATGATACATAAAATGAATACATCAAAATATTGTCATTGCAATTTAAATTTATGTTCACCAACATCTACAATACTTAACAATTTATTTTTTGAGAAAAAAAAGTAGTATAGAGAATTTGTATTCATTGTGGAACTTTATATTCTTTCATTAGGTATTTATTGCATTTGTATCTAACCCCACATCTCGAACCCTTTCTCTCCTAAACCCCCAAGCACTTTGTGTATGGGGAGGCGCCAATTTTAAGTATATAATATATTTCTAAGTTATAGCTAACACGAATACATCTAAAAACGCCCAACTATGAATACATTTCCCACGTTAGAATAAGTGACAGATAATTATTTTAAGGAATAGAAATAAATTAGTATTCTTTTTTTGGACGGGGGAACATTCTAGAAAAAAGGTCCTTGGAGAACATATTCAGTTTTCTGTGGGGGGTGGGAATTGATATATCCCCAATCCATACAATAGTCAATAGTTTCCTCTTGCTTTTTTTTTTTTTGGGCTTTTGATAAAAGAGTGGTGGGTCATCGGTACTGGTTTTGTTCCTTTGTTTTTAGGTCCTATTGGCATCGTCATTTCTTGTCTCACTGAGATCAATTCCTTCACTTGGATTCTCATTCTGTTTTTCCCAATAACTTTACGCAAAAACCATATCAATCCAGAAAACAGGAAGAAAGAAAGCAGCAACAGCAAGAACAACTAAATGTATAACCACTCACAGTCACAGGTCCCTCCTCTTACTAACAATAACCACAACCAACACACAAATAACCCCTACATCATCATCTCCCCTGATCCCACATCGTCTTATTCATCTTGCAAGCGTGAGCACTCACTACTTTTGTAACCACGCTTCTACTTTTTTTACAGTCATGATTGAACATGTTTGGTTTATTAATTGTTTTTTCTTTGAAAAGAAAAAAAGAGTTCTTATTGTTGTTATTATTGGTAAATAAGCTATATATGGTCCGTGATAGTGCAGGTCCGATAGATAGGATGTTTGACACGTTGAGTCGGTGTGGAAAGAGGGTTGAATATGCCACAAGAAAAGCAGAGGCCATAGCCGGCGATGTCTGGCATCACCGTGAGTCTTCTCAACAATATTGTTTTCTCTCTTTTAACTGCAACAGTAACTTGCTGCAGTGGTGTTTATGTGAAACAGTTCATGATTCTTCTTCTTCTTCTACTCTGCTGCAATATCTGCTTTAACTTTTTTGACTGATCTTGATGGTAATCAAAGAAAGAGCTAGCTTGAAAGGGGTGATGTCATGTGACTAGAAATAATGTGTGCTCCTATTAACTCAACTAATAAAGTCTCTTGTTATTGCATAAGGGATTTGGGAGTTCAAACCCACCTACACAAAAAACCAATTGGTGTATTTTCCCTTTAAATGCTTTTTAAACATTAGTGTTTTGGATGCATCATTCACACTACCCTCACCCTCAAGCCTCACAATCACAGGGTAGCCAATATGCATACAGTTCCAACCAATTTTTAATTTAATGTCAATTCCATTTGTTTCTCCCATGCTCATCTCAAGCATAAAGGCATGCTCTTACTCCCTGCTCGTCATCTTACTTTCACTAAATAGCCAGTTACCCTGCTTATTTTGATCCATTTCTCAAATAAAGCAGAGCTTCATTTTGGGATACGTCTACATCATTTGGGACAATTGCGTGGCTATTGGACATGAAACTTACTACCTTTAATTTATAAATAAATTCTGTATAACATACATGGCACTGAATAAGATTGATATATTATGGGAAATCTATTAATTTAGTGGTTTCTTCAGACTTTCAAAAAAGAAAATTTAAGTGACTTTTTGTGTGTTTGAATGCTTGAAATTAGAAGGCAAGGCAGTATGTTCTTCAACTCATAGCTTCTTCTTCTTCTTCTTCTTCTTCTTCTTCTTTCACCCCTTTTCTTCCATTTTTGTGATTGAGAATTATTTTACTAGTATGTCCCCTTGAAGTCTGCCCGACAGTTAGAAACAAGAGGCCTTTTATGGGTTCCATCCAAAAGCATTAGTATTTCACTTTTTCTGAGCTTTTCAGTATCAAAAGCTAAAGGAGCTGAGCTCCATCTCTTTGCTGGGTTTGAGAAAAATTAAGAACTTGAAATTTCCAAGATAAATGTTGAAGGAGATTGCTACAAGCCTTAAGCATTGCAAAATGCAGAAAGGAGTTCATGAAATCTATAAGATCTGCTTACAATGCCAAAATACATTTGAAGAACATGGGTATAGACCATCTTATCATTGTTGAGGGGAAATACGTGAAGAAGTTGGAAGCGGGCAGATTTCATGCAAAAGAAGAAAGAAAAGGAGTGAGTGGGAAGCATTACAAAGAGTATTTACCTTTGAATATGATTAACTTATTTGCTTTCATTTATCTCTTCTCCTTCAAAGGAATCCTCTCTCTCTAAAATTTTTCTCACCATCAATGAAAGGATTAGCTTAACCCTCATTTAAAAATATTGTGGACTATAGAACTGTAAGGAGTCATTAGATTTTGAAATGAAGTGCAGCAATGAGTCTGACTAGCTTGATTGTAATAGGTAAAGGATGATTTTGTTGAAGTGAACTGGAGAGGATCTCAACTTGGTCCTTAGTACTATGATCAAAGCATTGTTGCATATAATTCCATAAGGTATCTGGACAAAGTTTGGCTACCAAACTTAATTGTAGCTAATAACTACAACTCCACTCCATATCTTTTTATTTTATGTGAATTTTGACAAATCCACTATTGGATAACATTTTCTTCTTATATCCTCCACGCTTGCAAAATTTCCATAAAATCAAAGATCAATAGCTATATCATCAATTAAATGTATAAATTTCAAGTTTCTGTAATCTAAAATTATACATAAAAAATAAGTTTATAGATTGAATAGTAAATAACATCTTATTAGCGCAAAATTTAATATGCATTTTAAAAATATAAAGAATATACAATCCAACAGTTATATTTTCAAAATATATAGCCATTTTAATTGTTTTAGTGGGAGTTGTAGCCAAACTTTGTCTAAGGTATCTAAATTGTAGACTGATAGTATTGTAATTTGTACTAGAGGCTACTTCAGCTATTAACAGTAAAATGATTTGCATATCCTGTAGTCAGAAATCACTTTCTGTTCTCTTTCCTTGGGCTTCTACAGAATTACTTCTAATATGACTTTGTATGGCACATAGGATTACCATCAAAGAAATAATCATTAAATTCTCACTTGATTGCATAATTCTGTTACCTATTGCTTCAAATATGCATTTTGAGTCAGACAATTAATCTACTTTTTTGTATTACAGTCAGAGTTAGTCCTAGTCTCACTGATGCAGCAATGGCAAGACTTGTTCAAGGGACAAAGGTACTTGCTGAAGGAGGGCTTGATCATGCATTCCAGCAAGCATTCAATATCTTGCCAGGAGAAGAGCTATTGAACTCGTATGCCTGCTATTTATCAACTACCTCCGGACCTGTGATTGGAACGCTTTACTTATCCACTAAAAGAGTAGCATTTTGCAGTGATTACTCCTTCTGTTGTTATTCATCCACAGGGCAGCCAGAGTGGATGTACTACAAGGTACTATCATTCCTTTTTCAGTTAATAATGCAATCCTCGACTCATATTATTAACCAAACCATGTATTGGCATTGGCAACCATTAGATTATCGTTTCTCAATATCTTAGTAGATAACTTTTAATCGAACTACAAGTTCAGGTTTTTGAGCTAAGAGGCAAAGTTAAGAACAGAGTTTTGAGCATGCATACAAGAATTGAACTCTAATAGAGCACCAATTATTGTCCACGAATTAGTTGAGTTTTCTTCCAACTTGGGGATTGTCTAAAGATATGAAGTGTGAAGAATGTTTATGTTTGTCAGCTGCGTACCGCGTTATTACTAGAATGTTGATAGTCATACAATTGGCATCTTAAGGCTACCAAATCAGCAGATTGATTGTGTTTCATTGGTGGAAAGCATATCAGATATTTTAAAAATATCCACTTCTTAAGTTTAAAGTGGGAATGGTTGCATCCATTGAGAAAAAGGAGAAGGGAAAAGAGAGAGATGA
The DNA here is from genome assembly GCA_023055345.1 of Quercus wislizeni. Taxonomy (NCBI): domain Eukaryota; kingdom Viridiplantae; phylum Streptophyta; class Magnoliopsida; order Fagales; family Fagaceae; genus Quercus; species Quercus wislizeni. Next base: position 27,961,033 of record JALGQJ010000006.1, read on the forward strand.
ACCCTTTTGCTGAGAGCAAATGAATATCTTCTTCTTCTTTTTTTATAATTTGTTAGTAATGGGTCCTTTCTCGATTCTTTTTGTTATTTGAATGGGGAATACTTCTTAAAATAAAGGGATAACTGATTCCATGATTTCTTGTCCAACATGAGAAGACCCTGCAGTAATCATTAATAAAATACAAAAAAGCCAAACAAACAAATTCACCTGCAAGCCAAACGAACACATTTTTTCTTGTGCTCTAGCAATGACTCCTTTTGTAGGATTACCGTTATGTACATTTTAGATTTCAAAACTTTTTTAAGTAACAAGGATGAAGGTTTAGTTAATTTAAGCTGCAAATTCGAGTTCATACATCTTCACTTTCTAAGTAATTGAATTTTAAATTTTTATTTCGATTAGTATGAACTTATATTTTTATATCTGCTGGGTCAATATGTAGATGGTTGTGCAGCTTGATCAATTGAGAGCAGTTAATCCTTCTGCTAACAGATTGAACCCCTCAGAAAAGTACATCCACATTATCACAAGGGATGGTTATGAATTCTGGTTCATGGGATTTATATCATATGACAAGGCACTCAAGAAGCTAACTGAGGCTTTACAGCGAGCTTGTAATTCTTCAGGGGTGGTTTCACGAGTTTAAGTGCAACATTGCACGTAATTGCTTGTATAATTTAGACAGACAGAGAAGAATGTTGGACTGCAATGTTTAAACAACTGTTTTTCTTTTTTCTTTTTTCTTTTTTTGAAAATAAATCGGCAGTTAAAACAACTGTTTGGTTTCCATTTTGTGTAAACAAATTTCAGGGAGGTTTCACGAGTTTAGGTGCATGACACTACACAGGTAGAAAGTTTACAAACAAAAATTTGTTGGGTATATAAAGTGACACCAACAAAGAGTCACATTGCACAACATGCCGTGTGCATGTTCTAGTTCCACTGCCACGAGTCCATAGATTCTCTCTTATTATTTATTTGTTGATGTTTGTGTCACTTTATATTTTACTTACACTTGTCACACACTTGGGATGCACTAAATCATAATCGGTGAAAGTTTTCTGCTATAAAAACAACCGACTTTTGAAACATAATTGTTCTTTTTTAAGAATTAAAGAGTCATGATATTTTGATTGTAATATTAACTGCCTATAAATTAAGGGTATAAAACAGATTCACTTTCATGTACCTTCATCATTTTTAGCAAGGTGTTGGGAAACAGGGTTAGATTTTATGGGAAATTTTTCACTCGTTGGAGGGTCAAGTGGATGTTCTTGCTTACTGCAGTACTAAGATGGAGCAATTTTTTTTAGAGAAATGAACTGCACGGGTATATGGGCGCTAATGCTACGTGCAAAATAGAGCAGATGGTACTTTGATGTAAATACCATTGAAGTAACTGCTCAAGGGAATGTCGTTGGCTATGAACATTGGACTCAGGAGCATAAAACTCTTGATGAAGTAAAGGGATGAACCATAATAACACTAAAATGGGATGAACCAAACCAGTCGTACCTCAGGCATCTCTTTGATGAAGCAAAGGGAATTCAACGACTAGGAAGTGCTACAAATTGGGAGAGAAGTAAAACAGGGAGCTCAAAAGCTAAGCCAAGATGGCTATGTTTTACGGATGAAGGAAAACACTATATTCATGTTCTCATACATCAAATTATATAGAGGTTTTAGGTATTTACCTCTTGGGTTCAATAACAAACCCAAACTTCCAACATTCCATCAATGCTAATACACTTTGAGCCATAACCCAAGCTAATCCAAACATGCCAAAAACCATGGACCAAACTTCATTAGCAAAAAGGGTGATGAAATAACAGATGTTCAATAAACTCCCCACTCCACTTGCACATAAAACTCCAATCCACCACACACAAACACCTTTTGCAGAGGTTGTTCATAATTAAGATTTTTCCCTTAGAGACTGTCCACGCAACTTTGGAACCTTTGTCTATTATATACTCTTCCAAGGAAAGCTTTTGGATCCTATAGCAATCAAAGCTTTATAATAAGATTTTACCTCAAAATCATCTCTGGTGGTAAGGATCCATTAAACACAATTGACAATCCTCCCCAGAACTCCCAATCTTGACAAAATATAACTTCTCTATAAAGTAAAGCAGAAGCTACTCTTCCCAATATAAGGTCTGGTGAGAGAGATATTACAAAAAAACAGACCCTGAAATATAATCTGCTAGAGCTGCATCTTTATCCCTGGCTAGACGAAAAATATCCGGATTAGCATCCTTTAGACATAAGTCTCCATACTCTTCCATATCCCTATCTTTTTTCCAGACTTTGTTTGGGTGGACTAATGCTTCGGGGGTTTTATCTTTTTCTTTGTTATCTGATTAGACTGATTTGCTTGATAGATGTACTTTTTTATTCTTCTTTGTACCTATGCTTTACTTAATACACATCTTGTGTGCTCTGGCTGTCCTTGTACTAGTTTTTCCTTCAATGAAGTTTATTACTTATTAAAAAAATAAAAAATAAAAATAAGTCACCACACCAACAATCATACCAAAAACGGATGTCACACTCACAACCACTACCCACTTCAAACATAAGAAAACTCACCAAGCTCTTCCACCCATTTTGAAGATTTCTCCATAAACTGACCCCATTGGATTCTGTCAGCTACCCGGAAGTCCAACCACCCCAAGGCTACCATATTTCAAAGCAACAACATCACAACAAATTGCCTCCTTTCAGTAGTAAAACGCCACAACCATTTGACAAGCAGGGCTTGGTTAAAACACACCATACTTTGAATGCCCAAACCCCGTGGCTGAATCAATTGGCCAACGGTCTTCCAATTAACCAAATGAAAATTTAAAAGAGCCATCTAAATCCCCCAAATTTAAAGAGCCATCTTAACCAGAAAAATTATCATTTTTCTACAGTAAAATATCAGGATAAAGAGTGTTTTACATTGTACAAATCAATTAAGGGTTCGATTTAAAACTGATATTTGACCAGAATCCCCATTCAACAAGAAAACCTCCAGAGGAACATAAGGAGAGGTCATAGATGATCCAAATCTATAGGTAGGTTGCAGTATTTTAGCACCTTTGGCACATTGAATAATCCGAAGACGTGGTCCAGTTCTCATCTGCCAGATCTGCAGGAAGTTGTCACATGAGAAAACATACTCAGAAATCATTCCAGTACTTTGGTGAAAGATTATTGGTGGTGAAATGCTTATGTTGGCTGGGCACAGTAATAGCATCTTGTTTTAAGTTCATGACATTTTGAAATTTTGGATAAGAAACAATAGATAAGAGTAATAAAACTAAGGGCATAACAAGATTTTAAGGTCATTAACATCCAAAAGTGAGATAAAGGACAAGAAACAAGCCTCAGAACCAAATATTTACACACTCAAGAATATTAATAGAGATTGAACAAGTAGTTCCTTAAAGAAACCAAAATTATTATCAGATTACTAACTTCATGAAAGCAAGAGTAATTCTGTTACTCAAAAGCAGAACATGGAAGATGACATTCCAAACATTTCACATAGTAGGTTAAATAAAAATAGTATTCAAAGGATAATTGACTGCAGATGGCATGGTATGTTCTCAAAAATAGAAATTTAAAGCAGATAACAAATGAATGCAGAAGTAAATAAGTAATTCTAAAAAAATTCAAGGAAGTTGAACAATATTTTATTTTTCACACATAATAAAACGTTTCTTTGGCAAGGGAACCATAATGCACAGAGAAAGTACCCACAAGGGTCACCTAAAGATTAAAAATGAAGCACCCTTAAGGCCAGCAAAATTAATGATGAGAATGGCATGCCTTTAGAGGTTTCAAATTTTCCAATCATGAACTTTTTGTGAAGGGGAATGTAACTGGAAGCCTCCTTTGAAAATGTACAAGAGGTGACAGAAAACTGATTCTAGTGCACAAGCATTAATTTGGGATGTTCCGGATGATGGAGGGCTCTTTTGGACCGTGGTTCTCCTTATGAAGAAGACCAATCAATGCCACCGAGTTACAATGCTCTTGGCTTGTCTAGGTTGAATATATAGGCATAATCTATTCCTAGAAAGATAGGACTACTGATAACAAAGAAAAAGTAAAATAAGACTCGGACTTTAGTCAAGGACAGCCTGTTCAAGAAAATCTATGATCAACACATTGCCCTTATTCTACTAAGAACTAAACTAAAATTGATCCAATAGTAAATAAACAATATAATAAACCATTGTTCGTAAAAGTGCACTCAAGAGAAAACTTCAAAGCCCCAAAAGCTCAGTGCTTTTCACCTCTAAAGCAAGGCACATCTGTGAATGTGCGCCTAAAGCATACCCTTTTTGGAGCTTTTTCAATAATAGCAAAGCTTAGTTTTTTTAGCTTAAAAAAATGTAAAATGTAGCTATCAGATCTTAATGTTGTTGATATATAAAACTGATTTTCATATGGAAGTCAATTTTATGGCATGATAACATACACCTAAGCCCACCCCTCCACACCTTTACAAATTCTAGGAATAAAAAACCATCCAGGGACCACACTCCACATACTGCTCATCCTCGCCAAAGGTGAATCAAGCAAGAATGGGGTCACTAAGGAAGGCAACAAGTTCTAGACTTCTAGTTCACAATACTACTCATGAGAGAGACTATTAATTTTGATGAAGTAGATGTGGAAGATGATGGGTTACAAATCTTTTGATGCTAATGATAATGGTCATATGCTTAACAAACATGATTATTTATATACTCTTAGGATTACATTGCATTGCTTTTTTTAGGCATAGAAATCATTACTCAATATTTTAGTGCTTTTTGGATTGTATCAACCATGTATTTCATGTCTTCATTTGATAATGGCTTCCAAATATTATCGAATATCATATTTGTGTATATTTTTTAAAGCACAAGAAAATCATATAAAATGTTATTTTCTTATAAGTAAAATCATATCAAATGTTGTATTTCAATTATATATGATTAGTTGATAACTTGATCATTATATTGCCCATTAATACTTAATTTCAAATTTATTACATTATCTTCTAAAATATGCGCTTCACTTCAATCAAATGTGCACCTGTGCTTTACGCTTAGGCTTCATTTGGTTGGGGGATGGAAGAGTAGGGGGATAGATGAGATTTGATTTTCCCTCATATGTGTTTAGTTGGGGGGGGAGGGGGGAAGTGGAAGGATGGAAAACTCTTTTGTTTGGTTGAGAAGAAAAATGAGAGGATAGAAAATGTAGATTGTATAAATTTACTCTCATACCCCTAGTACACTTTATTTTATAGTTTATAAGAGGTGGGGTTTTGTGGGTGGGGGGGGGGGGGGGGGAAGTAACGTAAATTGAGGGGGAGAGAGCAGATGGGTAAGGGCTTTATTGTAGTCAACAACATTGATAGTGAGACTGATTTTAATAATATTCCAACAGCGTATTTTAAGCTTTGAGCGTTTTGGGGGTGTGATTTCCTTCACCTTCCTAAGTGTGATTGCTTAGGAAGACTTAGGTGTGATTTTCTTGAGTTTATCTTTCTTTATACTCAATCTATTCACTGTTCTATCAACCATATTCGAGATCCATATCTTTAACCCTATTCAAGAAACCTTCAAGATCTCATCAAGAAATCTATTTAGTGCTGAATTCCTAAAGATCATGCAGTCACCAAGATGAAATTTTCTAGGCAATCATACACCCAATACAAAGAATCACAACCATGGTTCAACAATAACAAATGAAAAACAGGCCCCTTCGTAAACTGTGTTAATCTGCTTGATCTTACAGAATTTTACCTATTATTCCTCAAGTCCATACCTTTCTTAACTTCTCAACAATAAATATTTGCAGCAAGAATTGCATTGCAGTAAAGCAACTAAGATATATAGCATAACAAGTCACATTATTGGTTCAAGGGTGTGGAGTTTGAGGGCGTTTTGTATGAGACTGATTCAGATATTCAGGCTCAGGTAGTGGATTTTTATAAGAATCTATATTAGGAGTCTAAATCTTTTTTTTTTTTTTTTTTTTTGATAAGTAAAGAAAATTTTATTCAAAGACATAAGAATGAGTCATCCAAGTATATAGGAAGTATACAGCAGGGGACCAAAACAATCAAATACATAAATTACAAGCATCCATCAAATAATAGACCAAAAAAATAGAATGACTTCCTATGATAGACATCCAATCCAATAGAGTTTTAAAGAAGAAAAGTTTTAAATCGGCTATAGTCCTTTCAAAATCTTCAAAACACCAGTTGTTTCTCTCCCGCCAAATGCACCACATCAAACGATAAGGGACAGCCATCCAAATAACACCATTATGATGATGACCAAAATTTCCTTGCCAAAATGCAAGGAGCTCAACCAGTCTTTGGCATCGCCCAATACCAAACAAGGTGAACACCATCGACCATAACTCAGAAACAAGGACAATATTGGGAGTCTAAATCTTGGAGGCCACTATTGATGGGTTAGAGTTTGCTAGCTTGGATGAAACTGAGAGGCTATCAATAGAAAGGGAGTTTGAAGAGGAGGAGATCCAGAGGCACTACAGGAGGCTGAGGGTGATAAGGCTCCTAGGCCTAATGGTTTTACTATATCTTTCTTTCAAAAGCGTTGGTGCATGCTTGAAAGGGATGTTATGGCTTTTTTCTAGGATTTTCATAGACATTGCGTCTTTGAAAAACCTCTCAATGCCACTTTCCTTTGTTTGATTCCCAAGAAGATTAATGCACTTAACATTAAATACTTTTGTCCTATTAACCTTGTGGGTAGTTTATATAAGCTTTTGTCAAAGGTGTTGACTCATAGACTTTGTAATGTGTTGGATAATCTCATCTCCAATTCCCTAAATTCTTTTGTTGGAGGAAGACAAATTTTTGATTCCGTTCTCATTGCAAATGAATGATTGGATACCGAAAAAAGAGTGGCATCTCAAGTGTGATTGTCAAGTTGGACATTGAGAAGGCTTATGCTCATGTGTATTAGAATGTGTTGTTTAACCTTATGGAAAGGATGGGTCTTGGGGAGAAGTGAGGGAGATGGATAAGCTCATCTCCAATTCCCCGAATTCTTTTGTTGGAGGAAGACAGATTCTTGATTCTGTTCTCATTGCAAAAAAATGCTTGGATAGCAGAATAAAGAGTAGCATCCAGAGTGTGATTGTCAAGTCAGACATTGAGAAGACTTATGATCATGTGAATTGGAATGCATTGTTTAACCTTATGGAGAGGATGGGTTATAAGGAGAAGCGACGGAGATGGATGAAAGCTTGTATTTCTACTATTTGTTTTCAGTTCTTGTTAATGGGTCTCCAGCTGGGTTTTTTGGTAGCTCTTGCACTCTTCGTCAAGGGGGCCGACTATCTCCACTCCTTTTCCTATTGGTGATGGAGGAGTTGTGTAGATTGTTGAAGAGAACAGACGGGGGAGGCTTTCTTAGTAGTTTCCAAGTAGATCCCTATGCGCAAAGAGGTTTGCATATCTCTCATCTCCTTTTTCCTAACAATACCATCTTATTTTGTGATATCTCTAGGGAGCAATTATTATATACACGGATGGTGTTGATCTTCTTTGAAGCTATCATAGGCTTGAAAGTATATGTTGGCAATAGTGAGATTCTTCCACTAGGTGAGGTTGGCAACTTGGATGCTCTGGCTCATATTTTATGTTGCAAAGTTGGCAATTTGCCCATGTCTTATTTGGGTATGCCTCTTGGGGCTCATTATAAGGATTCCTCAATTTGGAACCCTATCATAGAGAGGATGGAAAAGAAGCTCTTTGGTTGGAAACGTTTATATTTGTCAAAGGATGGTAGGCTTACCTTACTAAAAAGTAATCTATCAAGCCTTCCCACCTATTATCTATCTCTTTTTACTATTCATAAATATGTAGCGAATAGATTAGAAAGAATTAAGGGAAATTTCATTTGGGGGGAGATCTGATGAAGTCTTCAAATATCTGCTTGTTTGGGATAAGGTTTGTTGGCCGGTTGAGATACGTGGTTTGGGGATCCGGAGGATTGGGTTGTTTAACCAAGCTTTGCTTGGAAAGTGGTTATGGCGTTTTGGGTAGAAAGCCACCCATTTATGGCATCAGGTTATAGCTACCAAATATGGAGATGCTAGAGGTAGCAACCAAATATGGAGAGGCTAGAGGGGATTGGTGCAGTAGAGTTGTTAGAAGGACGTGCAAAGAGTTTTTTTGGGCATGTGGTGTATGCAGTGGGAGAGGGATTTCATATTCGGTTCTAGTATGACCCTTGGAGTGATCCTAATCCTTTGAAAGATTTGTATCCTGATCTGTTTGTCAAAGCTATCTCTAAAGAATCATGGATTGCTGATTTGGTTTTTAATGCACCTGAAGGGGGAGGTAGGTGTTGAAACTTACCATTCTATCGCACTTTTCATGACTGGGAATTGGAGAGAGTGTTTACTTTTTTTTAGCATATTTACTCCAAATGCCAAGGGGGGAGGGTGATGATATCTTAAATTGGTAGTTGATTCCAAACGGTGTTTTTGATATGCATTCTTTTTATAATTCTCTATTGGACGCCCCTTCTATTTCTTTCCCTTGGAATAGCATTTTGTGTGTAAAGGTACCTAAAAGGGTGTCTTTCTTTTTATGAACAGCAACTAGGGGTAGGATTCTCACGATTGATAACCTTGTTAAGAGGAACTTGCCTCTTGTTAATTGATGTTGCTTATGTCATGATGAGGAAAATTATAGATCATCTTCTACTTCATTGTAAGTTCGCCCATACTTTGTGGAGCAAAGTTTTTCTGATGTTTGGAGTTCAATGGGTGATGCCGAATACAGTTGTTTCTCTTCTTTTTGCACAGAGGAATTAGTTAGGGAAATTTTCTTCAGTACCGGCTTGTCTTTTGTGGCTAATCTGGCATGAACACAATGCACATACGTTTGAAGACATTGAGAGACTTGTAGATCTTTTGAAGTCTTTGCTAGCGAATACTTTATTTGAGTGATCTCGTATTTGGGGTTTTCTACATTGTATTACTCTATGAAGCACGGGTGTGTTTTGGGACTCGGGTACGAGTGCGGATACGGGTGCGGGACTCGGCAATTTTTGAAAAAGGTGGATGCAGGTGCGGTGAGACTCGGCAATTAAAAAATTATTAAAAATATTTTTATTTATATTTTTAATATATTGCTAAGCATACTTTTTCACATTATATAAACATATACCAAATAAAAAATCAATATTACCAATTTTTTATTTTATTTTATTTATATGCATATATTTCCTATATAATTTATTGAAAATATTAAAATTATAAGTCTATGTTTCAACTAGTATATCAATATTACGCCTAAATATCTACCTAAATTATAATTATAATAATACGTTAATAACAACTATCACTTTTTAGAATATTAAAAGTTTAAAACAGTAATATAATATGTACGTAGATAATGAAAAAACAAAAAAAACAAAGCCACAAGTTAAAAAATTTTAAAAAAAAAAGAAAGAAAGATAGTACATTTACGTTTGGGGAAGGGTCAGACTTAATAAAAAAGTTGGAGAGTTTCAAAGTTCAGACTCTCTTTGCTACTTTCCAATGCTTTGTCACGTGACTACTGACTAAGCTCACAAAACTAAAAAGAAAGATAAAAGAGAAACAAAGCAAAGAAACTAAGAGCAGCAGATGAAAGTCAGAAGACTCAAAAACGAAGAACAAAAGAGTAAAGAGGAAACAGAGAAGAAGAAGCCTGATCTACGATTCTGCGTTGTCTGCGATGAGCTAGGATTGTTCTTCAGGAAACCAGAACGAGGTGAGCTTGAGTGCGTCTGTGAGAGAGGGGAGACGGAGAGCAGAGAGCCAAGAGGGAAGACAGAGCACAGAGAGTGAGAGAGAGCTAAAGATTGAAGTGAAGAATGTTGCGTAAGTGCGTTTTGAGAACTGAGATAGATTGAATTGAAGTGAAGAACGGTGCGTTTTGCATTTTTTTTTTTTTTTTAATTTCAGCCTGAATCGGCGGTTTCACCCGATACAGACCGATACGGCCCAAGTTGGCGCGAATCGCCCCGATTCGGCGCGAATCGCCCCGATTCAGCGCGAATTGCCCGAGTCAGGAAACGAAAAAAAAAAAGATGGACGCAGCACCGACGCGCGGGCAGCAGCGTCGCTCGCACGTCACCGCGTCGAGCAGCGTCGGACACGGGTGCAGTGGCCGTTTTGCCACGTCCGTGCATCGCAGGTATTACTATGTCTGATTTTTTTAATATCTGTTAGCTCTTCTCTTTTATTTTGTTTGTATTCATTTCAAGTGCAATGGGTTTACTATCGTAAACACAATTTACTTTTCTTATCAATGAAACTTCGATTAACTATTAAAAAAAAAATTATTTATTGGTTCAGACCAATTTCAATGATGCTTAAACCTCCTATGCTTTAGATTTTGAAAAATATACCAATTACCAAACAATAATATGCACTTTCATGAATAGGCATCAATGAGTCACTCAAACATAACAAAAGCATACCTCAACAATTCCTTTTCGAGGTGCATGAATAGCCAAACACAAACAGTAATCACTCTTCACTGGTTCATAATAATTGGAACTTGATGCTGCAGCAGTATCTCTTTTGACTAGCATCTCCATGAATAGGCAGCTAGCATCACGGTATCCCTGCAAATTATTTAAATCCACTGTTAGGGGGAAAATACTTACGTCAGACTAAAATTTCAATTTATAGATGCCAAGGGAAAACCTTCCATAACCGCACCACCACAAGTGCCTGAGTGTCTAAGAGCAATATACGACCAAGTGAATCTGTTATTGCAGCTAATGTACCACTAGGTGAGAGGGTCAGCTTCTCACCCTTCCTTGGGTGATCCTTCAAACACGTCAAAGGAGAAGCTGTCACATAACAAGTTGCCAGTCTGTCAGCCAATAGAAATTTGTAGGTAGTTGAAAGTTGGATACAGGAAACTTGGAAGGAAACACTATTCATACTTCACATTCACAATAAACTGGAAATAGACTATGTCATAGCATTTTCAACAAAGACATGATTAAATGGCACATGCAGATGTGCTACACTACAGATGTGGACTATAAAGATAAGAAGGGAAAGCACAAAGAAAAACAACAAAACCTTAGGCCCCAAACTTTTGGCATCAACTATGAATACTCAACAAACAAAGCAAGATCAACCATATGCATTCTTCTCCATCCTTCTATCATATCCAAAAACATACTCTATGTTACTTGCTTAGTTAACATGTCTCATTTTACTACTTCTACTAGTATTATAGATCTCTATACCTATTTTTGTTCCCTTAATTTAAATGAAATTGCTCTTGCTCGTTGCTACACTAATCTCTCCTTTGTATATGAACAAACCATCTCAAACAACCCTCCCTCATATTTCCTCAATGGAAACCACCCATATCTTTAAACAAATTTCTTCATTCCTTTTTTTTTTCTTTTTTCTTTTTGAGGGGGGGGGGGGGGATGTGGGGGGAGACTTGGAACCTCACCAAGGCAAGGTCATTTGGACCCATCCCTGGAGAGTAACTCACAATACACAATCCCACCTGCCAAAACCATGTATAAGGTAATTATTTATTTCATATATATCTATACTACTACTTAAGGGGCTTATCCTGTTTGGGATCCTCATTTTTTTATTCAAAAATGGCCATACACCCCTATGTTTAAGTAGAGACAAAACTAAAGAACAATCCGGTAAAAATACAACTCTAACTCCCACTAAAACATTGCCTAAAAAATAGGGCCACTCTCTTATTAGTTTTTAAATTGTTTTATCCACTTATAAATTAGATTCCCAAAATAAAAATTTTATATATATAAAAAAAAACCTCATCGCACAAGCGTGTGATGAGGCTTGTGTGTGTGTGTGTGTGTGTGTGGATAACGCCTTCTTTTTTCTTCCCACCAGACAGTTGTATTTAGATGGATGAGTAATTAAAACCTTAACTCACATTAATGAGGAAGAAAAATTTGAGCTAGAGGTCATTGGCAGCACATCTAAATATATACCCTTTATATTACATAATACACAATGGAAAAGTCTAGTGACACCAAAATTCACCAACTTTTTCACCAAAACTATTTTTCTCTCTTCTTTCTTTTGTGTTGTGGTGGGCAATGTTTTGAATACCATTCCATTCCCACCGGAATGGCCAGAATTTTTCACTCCAGTGCTTAGTACGGTGCAAAGAACCCCCTTGTTCCATATCATTCCAAATACCCCCCTGTGCCGGCCTGAACCAGTGTTCCAGCCAAAATTTCAGTATGCCGGGCGAAATGAGTGTACCGGCCCAAAATTATAACACTCGAGAGAAGAAAAAAAAAAACTTGAAAAAGAGAGAGAGGCGAGAGAGAAAGCATGAAAGAAAATTGGCAATTGATATGATGCTTGGGAAAAGTGGAGATGAGGAAAAAGATAGAAAAAGAGTTAAGATGAGGAGAAAAAAAGTAGAGAACAAAATAAAGGGAGATGGTGGACCGAAAATGAGGAGAAAACGGGTGAACATGAGAGAGTGCTGAGAGGATTTGGGAAATAGAAAAAACTAAGAAATAAATTTGGTCTGACATTTGATGAGATCTTTGACATAAATTTGGCAGGTGAGAGAGAGAATGGAGGGAAAGCTAAAACTAAAACGAAAAAGGAAAAAAAATAATAAATTCAAATTTGTGTCGGGTTTGACTTTACCCGTTTGGGCTTTTGCTAATAAAGACAAAAGACACTTCTCTTTTCTCTTTTATATTTTGTTTCATAATAATATTATTATTATACTAAATTTTTTATTTGATTGCATACAAATAAATGTTAGATAGACGGTTTTTTTTTTAATAAAAAAATTGGTTAGATAGACAAACTAAAATTAGGGATTTTATCGAGGTTATATAATATATATATATATATATATATATCTAACGTGTAATCCCAAAATAATGCACCAGTGCACACCGGTACCGAAATATTTCGTTCCACTAGTCAATCCGGAACGGTTTCCAGAACGGAATTCAAAACATTGGTGGTGGGTCTCAATGAGCTTGGATGAGTTTATGAGAAAGTATGTGAATTTTTCTGTGAAAAATCTACAGCAGAACTCACACAATTTAGGAACATAATTATTAATTAGTCTACCTCGAGCAAATGATTGAGGCTTCACTTCCAATTTTCTTGGTGACATTTGTTCACTCCGCCAAAACATTCTCGAAACAGAAGCAATTGTCGAAAATGTTGCAGGAACGACTTTTGATAAAATAGCTCCCACTAAAGACCTGCTTTTGTCTTCTGAAAGCCTTTTAGAGATTGAAATAGAACTTAGTCAACAAAATACCAATGTAAAAGAGTAAAGGACAAATAACAAAGATAGCCCTTTAGGCTGCAAAGTGAGAAGAGTCAGTTTTGTCAAGACAATAAATTAATAATCATTATAGAGAAAGATATCCCATCAGTACCTGAATGCCGAAACAACAGCATCCTCTCCAACAGCAACCGCACAGTAATAACGCTGACTTGACTGCCCAACAATAAAAGCAGCTGAATTCAAAAACCAAAATACCTTCAGAAAGTTTCCATCAATGAGATCTGGTGGACACCTTGGATTTTCAGGCATTAGGGCTTAAGGTTTGGTGGGAATAAAGCTGGAAAATAATATGGACTATAGGGTTTCAAATGGTGAAAATGAATAGTAGGACTTAGAATTGAATCAATGAGAAAATCTAAGGTTTGGGTTGCAGTTCCAGAGTAATGAACAGTAAACCAACAGTAATAGGGCTGTTTTGGGTTATTTGATGGATGGATGATTTAGGGTTTTGAAATTTTAAATTTTAGGGTTTGAAGTTGACAAATTGCTGCAGACAATAAAGAATTTGAGGGAAAAAAAGATTAAATACCAAAATATTCAAGATGTGTTATATAGTTATGATGTGGAACTTTCTTAGCACCTTTCGTACATTACTTTAGTTATTATTGAGTCTTAATATTAGAAGTTTTTTATGTTAGAAAGTTGTTGGTTCAGTTTTAAATAAGTTTCATTAGAATAAGGGCAATTTGGTAATTTTAGATTTTATGCAACCAAGGGAGATTGATGCAAACAATAAAGAGCTCAACTGCTCGAGAAAATAAGATTAAATACCAAAAGATTCAATATATGTGGTATACTAATATAGTTCTGATGTAGGATTTTCTTTGTACTTTTCATATGTTACTTTAGTTATTATTGAGTCTTAGTATTAAGGTTTTTAGTTCAGACAATCGCTGGTTAAGTTTTAATTAAGTTTACTAGAATAAAGGCAAATTGGTAAATTCCAATTTTCAGGAATGGGCTGTCCATGGCTTTAGTCCTTTTTTGTATTTGGTGTCCTTTTTCTATTTGGTTTAGAAGTTCTCAAGTAATTTTTCTTTGCTACAAGTAATTCTAGTCTTTCTAGGAATAGGTTATTTAGAAGTTCTAGCCCTTCTAGGAAAAGATTTAGTAATAGCCTATATAAAGCATTTACTGTAGTCAAAAAGACATGAGCTTAATTTAATAAAATTGCAATAGCTCATTTAAAGCTTTGAAGGTGTGATTGCTTAGGAAAACTTCATTAAGATTGCCTAGTGTTTATCCTTCTTTGTTTTTCATTCTATTCACTGCTTCTAACACCAGTCACCAAACATCCAATCTTTTGATTACTTTACCCTTAAACATCCCATCAAGGAATTTAATTTAGTGCCAAACTCCTAAAAATCCTACACCAAAATTGGTATCAGAACCCATTCAAGCTTTTTTCCTGCATCAGAAATTAAGGTGTGTTTCTAGGTTTCAAGTTGTTTGAACTCTAAGGACAGAAAAGAAAAGGAATAAACTTCAAAGCATCACACCTCAAAGAAGGTTGTAGTATCATAGAAACCACAAATAAAGCTTCATTGCTTCTGAAAAAATTAGAAAAATCATTCCTGTTCTTAAATAGAAAGCATTACATTTACATCTGTATAAATAGATTATTAATACCTATTTCTAGTAGAACTTGAACTTCTTGACCCCTAATAAGATTTGGACTATTAGAACAGCCTATCCCTAGAAACCATAAATTACAAAATTGCCCTTGACATTGAAACTAAATAAAATTAAATTAAAACGAAATTGGCTTCTCACCATCAACAAACTACTAGAAGTATTACTATGAGGAAATACTTGAACAAAAACAAGACAGCACAACATTGACAGCCTGTATAGAGTAATGTGTTGGGTTAATTACCATTTTTATCCTTAACGTTTGTCCTATATGTCAAAATGGTCCCTAACTTTTCAAATGTGTCAATTTAGTCTCTAACCTTTTGGTATTGCGTCAAAACAGTCCCTGCCGTCAAGTGGTGAATGGAAAAAACTAGAGTTGCTTACGGTGATATTAAAATATTAACTTTGATGCCTCTTGGGATGCCGCATGGCCTTAATTACAAAAACAATTTTTTAAAAAAAAGAAAGAAAAAATATCAGCCAAACTAAAATACCTTGATCTCTGATCATATTGCATAGATTCAAATAAAGCTCAGTAGACTTCTTTCTTGACTCGCCTTACAAAGCAAGAACCAATCATAGGGCACTCAAACATGTGGAACTCTCACTCTAAAAACTTTGGCCCTGGCTCCTATGCCTATCATGTGTGGAAGAATCTTCATGGGTTGATCTAGTTGTATGGTATCACGTGTTGCAGATGGTGCTTCTGCACTAACGCAAGGAAATTAGCTTCATTAAGTACAGGTAAATGGTTGTAATTGTCTATGGCACACAAATAGAGGTTTCGGTCCAAGTTTGAAGCAACTTTTGATTTTCTGTTTTAGTTCATCTAATATTGAACTTGTAATCTCCAACAATCAAATTATCAAAGCACATTAGATAGTAACATCAAATGCTTGGTCGGTGCTCTCCTTAAATCCATCTGATTCTTGTTGCAAGTGCTATGAACCCAATAGCAAAAAGGGTGTATTGGCTTTGGGGCTAGGAAGATTGTTTAAGAAAATAAAAGAAGAAGAAGAAGAAGAAGAAAACCCAACCAACAGGTCTTGGAATTTTAGTCTGGCCTTTTTTTTTTTTTAATAATTAAGGCCAAGAGGCATCCTTGCTGGTACCAAAGTTAATATTTTAATATTACTGTTAGCCACATCAACTTTTTCCATCCACCAATTCATGGCATGAACTATTTTGACACAATACCAAAACATTAGGGACTATACTGACACATTTGAAATATTAGGGACTGTTTTGACACATTCGGCAAGCATTAGGGACCAAAATGGTAATTGACCCTAATATGTTTTATAAGCCAACATCAATAAGAATATTACCACTTGTTCACTGTACAGAACCTTAAACCATGAACACGACTTTTAAAGAAACCAAGTTTACAGTAATAAAATCAAGAGAATAGTTTATACCTGGAGTTCCATCAGTGGTGGCGGCATTATACCAGTGATCGCAGCATCAGCACAAGTACCATACTTGCTAACATTCCATAACTGGAAAGGTAATCTTCCATAAGGAGTTTCTGGGCCCTCTGAACCTCGCTTTTTTGGTTTCTGATCCCAAAACTGAGTATGTGTTTCTTCAAACCATTGGCGCAGCATACTCTAAGAAAACAAGCATGCAAAGCACATTATTAGAGTCACAATCAATGAAGATCCCTAAAGGCCAGAATCCAATAACAACGAACGTAGAACAAGAATATATACAGTGCAACCATAAACTTATACTCACACAAATCATTGAATAATACCTTGTTATTTTCTTTTAGAATCCCATCAAAGACAAGAACTTACTCATTTGCATCATATTAACTATAACAATTGCATTATTAATAATAGAGTATAGAATAAAATGCAATGTACATCCTCTAAGTTTGGACCAATTTTTTTTATCTCTGAAATTTAAAAGTTCTAATTTTGGTCACTTATGTTTGGGAGTGCTTTTAATGTGACTCTTCTGTCCATCACAGCCGCACATGGCTGTTAAATTCCCACTTGTACTTAAAACAACGTACTTTTCATATTTGAAACTATGTCATTTTGAGTACTATTTAATCCATATCAACAATCCAACCAAATAAAATTCACATCAGTACTTTTATTAATTTAAGAAAAAAATTAATCCTTTTCTTTTTCTTGCTTTTGTTTTATATTCTCCCTCATCTACCAATGGCCACACCCACCACAGCTGGCTATGGCAACATTTCCACTAACTCTACCACCCAAGTATCTCTCTCTCTCTCTCTCTCTCTCAAGAGATTGTTCCTCTCCAAGGACCAAAAGCAAAATTAACCCAAATTTTGGAGGATGTACATTAGTACATGTTAGTCTAAAGCAGTTGCAAAATAATAATAATAATAATAAGAGACAGAAAATGTACCTGAATATGAGAACCATCAAAGCGAGCAACTATGCCTGGCATGACAACACAGACTTCTTCTGAGGAAGTAGTGTCTTGGGTCAAATCTCTCTTTGTTCCACGAACTCTCAACTTAAGAATTCGCCCAGGATGTATCATCTGTGTAATTGAATTTTCACTAGTTTCATCAACAATTTTTTTAAGCTCAAAAAAATAAATAAATAAATAAATAAGGAGGTAAACTACTTTTTGCTCAAAGATGCTGATCAAACAAAGCAGGAATGTATTGTTCAATTTTTATCATAGTATTTTCAAACAATGATGATGATGATGATTACAAATTGGTTAAAACGTAGAGAGAGGAGAGTGGGGCAAACCTGTTTGTGAATGAAATGACCAAGCAGAGAGTAAAAGAGCAAATAGCCGGAAGACGTGCCGGCCACAACAACCCGAATATCGTAATCTTCAAAAACGAGCCACTCAATGGCTGTAATATGCTCGGACTCGATCGGGGACAAATCGGGTCGGATGCTGACACGGGAATCGGGCGAAGAAGAAGAAGATCCGAATCCGAGGAGGAGTATGAGGGAGTTGTGAGCGAGCGCTAGTGCGTGAGTGTCCAGAGCGCACACAAGATTTGGGTCCTCCACGAGCCACCCTTCCTTTCCGGCCCCAACCAAGCTCAGTTCCTCGCACGCAATGCAACCCACTTCCGTACTACTGCTACTCTGCTTCCGCCTCCACATTTCTTCTTTTTTAATTAATTAATTAATGTGATCGGATCAATCTTTGCTGAGAGAAATGAAATGGAATGAAAGTTCAATTTCAATGTGTGCTGTCTTCTTCTTGAATCAATACAATACAATCCCATCCTATACGTCCTCTTTTTTCATTTTATAGGAAAGCTAGGCAGGCCCTCGATTACCAATAAAAATGACAAATTTTCTAACTCTACCGCTTTTTTTTATCACAAATTCTATATCCTAGGTTTTTATCCGATTAGCAACCTCCTAGTTTAAAATTTTTTGTAAAAATATTGTCAACATCATATTTCTCTAAAAGTATATGTAAAATAATTTTTTTCCCACCAATCCCAAAACGTTTAGTTTATATATTTATTATGCAAAATGCATTTTTGCTATTGCTCTTGTGCAAATATAAACAAGAACTATTGTCTTGTATTTTAGTTTTTATTATTTTTTATTGTTTTTGGATAGTGGTTGTAGTATGTGAATAGGGAGAAACAATTTTTAAAAATAAAAAATATTGAAATTTTAATAAAATAGAGTTTAGAATAGATAATTTAATGTCAGTGTTTTGAAAATAAACAACAATTTTGGCATAAGCATATATCAATACTCTTAGATCATCTAGAAAGACTAGAATGTTATCCAGACTATCGATATAGTCAATTAAAAACCCAACATGAAATAATTAGATAAGTGTAGCCTAACCTTTTAAATTGGGTGTTAAATTAACATTTTCAATGATTTACTTTAATCTAAACCTTAGGAGGTCAAATATGAAAAATAATTGTTGCTGATTAAATTGTAATCAGGCCAAACCAAGTAGCCATATGTGAAGCCCAACCTACACACAGGCCCAAGAGTATGCCAAGTAACCGATAACCAATTCATTTGTTATTTATAAATGTCTAACAAACCAGACATCAAGTCCAAAGTTAAGGTAAAAACTTGATAATGCGTTAGGCACCCAAACGGCCAAACCTATGCGGTTGGGTGGGTCAGCTTCCACTTCAACATTCCATAGTTATATTCCAATATAGACCAGTGTAACAGCGTTCCCATTGGCAATTGTAAATGAGAAATGTAGGAAAAATTTAGCGTCAAGGTATAAAAAGAGCCCAACAGTTAGAATTGTAAAATCTAAGAATTGCAAAAAAATTTACAATTGTGCTACATTAGGATGGCACTGTAACACAATTGTAAACCAAAATATTAATATTTTATTCCTTTTTCACTTTTTGCTTTCATTGATATTTTGTCTTTCAACTCCTCTCTCTCTCTCTCTCTCTCTCTCTCTCACCATTCCCTCTCATCTCATCTCTTTTTTTTTTCTTTTTCTTCTTTTTCAGTTCTAATTCTCTCATTCAATCCCTCCTCCTTTCTGTGGGGATGACTGATGAGTGGTTGAGATGGAGAGGAAGAGAAAAATGAGATTGAGAGAAAAAAAATATTTTATTGTTTAGATATATTATTTAATATGTTGTATAGGAAAATAAAATATGGAATATTTGGTGTGTCGTAAAATGGTAAGATATAATTAATAAAATAGCTTTTTAAAATAGTAAAATAAAATAGGATAACTTTTCCGGATGCAAATGCTCTAAAACTAAAAGCCCTATCCTAAATCCTAATCACATATCAACTCAACACGTGCAACGCAGAGGACATGCACGTTGGAGTAATGTGTTGCCCTCTCAGTAGGTTTGAACTCTATATTATATTGATGTGTTAAGTTTAAACAACCTGCGATAGAAGAAGAATGATGAGAGCAATAAATTATCTTGTGAACCATTTGTGGAAACTGGAAATCACCCACTCATATTCATGCTAATTGTTGTCATGGTGAGTCGGTGACAACTAATTATTTAGGATCCTTTCTTAAGATAACCCTTGTTTTATTTATATATATGTATATATATGTATATACATATGAAAAAATTTCCAGTTTAATCCAAATTCTCCAAAACAGATTAACTGATCAATAAACAGGGTACCCCAACCCCCCCCCCCCCCCCCCCCCCCCCCCACAAAAAAAACACACACAGAGAGGACCCAATTAAGGAAATTTAGCCAAAATACTATTCTACTTAAGCTTTATACAAAAGAAAACCCAATCAAGGGAAAAATTCTGTTCTACTTGAGCTTTCAGCTTTATACATAAGTTTCCACAGAGATCCCAATGCAAACATGACTGATTAGTAATTAGGATAATTTTCAGTAAACGATCACTCGCTAGTCAGTCCAATATTAACTGCCAAAGTGACACTGATGTCAATCCTTGAGAAGCCAATGACCACTAAATTCCCCTCAGGCACCAAAGTATTCCTCGGGGACAAAAAATTTCAAACCAATGGCCTGCAATCACAAAGAAAATTTTGTGCAGAAAATAATAAACCTTCTTTAACCCAGGATATTTATGTGCATCAAACAACCTCATATATAATGCTGACTGCCACAGCACACTGGAAAAGTAATGATTTTACCAGCCTTGCTGATGTCCAAATACTAAAAAGCATTTTCAGATATACAAAAAAATTCTATATATTAAAGAAAGGCTATTGTTGGGCTAATCATCTAATTGAACTTCAAAAATAAAATACAAAACTTCAGCTAAAGAGAAGCTAAGAAGCCTCAGACTGCAAGCCCAGCTTAGAATCTTAGACCACTATAAGTCGGCATTATGAAATGCTAATTGACAGTTTCATAACGTAAAGTTTCCAGGACAATCCTAGTTATATCATCCCAAAGTTAAGTCATTCATAGAGTACTTGAAAGAGATATTTTCTGTTCTGAACTATTAAGAAACTCTAGTAAGATTGCCATCTGAAAACCTTATTAAAAAATTTAGAAAGGAAAAAATTATAAAAAATATCATGTTCCAGAATCAAAAGTTTCACTTGTCTGGATCAAGCATTACTGAGAAGTAGTATGAGCAGACAGAGAAAGGAAAGCAACAATTATAAAAAAATAAAAAATAAAATACAGGTAAAAACGATTGGAAAAAGAATTACACAAGAATGGAGGTGAAAAATTATTGAATCACAAGACTTAATGTGGAACGGTGAAACAAGACTACCACATAAAAATAATAAATATGCTCCAATAAAACCAAAATCTTACCTCAGCAAATTTAATATCAGCATCACTGTGATCATTCTCTCTCCCAGCTGCATCACCAACGTAAAAGGATCTACAATGCAGAGATATTTTTGGAGAATTAAATATTATAAAATTAAGTATCCAAATAAATTCCTATAGAAGAATGGACAAGATAGCACTGAAAATTTTGCTCAATGTTGGGAAAATCTGTCATAGAAACAAAGCAAAGAAACAGAGGGAATGGAAAGTTAACTGATCCATATCAATGGAAATGCCAGAGTTGAAGTGCTTCTCCATAACATGCCACATCCCTGGTTTGGGTTTACGAAAGGGGTCTGCCGCCTGGTTGGAAGATTCACCTAACCCACAAGCTATAAAAACCTGCACAAAGATAATTACAATTCAACTTGCATATTTTACTGGATACTTTTCACATCAATGCGAGCTATTATTTCATTGAATAAATTTGATAGGACAAGTGATACAATAGAGGCCCTAAATCATATATTCCATTTCTTTTTGAAAAATAGTATTATCGTTATAATTTTCCTATAAATTTCTAGATACTCGGCCCTACAATAGAGGCCCTTGATTTGTTAGAAGCTTGGCAAGGTACCTTTGGTAGACACTGAAATATAGCTTTTGAAGGATTGTGCCTCATTGCATTGTGTGGTGTCTTTGGAGGGAATGGAATGTGAGACACTTTGAGGGATGTAAACGGTCTATTCTTTTTTTGAGATTAAATCTCTTTTTTTTTTTCATATTTTACTGGATTAGAGTGTTGCTTTTAAACCTCTTCCCTGTTCTAATTTTCTAGATATGCTTGAGCACTGCAATTTGAAAGATTGCTTGTACTGCTCCCCAAGTACACCCCCAGCATACACAGGTGCTTCCTTTTTTGATCAACAAAATTTTCATTTCTTATAAAAAAAAAAAAAAATTCTAGACCCTCGTTTGCTCTTGCCTTTTTTTCCCCGTCTTATTAAACTCTAGTATAGTTTAAGCCCTAAACATTTCTCCTACAACTTTTAACCCTAGACTCACAAATTCTCCTAATCCTAAACTCTAGACTCACAAATTCTCCTAATCCTAAACTCATGGCAAGCACATAGAAAGATTTCCTGCATCTATCTTACGCCAACTGCCTTCGTGAAAAATTTGAAATTCAGGTCCAAAGAACTAGAGAACCAGAATAATTTGAAACTTGATGTCATGTCAAAAGGATTTGATTGTCAACTTCTTAACATATATTGGTAATAAAATTATGAGCTTATGAACCAAAAATAACTAAATGATTTTAATCCGTCTACCAAATCCCCTGATTTCCAAAAAAGTACATACATAACCAAAAGATGATTTCACTACAATTGGCTTGTGATTGTCAAAAGGAGTTGGTTATCAACTTCTTAACATATATTACTAATAAAATTAAAAGCTTATGAACCAAAAGTAAATAAATTATTTTAATCCATCTACCAAATACCCTGATTTCCAAAAAAGTACATACTTAACCAAAAGATGATTTCACTACAATTGGCTTGTGATTGTAAATAACATCACAATGACATACAAAGCCTACCTGAATTGGGACATTTACTCGCTTGATAAAATTGTTGAGGCGTCCTATTTTTGAGTCCACCGCTACCTGTCTCTTTTTCTTCCAGCGCTCAATATTTGATTCATTGGTGAAGATTACCTGATGATGATGGTTACAATAGAAAGCTACAAAAACCTATTGAACCAAAACTGCCGTGCTAAAGTAACACTTACAAATTAAGAAAGTAAGAAGTACTGTAAAAAAAGTGTGAGAACCACAGCACAATTATTAAAATTTCAACTAGCTTTCAATGAAGAAGGGAAACAAACCAGCTTGAAGCCATCATTGTACAAACTCTGTAGTTTATCAGGAACTGAAGGATACATAAGGGACCATGCATCTGAACCTACTCTGAAAGAAAGTAGAGCAGAATATTAGGTTGTCAATCAATTTATTCCAATAATCTTAGTGAGATGAATTGTACACATGAAAAATGTTTCCGGCATTAAACAGGACAACCAATCAGGAGAGAAATAGTTTACATAAACTTTGACCATGAGCATTAACAGTATAAGCTAGCTAAGCAATCAATACAGGTTAAATTCCCAGATCATTCATTTTAATCAAGTAATCAAACTGAGACAAATAACTTATCAAAAAAAAAAAAAAAAAACTAAGATAATCATGAATGGAGAAGTCAGATAATGTTAGAGATCCAACAGTTTAACGTTGTATGGCTGATTCAACAATTCTGATAAACTGCCAAATTTGGTTTTGGAATCTCTCTCAGCAATAACATAAACAGCTCGATCAATTAATAAGCTGGCCAAATTGCACTATAGAGCAGGAATCCACCAGGTATAAATAACATTGCTTACCACCAGTCACAAAATGAAGTTAAAAACTTGACAAATAAAAATAAACAGATCATTATGTATAGTAAGAGCTCCAGAGGGCAAAAATCACTCTTAGGAAATGAACAAACTTGTCACGCATGCCCCTCTTTCCCTTTCCTCTTGTCTATTGCAGTTTGCTTCTCTCTCTCGTTCTCATCTTCTCCCTCTTGATTCTCACATGTCCCCAATCTCTCCCAACTACATAGACTCTGATCCCGACCATTGCTTCCAAGCACTCAAAAAATTTCAACCTTCCTCCTCATCGGTTGTTCCTCAATCTCAATCTCAATTGCACAAATCAACCGACGACGACAACTCCAATCTATCTGCCAGATTCACTCCTCATCCCTTGGAAAAGCATATGGAAGTAGAAGATCCCTTCTAGAGTGGCCTTCTTTTTCTGGATTATTGCTTTAGGGAAATGTTTGACGATTGACAATTTAATAAAAAAGAAGGTTTGGATTTTGGACTGGTGTTATATGTGCAAGTGTAACGGTGAATTAGTTGACCACCTTTTTCCTTCATTGTCCGATTGCTATAAATCTGCGGTCTATGGTTTTGGGATTATTTGGAGTAAGTTAGGTTATGCCTAAGTCAGTTGTTGGGCTCCTAGCTAACTGGCAAGGTCAGTTTGGTCACCAACGAAATGGATATATATGGATAATTGTTCCCCATTGTTTAATGTGGTGTCTTTAGAAGGAAATGAATAGCAGGTGAATTGAAGATAATGAGAGATCTTTGCCAGACCTTAAGTTATCTTTCTTTAGAACCTTATTGGATTAATTGTCGGCTTTGCGAAACCAACCCTTTACTTCTTTTCTTGATTTTCTTGATTTATGTAATTTCAGTACTTGATTTGTTAACCCCTGTATACTCCATGTGTACTAGGGTGTCCCTTTTTTGACATCAATAAATCTTATTACATAAAAAATAAAAAGTGTAGTTTTTTGCTCGCTTTAACTGTCTAAAGCACTGTGGCTATGGAGCTATGTGCTTTGCACCTTTAAGTAAGCTTTCACAAACAGCCTATCATTTGACCGAACGTCATAATCATGTTAACAGGCTGAATGGAAAAATAGAATACATGTAGTTAATGCCAATAAGTTAAATGAATCCTACGTAGAGTTGTAATCCAATACATGTCCATGTTTCACATCAAGTTATAGTCCAATACTTGAGACAACTTGTTTTTTTAGAAATTTCTTTTATACTATAAATCTATTTGCCAATACCTTGTATTGCCCCATTTGTTTCATCATAAACATTTTCTAGAAAATTGGTCATTTTCTAAAAAACCATCTCATTTTTCTGTGTTTGGTATTGACCCTGAAAATGAGCTAAAAACGTTTTTTGGCGTTTAGTATGCACAAAAAAATCACTAACATTTCTTGCATAATTCAAAACATGTATAACATGTATATTGTGTAAAATAATTACATAATCAAAATAAAATAGTACATAACCAAGAGTGTTGTAGTTCAATTGATTGACACCTCCTAGTGTTTCTAATGAAAACATCCATAATTCCATCCTCTTTCTATTGTAACTCTCAAATTATCAATATATATATATATATAGCACATAAACATTACATAAAATTATAAAAATTTTGTATAATTTTTTATAATTATATGTCTGGTAGCCAAAGGTAATCCAAGTAGGCAAAAAAAAAAAAAAAATTTGTTGTCCACCATCTAACGTAGCACCATGAGGTTGAAATAGTTTTTTAACGCAATAGCCCTATGGGATGTCACTTCCTCGGTAGTTGTAGAAACCATCTAGACTAGCCTAATAACCTTGTTGATTTAGTTGTTGAACCTGTTACTACACAAGATATTGAAGAGCTTTGCAAAAATGGAACACAATGATAATTGGATTGGAAGCCTCATTAGATACCATCTAAAGAGGCCTTACAAACGAAGACAGACAGAGATAGAGAGAGAGAGATTGTTTTCCAAAAAAAATTAACAGAAAAAACCTCTAAAAATAAGCCTTATTTTTAATAGATTTTTCCATTGACCTATTTTTTTTATGTTACCAAATACCATAAAAACACAGAAAACTATCTTTACATAAGGTTTTCCATCGAAACAAACGGAACTTTAAGTGTAATAGAAATATTTTTTTAATAAGTAATAACTCAGAAATATATTTATAAAAAAATCATAATAAATGATTTTATAAAAAATTTAAATTGCTCAAACATAAGATAAAGCCATACCTCTTTACAGATGTTTTTACCAGGCATCCATCAAAATCAAATGCTGCAATTTTATTTGAATTGAGAAGACCATCATCCTGCAAAAAGTGAATCATATAGACCTTGTGAAGAATAAAAACTTTTTTTATAGGTACAATTTATTAAAAAACAAAAAGTGTAACAGGGAATGTGCAAATCAAAGAAAAGCAGCAAAGCAAAACATGACTAGAAAATAAAATACAACGAAACCAGCCGTATAATTAATGGCACAATAAGTAGAGTATCTATCCATCAGAGAAACCATGGAGAGAGTGGACGACCTAGGAATGTGAAGAATAAAAACTTAAAACTTTTTCTGCTGAGCATTGTTATTTGATAACCTGTAGACCAAATATATTAGTGGGCACAAGTTCACAAGTGCAACTTAAAACTTGTATGTGTAACAAAGTAGTTTTTTCCTCTTGATAAGCAATCAAATTGCCAATAACAGCTGTAAAATAAATACATGTCAGTAAACAGTAAAAAATGCAGGAACCAGTGTTGTTTGGGCAATCTTTAGGGTTTAGGCTGAATATATCCAATAGAATTTTGAAAAGTAAAAAATACAATTTTGGTGTAATATTTATTCATTGGAGAAAAGTTTCCTCTAATGAGAAAACAGCAGATTCGAGTAACTTAGTGCAGATTTTTAATCATAAATAAAAAATATATTTAATAATAATATTATACTGCATATTCTGTATCCGAGACCAAACAAGCAACCTAAAAAAACTTATATATAATACTATATTCTCACCTGTTCAAGAAATATTATTGTCTTGAACGCTTTCCATTTAGGTTGAAGTGTAGCATCCTGAGTCAGGAAAAATTTTCAACAAAAGAAAACTTGGTAGAACGCAACAAAAGTATGCAAGAAAAAGGTGATTAGTATGATGCTACATAGTTTTCAAATATAGATCAGTATTACAATCAATATCTACTATGACCAACAATAGATGTGCAAAAACCATTGAATTGTTAGACAGAGAAAAAGCAACAATGGGAATGAATCATACTTTGTACTTGTCCTTGATGTCAGAAAGTGAGAAGGCTATTTCTAGGTTGGGTTCCCCATGAGATGTTGATAACTACAAGCAATTGTGTGAAAAGTTAAGATCAACAAACTCAGTTACAACCGAAAAATTAAAAGGTAATTAAAGAAGGTAGAGAAACAGTGTACAAGATGAACTGTACTAAAAGAAATGATCCATAATTGCCAATAATCCAACTAAAGTTACAGCAACAACCTATGTGATTAAATGCTTTTTGCATGTGGTCACATTTGCCAGGAATTAAGTGCAATACGTATGACCCAGCAAGCGACAGCTTTCATGGGTAGAATCATACCCAACACCCACCAGAAGAAAATATTGAATGGTTGTAGTAGAATTGTAAATGGTGCACTGAACTTATTCCATAGACCATCGAGATCCATGTCAAAATTGTTATTAATGTACTCATGAGATGTATATATATATAATGCATTGTTGTGCATGGGTTACAACAAGACAGATAAATGCACAGGTGAACTCATTTCAATCCACACTTTCAACTTGAATACACATTGATAGCATGATCATATTCTTATGAAACTAAATAATGTCGAGAAATATCAAAAAAAATTTATTCTAGGATCATCAGGCTCAGGCATATTCTAATGTTCGGAACCTAAATTACTTCAATAATTATGAAAACTGCACACTAGAATAGTTGTTTAAAGTTCCTTGGTTCAACTATTAGACGTCAACTCAAAAAAAAAAAAAAAAAAGAGTATTGTATCTTTACCCATGTCCCATACCAGCAATCAACACTTGATAGGATTGCTGCACAATCCTGAAACGCTCAATTTCTTAAAGAACCTATTAATTAGTAAATTATATTATTATCATAAAAACAGTTGAGAGAATGAAATAGATTTGGCTACCTTGGCTTTTTTCGAATTCTCCGATTCTACCACTTCATCCTCGTCTCTTTTGCGAACCTGTCAATAAAAAATAAATAAAAATTGGTATTAAGTAGAATGGTGATGAACATTTATATTTATTTATTTTGTGTGTGTGTGTGTGTTCTATTACACCTTTCCATCTTCTACAGACTTACCAACAGTTTCTTGAGTGCTTCCTGATCACTAGTCTGCAGTGAATCGAAGCCCTTAATGGAGTGGAGCGAAAGAGAGGATGAGGGTGAGGGTGAGGGTGAGGGTTGGGCTGAGCCAACTGGGAAACATTCCAAATGGTGCCATTTGGTGATGTCGAAGCCTCGCGCGTCTCGGCTCACCATTCCCACTCTGAGAGACTTCTTGGCGATCTGTTTCGCGCACTTCTTGCAAGACGACCGGTCCGACTTAGCATACTCCGCCATGATTTTGATTTGGTACTGGGAAGAAGAAGAAGCCATTGCCGACTTTTTTATGGAAGCACACTTCGGCGGCGTTTGCCTTTGCCGGTTGTCACAGTAGTTAGTAGATATCAATATCAATATCATATGCGTTTACCCTTACCGGCAGTGAAGCAGAGCTGTTACTTATGACCTTGCGGGTTTTTCTGGAAAACAACACTAAAAGCCAAACTATTTTGTTAGTTAGCACACTTGTGAAATTATTTTGGTACCTAACAACTCAAGACCAATAGACTCGATTTTAAAGTTATAAATTGAGTATAACTTAATTTTCTCATCGCGGCAGCAGCTGAAGTGGACAAACCGTCCACGTAGGCATGCAAATCGAGTCATATAAACTCGATTTCTGATTTACCGAAATCGAGTCTAAAGTACTCAAGTTTGCTTTTTGGCCACATGCATTCTGAACTCGAGTCCTTTAGACTCGATTTTTTTTAATGGAAATTGAGTCGGGATTTTTTCAAAATAACACTAAAACTCAAACAATTTCGTTAGTTAGCACATTTTCAAAACTATTTAGCAAACTAAGATCTCGAGTGCGAGGAACTTGATTTTGTTACGCTAAATTGAGCATTACTGACTCGAGTTCTATGCGTGGAACTCGAGCCTTATAGACTCAATTTCCATAAAGAGACCAGACAAAGAAGAAACCCAGAACTCAAGCTCTGTTGCTCGAGTTTGAGGTTGAGGCGCTGTCCTTTGGTCTTTGATGACTGATGAGATTTTTTTTCTTTACGTTAGGTTTCTCCTTTTCTAATTTCAGTTTTTGCTTTACTTGATGAATCGGCAGATTGTATATTGGGTTTTAATTTTTATTTTTTATTTTTTATTTTTTGAGAATCCGTGGGGTTGCACCATCTGTTGGGTTTGCCATATGTTGTTTTTTTCTTTAGATTGGGTTTGCTTTTTTATCTATTGTTTAGGATTTATGTTGGGCTTTGGGTAGTGGGCTTGCTCTGTTACAAATTTTTTTTGGGTTTTTTTTTTTTTAATTGAAAGTAGACAGATAATTTTTATTTATTTATTTATTTAAGGGTGTTCCTGATTTTGCTTGAAGGTATTCTTTTTTTTTTTTTTTTCGGTTAAGGGTAAACAAATAAAAAATTTTAAATTATTATATATAATTTTTTTTTTTTTCAGTTCAAGGTGTTCTTGGGAACACCCTGCAGTCAACGTGGCGCCGCCACTGCATTTACTTATGATGCTTGATTTATGCGATGCAGAGTTTTGGCTGTCATATGTGGGATGCGGGTTTTGCTATTCAAGCAATTCTCTCTTGTAGTCTGAATGAAGAGTATGGGTCAGCACTCAAGAAATCACATGAGTTTGTCAAGGCTTCACAGGTCAGAATATATATTAAATACTCCTTACGTGAATATGAGTTGAGTGATTTATAACTTTTCGCATAGGTTCATTTGTTTGTTGTGGTTTTGTCACAGATTGCCAAAAGGAGAGATTGTTAGGACATATGTGATTTGATGTTAGGAACATATATCAATTTAGAATTGGTTATTCCTTTGACAAAACGCACTTTACTTGTAATTGGGTAGATCTAAGATGTGTTTAATGCTTCAAGGAATAAGATTTCAAGATCAAGCGTTAAAGCCATGCAAATATGTCCAAGAAACAAGTGAAGAAGTGTTGAATTTTAAAACTTGACAGTTAGCTCGATAGCTAATATCTATCGAGGTTTAAAAAGCTGCTGAAGCCCGAAACTCAACAGCTAGCTCGATAGATACCATATTTGTTGAGGTTTATGGAATTCAATTTTTCAAAGCTGTTTTTCATCAAATCCATGTGTATATGTTTGGGCTTTCTTTTCTCATAACCCTAAACATATATAAGGATTATTTTAAGGGCCGTCAAAGGTTGCACAAGTGTGAAGCAAAGTTTTGTTCATGCATATTGTGACCGAAGATAGAATTTATCCTAGTTCATCTTTCTCTTAAAGAAGCTGTTGTGTTTGTACATCTTAGGGTTTTGTGACCAAGGAGCTTCATGATCTTCATCGTGTGATGAACTGAAAAACTTTGCAACCAACATCTTTCTCAAGTTGGTGATTAAGTCGCGTACTGGGATCCGTGCATCGAATTGGTTAGTCACATACTGTGAGTCGTGCATTGAAAATGAGAGATTATTACTTCAGAACAAGTCCAATTGGGTATTGGGGTAAGGTTTCAATTGTAAGTTGGTATAAGGTACTAAGATTCCTTTACTTGCAACCGCTTGTTTTGATAATAGTGAATTCTCGGGAATGGTAACCTTAAAATCACCCGGTGGGGGTTTTTACCGTGTAGGTTTTCCCCATTCGTAAACAAATCATCATATCAATTTAATTTATGCTGCATATTAGTTAATTGGTGATTTGTTTGTGCTATCACGCGTTTTGCATGTTAATTGAATTAATTAATTAACTTGACTAAATCAATTTGTTAATTTATCACAAAGGGTCAATACAGTCTTGGCCTATCACTGAGGCCTAAACAGCTAGCAGTTTTTAAAGGACACACATTCAAAGCACTTCCATCATCTATCAAAACCATCAGTATCCTCTTTCCCATGGAATCTACAGTGATATGCAATGGATCGTTGTGGTACCTACCCTTTTTGGTCAGATCCTTGTCAAAATAGGAAATGGTGAGTTCTCTATTTATGGACCCAATCATAGCATTCAGATCTTAGGAGGTTGTGGTTGTAGGGACCTAAATTTGGTTGAGAAGGTCTACTAGATTTTGTTGGTGTTTGTATGAGGCCATGAGTAAACCCCATAAGGATATGTTGGCTTGTGTCTTTTGTAATTGCTTAAGGATTTCGTCCTTTTCGGCAGGTGTTTGTTGGGTGGATCTGTTCAAAGTTTCCACTGGGTTGTCGGTTTCTAAATGTGGGGGTTTGAAGTGTCTTCCCCCTTGTGATATGAGCAATTTTGGTTGGATCATTAGGATCGATGTCTTGGGGCTTGAAGTGTCTCCCCCCACCTGTGTGTGTTTGGCTATTTATTTGGGATTTGAAGTGTCTCCCATCATTTGTGGCGTATTTGGTTGTTTACAGTTTGAAGTGTCTCCCCCCATTTGTGGGTATTTGGTTGTTCTCGAGTTCTGGTATTTCATTCCATATGTCATATCCTATGGCATTAATTCTTCCCATGTCATCATAAAGCATTCGGGTAGGACATAGATCAAGTTAGATTGGTCTTCCTTGTTTTCTTCTTCGGTCATAAAGCAATTAATCCTTGGTCCTTTCCCAAAATTGTGATTGGGCAAAGGATTATTAATGATGCTAGGCCTGTAGGTGGTGCAATCACCTTTTTATCTATTAGGTCCTGAATCGCATGACGAAGGGTAAAACAATGGTCAATATCATGACCAGGGCCTTAGTGGTAAGCACACCTCTTATTCAAATCAAACCTTGAGGGCAAAGGGTTTGGAATTGGTCCTAGGTCTAAGGGTTTTAGTAACCTTTTTGCTATTAACTTGTCAAACACTTGGCTCATGGGTATGTACAACAAATGGAATTCCTTTTTAGGTCTGGGTGCTTGTGGTACTTGCATAGGTGCAATGGGTGCAATCAATTGATAAGGATCATTTTTATGGATGTTGGAAATTTCTGCAGCCTTAAAATTAGATCCTACATTCTTTTTAAACCTTGGTGGGTCATCTATTTTTATAGTTCCATTGTTTATTGCATCCTCAATTTGGGTTCTAGCAGCAATCAAAGTTTTAAAATTAGGAAAGTATTATGCAAACAAATATTTGTGGTATACAGACAATAAATTCTTTACAACCATGGCTAACTGTTCCTCCTCACTCGGCCTACTCATCATCTGTGTTGCCTTGGCTCTCTACTTGGTAATGAAAGTAAAGAATGATTCTTTCAATTCTTGCTTAGTGGTCTCGAGGTCTCTCCTTGTGATGTCCACTTCTATATTGTACTTATATTGCTTGTGAAACTCTCGGCAGATGTCCTCCCAATTTCTTGCCCCTACATCATTTCTATTGAGGAACCACCTAAGAGCAACTCCGGTCAGTGTGTTTTGGAACATTTGAGCAAGTACTTCTTCGGTCATGCCTAAGGGCTGCATAGCCCTCATATACATCTTCAGATGGGACTTTGGGCAGCTGGTCCCGTCAAATTTGTCTAAGGTTGGCAACTTGAACTTGGGAGGCAGCCTCGCATTAGGGAAGAGTGAAAAGGAATCATAATCCATAAGGTCCTCAATCTTACGAGCTCTTCTAATCATCTCCTCCATTTTAGCAACAAATATCAAAGAGATGATCAGCAAATATGAGCAATTTGAGAGCCTAAAAACGTATGTCTCTCAGAGCATAAAAAAGGTCTCCTGAATTATGAGATCCAGTCTCTATTTATAGAGGTGGGAAAACTCTAAAAAATAGGCATGGATGAATTAAATGCGAATCTGGACGCATCCTTCTATGAAAATGTCGAAAATGGTATGCCTTGTCATCACCTGAAGGGAGTTAGGCCAAAGCCCAAAAGGGACCATTCGGCCCTTTTAAAGTGTCGTTCGGCACTCCAAAAGTGCCAAATGGTGCTCTTGGATGCCGAACGTTCTTCCCTATTCGGGTGCATTTTGGACTCTCTTTTTAGGGGTTTTTGATCTGGTCCTTGTACCTAGACGTGTTTTCATCCTTAGTCTATAATTTTTATCTCTATTATAGATAATTTAGGTTTTTTCAGGAATAATTATCTTGTAGATAAATACCCTAAAATAAATTTTGATAAAGTTCAGATTATCCATAATTTTATTGTTATCCAATCATCCCTTTTATTCCTATGCATGCAATCCTATTTTAAACACTAATTATCAACCAATCACAAAATTATTTAATTAATTTTAATGGTTTAATCAATCAGAATTAATTTAAATTAATCATGTGTGATCAACTCTTTCTAGACACAATGCATGCTGACCGTGCAAACTTGATTATGCGATATCTTTCGATCCAATGGTTCGATTTGGAAACCAAACATACCATCACAACTGTTAGAATCTCAAGATTATTTTTATGATATGCAATGAATGAATTGATGCATGTAATGCAAGAACAAAGTGATGTATGTAATACAAGAACAAATCAATGCATGTAATGCAATCATGATTTTTGGGGTACATGAATGATCATTCAAGTTATTCTCCTTGATTAAATCATGGATGCAAAATCAAGTGTCTATAGTCACTTAAAAAATGCAATGTTATTGCTTTGTTTGGTGCATGGAAGTGTGTAGGCTATTATGTTTTGGAATGGGTTAGTAATGTGAGTTGCTTGGAACATCTATTAGGTGGTTAGGCACCTCTAGAAGAATACTAAGTTCCAAAGAAAAGCACACAAGACTTCAATTTTATTGACTCTAACAAATTGAGTACAAAATAGACGGTTATAGTATTTATACATGTTAGGAATTGTCAGCCACTTCGGAGCTTGCCAAGTGTCAAACTGGCTAATGTTGTTACAAGTAACAAACTAGCTAACAAGAAACTGTTACAACATGAAGCCCCTTGTTTGGAAACAAGGATAGTGTAACCAACTAACCAATAAGTAGATAAGACTTCCAAGTTGGCATAACTTCCTCCAATAAGCTTTAAACGACCCAGCACTACTTTAAGACCTTAAATAAGACCCTTAAATGACACATAACACATGTTTGGAACTAAATTGGCTTGGGCTGCAACTTAAAATAGTTTACAAGTTAACCGTTAGTATTTTGATTTGTCTTGGTTGCCACCATTAGGACAAACCCAAAATTTCTTAGTAGCCATTAGGCTTCAATTAGAACATGCATATGATAATTTGGATGAATTAGAACTAACTACATTTAACAAAAGGATCGATAACATTCACCTAAAACTTGAGGGACTAAAAGCCCTCATTAGGCAAGCTTAACAAATTTATAGTGTATTATAAGTTTTTTTTTTTTTTTGCTGAGAGATTAGTGTATTTTAGCCTTTTATTTTCTTTTAATCCAATGATATATTTCAATTTAATATCGATGAAAAGCCATATTCATTCCTGATTTTCTTAATTTTCTCTTAATAAAATAAGTGGCAACTCCGTACACATACATATAGAGTCGAGGATTTCCAAGACCCATTAAAGCCTAAATTTTTAGTAAAAAGAACAATCCTCACACTTTGCCAGGTCACTCTTATCTTATGATTATTGAACCCATTCATTCAAAATGAGTATTTTTTTTTTTTAAATAAAGATTTTGAATAAAGTTTGGAAACATTTAAAATGATACTTTAACTATCTCTTAACTTTTTATATTTAGCTTGACATGAAATAAAATTGTTTTCAGCTAAAATTTTATAGAAAACAACTTAATCTCACATGAAACTAAATAAGGAAAACAATTTTATCATATGCAAAAGTTAAATAATAAAGGCGAAAATACTATTTTGGTCTTTACACTTTGAGGTCACGATCAATTTGGTCCATACATTTTGGTAGCAGTCAATTTGGTCCTTGTTATTTTCAACTTGTAGCCAATTTGATCCCTACCATTAACTAATTAACGAAAAATGCATACGTATCTAACGAATTGCATTGTTGGCACTTCTAATATTAAAAAATTAAATCTGATGCTGACATGTTTATATTTTATTAACCACATTAGTGCTTAGATGTCAGCATCATATTTAATTTTTTAATATTAGACATGCCAATTATACAATCCATTAGCTATGTATGCATTTCCCGTTAGTGAGTTAACGATAGAGACCAAATTGGCTGCAAGTTGACAATAGTAGGGACTAAATTAACTGTTGTAGGGACCAAATTGATCATAATCCCAAAATGTAGGGACTAAAATGATGTTTTCGTCAATAATAAAAGTCAAGAGATAATTTTCCAACTTAGGTTTCTATTAAATATATGAGGGTCGTCAATGGGCCGGGTCGAGCCAGCTGACCCATTTTTACTTGGCCCATGGGCACAGTGGGCTATTAATTAGATAACGGGTCGGGTCGGGCTAGGCTGAAAGAGAAAACCCCAGCTAGGGTTGTCCACGGGTCGGGCCGGGTCGGTTTTGGGCCCAACCCAGACTCGACTCGTCAGCGTCGGGTGGAGGAACCCAGAACCGACTGCTAGAAAAGTCGGTCGAGTCGGTTTCAAGTGAGGGTGAGTGTTGGTCGGTTCGGTCGGTTGCCGAAGTAAAAAAAATCATCGAAATTTGGAAAAAAAATGTCATCGGAATCTGAAAAATCATGCCGGAATTTGGAAAATCTCGTCGGTATCTGCATTTTTTTTCTAGAATCTGAAAATTTTCACTAAAAATTGCTGAAATTGGGCGGATCTGGCTAAATCCCACTAGATCTAGCCGGATCTGGTCGAGATCTCGCCAGATCTCATCGAATCTGGCTTGATTTTGCAGGTTTGGTCGGATTTTTTATACAACTCTAGTAAGGGTTCGGGTTGCTCGGGTTTTGAAGAAGCAAACCCACAACTCGACCCGCCGGTGTCGGTTCTTGAGAATGGAAACCCGCCGCCGACCGATTGGACTTTCGGTTTGGGCCGGAATCGGGTCGCCGTTGGACGGTTTGGCCGGGTTGTCAGGCTCCGGTCAGGTTTGGATATCCCTAACCCCAGCCCATGAATTTGCCCATAGGCAATGCCCATTTTGTCTTTAGCAGGCTGGGCTACTGGGTTGAGCCTAATGGGCTACCCATGCGCTTGTGTTAACATCTTATTTTATTACTTTTATAAGGAAAAAATCAATTTTTTGTAAAGGAATAAACAATATTTTTTTAATGGAAAGAATCAAAGAATTTAATACTTAATTAAAAAAATATTTACGGTCAAACCTATTTGATTTTGTTGCTAAACTACTAGGAAAATATATATTCAGTAAATTAAATTAACATAATCACTTTAAGTATCTTAGTAGTTTAGAGAATTCTCTTAAGAAATTCATCTATAATGTATCAAGATCAATCTTTTATACTCAATTTATATATTTTTATTATAAATTTTGAGTTATTGAGCTGAGCTATTGGTTGGGCAAACGAACTAGGCTACTGGGCTAACCTACTGAGTGCCGATAGACATAAAAACTAGCTCACGACTTGACTTACTGGGCTAGTGGGCTACCCATGAGCCTTAATAACAACAAGCCAGATCGCCCATTAGCCCATTAACCCAGTGAGCCATCAGGCTTTTGGATAGGACCTTGAGCTATTTGGTGAACCTTGCAAATATATGAAAATAAGGGCACGTTTGGTAGATTGTAATAGACATTGTAATGTAATAGATATTCCTATGACATAACTATTCGGTTGTTTGATTATGTTTTTATTACAATGAATAATTATTTCTTATGAATAGCTATTCTTCAAAATGAGGAATAACTATTCATTATCAAAAGTATTAAATATTTATTCTTTCATTTTATGTAATAACTTTTTAAAAAAGTTTCCTAAAAAGCCATTAGTTGCCATATCTCCAAAAGGAAAGAAAATAAATTTTCCTTATTGTTAATTATTAGCTCTATTTTGAAGACCCTAAAATAAGTGCATTTTAGGAAATTTGACTTAAAAATGATTTAATTACATATTCTGTTTAAATACTCTACTAAATTGTGGATGCATATTTAGAATTCTATTCCTAAATACTCACAAAACTAATAAATAGTAATACTTATTACATTCAAATTTAATCTATTTCTTATAATACTTATTCATATTCCAATGTAATAATCATTACATTGTACTAAACGTGCCCTAAGATAATTTTTTAGTAGTAAATAATTGGAGAGGGAAATTCTTGAATAATTACAACACAATGCAGTAAATTTGAGGAGAGATAGAAATAATAAAAGAGAAATGATATGTTTACAATAATTTTACAACATTTTTACAACAAATTCTAAATGACAGGTTGTTACAGGTTATTATTGTTGGGTTAAAAAAGTAATCTCAGTACTAGATTCAAATTTGAACCAATAATAACTAACCACCTATAATTTGTTGTAAAAATGTTGTGGACGTAGTACCTCTCATATATATATATTAATATAAGAATTTTTTATTATGAGAAGTGCTACGTCAACAACATTTTAACAACAAATCATAGGTGGTTAGTTGTTATTGATTCAAATATGAAACTAACACTAAGATTATTTTTTTGCTCTAATAATAACAACCAGTAACAACTTACCACTTAAAATTCGTTGTAAAAATGTGGTGTACGTATCATTGTTCTATATATATATATATATATATATATATATATATATTAATCCTTTGATTCACTTCTCTTGACCCCATTTCCCATTTCGGGAGTCCGAAATTCTCTCTTTTTTTACCTCTCAGGATCAGGGGTGAGAAATCAAAATCATATTCCATCTGTCAACTGCGTGCGTGCGTTCGTTCTAATTTGAGTTGTGTTCTTTTAGGTATATCTGTGTCTGGATGGGGGATATTAGTTGGATTGGAACGATGTCTCTTCGAAAGGGAAAGGGAAAGGGAAAGGGAAAGGGGTTTTTGAGTTTGAAGGAGGAGGAAGTGGAGGAGGAAGTAAAGGAGGAAGCAGAAGGAATGTGGGCGGGCATGGTAGCAGAGCTTCTTGGAGAGATAATAAAGCGGGTGGAGAGGAGCGAGGAACAGTGGCCGAACCGCCAAAACGTGGTGGCATGCGGTTGCGTCTGTAAGCGTTGGAGAGAAATCACCAGACAAGTGGTTCGCTCCCCTTCCCCTTCCCACATCTCTGCTGTTCCCAAAATCACTTTCCCTTCTTGCCTCAAACAGGTCTCATCTCTTCTCTTCTCTTCACAATTTTAATTTTAATTTTAATTAATAATATCTCAACCATCACAATTGTTCTTTATTATTATTATTATTTCAATTTCAATTTTAAATTAAATGCAGCCAGGACCCCGCCACATTCCTCATCAATGTCTTATCAAACGTAACAAGAAGACCTCAACCTTTTACCTTTATCTTGCCCTCACTCCCTGTAAGTATTTATTTGGACAGATTAAATCAAATTTCTGGATCCCCTTTTCTTTTTTGTTATTAAGCCCTATAAATCAAACATGTAAATTTATTTTCTGCTAGTAGGGACATCCATACATGCATACTTGACTTGACTTGACTTGACTTGACTCATTGCTTACAAACTTGCTTTCTTCTGTTTATTGGTCTTTTATTGACTTATTTTACATTTCAAAAATAGCTGCTAGTGGTAGTGGGACCGCGGGCATGTCAGAAAGTCTAACTGGTCACAACGTTTCTTTAGCTTGTTTCATTTGTGATCAATATTTGACGGTGATGTTAGGCCTTTTGATTTAGAGTGTGTCAATTGGAGGTGCTGTCAACGAAATTTGCATGTTGAGATAGACTAAGCTTAATGCTTTTGGATGGACTATGAGCAATGAACATTTTATATTTATTCATTATACATACTCTCTCCTTTAACCCCCTTCTTTCGGTTGAGGAAAGTATCTTGCTTACAAGTTACAACCCAGGACATTCACCAATAACTCAATATTATGAACTCACATTGGAGAACAAACTTCATTGGGGAGTTGGATGTGGATGAGGTGCTTTTGACTTGAGTGGAGGACATTATTGTAAGGTTTTATCTTTTATGACTCTCTTTTTAATTCAATAGTTACAATGAGGGTGAAGGGGATTTAAACCGTGGATGCCTCCATTGGAAACACCGGAAGATACTAGTTGAGTTACAAGGCTCTTGGCAACTCCCTTTATAAAGAAGATGCTGAGTGGAAGCCAAGAGAGGATGGGTTGCCTGTTTTCACGATTAGTAGAAAGGGTTGGTTGGAGAGGGAGTTAGATAGAGGGGATTTTTTTATGCTATAAAAGGTATGAAAGGGAATAAAGCATTAGGGCCTGATGGGTTTACATTGTTCTCTTTCAAAAATGCTGGGATATTTTGGAGAAAGGTGTTCTAGTATTCTTTCAGGAGGTTTATGCTTATTGTAGCTTTGAGAAATCTTTAAATGCTTCATTTGTTAATTTGATACTTAAACTTGGAGAACGAAGTGTAAGAAAATTATGGCCTATTAGTTTGGCAGGTATTTTGTATAAAATATTGGCCAATATTTTGGATAAAAGACTTAAGATGATCATAGGGAAACTAGTAACCAAGTTTCATTATGCATTTATACAAGGTAGTTAAATCTTAAGCTTGGTTCTCATAGCTAATGAATTTCTTGACAATAGATTGAGAGACATGATACCTAAAGTGGTTGTAAAAGTAGATACTGAGAAGGCCTGTGACCATGTAAATTGGGGTTTCTTTTTGTATATGTTAGACTGTTAAGGTTTTAGGGAGATGTGGAGGAAGTGGATAGCCTTTTGTGTATCTATTGAGCATTTTTAGTGTTGGTTAACGGGTCTCCATTGAGCTTTTTAGCATATTGAGAGGGTGGAGGCAAAGTGATGTGTAGTCACCCTCTACCTTAGGCAAAGTGATGTGTTGGTTTATGGAAAAACATCAATTGGGGATGGCCTTCTTTTTCATGCCATATTATGTATGATATTGGTGATGGGTCTAAGGTGAAGTTTTGGAAAGACTATTGGTGTGGAGAGACATCTCTTACAGTCAACTATCCTGACTTGTTTGGATTTTGCAGGAATAAGGAGGCTAGTGTGGCCGAGCTTATGAAGTCCACCAATGGCGTCCTCTTTTGGGATGTAAGCTTCTTTAGGGGTGTGCATACTCGGGAATTAGTAGCTTTGTCAGGTTTCATGGAAACCATATACAGTTTTTCAATAAGGGGGTTTGGTGAGGATAAGATGTGTTGGTAACTGGGTGAAGATAAGGGGTTCATGGTTAATGATTATTATAGAATTTTACTGGGCTTTACTGACTGCTGTTTTCCTTGGAAAAGTATTTGGAAACATAAGATTCCTTCTCGAGTGGCTTTCTTTGTTTGGACTGCTGCTTTAGGGAAATGCTTAGTGATTGATAATTTACAAAAAAGAAAGGTTTGGATATTGGATTGATGCTACATGTGCAAGAGTAATGGTAAATCAGTTGACCGTCTCTTCCTTCATTGTTCCATTGCTATGGATCTGTGGTCTATGGTCTTAGGTTTATTTGGAGTAAGCTGGGTTATGCCACAATCTGTTTTGGGGCTCCTAGTGTGTTGGCAAGGTAGGTTTGGTCTTCATCGAAATGGTTATATATGGTCAATTGTTCCTTATTGCTTAATGTGGTGTCTTTGGAGGGAGAGAAATAGTAGCTATTTTGAAGATATTGAGAGATCCATTTTAGACCTCAAGTTATTTTTCTTTAGAACTTTGTTGGATTGGTTGGTTGTGTTGCAAAACCAATCATTCCCTTATTTTATTGATTTCCTTGATTCTCGTAATTTTTGTACTTGATTTATTAACCCCTTGTACACTTCCTGTATACTAGGGTGTCCCTTTTTGATATCAATAAAACTTATTACTTATAAAAAAAAAAAAAATCTTGAAAAATTGGTGTAGGCAATAGAACCTTACTTTGGTAAGCAGCATGAACTTGAGAATAAGATGCTTCAAGTGTTATAGTCTTCACTTCTTCCTTGTAATTTTGATATGCTGCCATTTCAATTTCAACTACTTCATCAACAGTTTCCATCACTTTCGAGTCTTGTTGCATTACTTCAAGCTTCTCTTGATCACTTGCATCTATCTTCAACTCAGCATCCCTGATGTTGCTCACTAGACAGCTTGTACCTTTGACAAAGTCGGTAGAGTACTCAGGCATAGGACATAAGGGCTTTAATAAATCTTTCAAAGAAAAATCAGTGCAATCTTTGGAAAAATCTGCTGGAATTTGAGGCACTTCTATAGGCTGGTCAGGTTTATTTTGGTAGCTTCTGTTGCTACACCAGAATTTTTAGCTTCTAGATATTTTCCATCGATAACTTTTGGCTTTGATACTTTAAATTTATCCATCTCGGCTAAGGTCATAGGTTTCAAAACAACCTCCTTCTCACCAACCATTAGAGCGTAGGTGTTTTCTTTCCCATTATGTTGGACATTTTGATCAAAGAGCCAAGGTTGACCAAGAAGGATATGTGTAATTTTCATAGGAATCATATCACACATGATAGAATCACTATAAATACCACAAGATGACGCAACATTCATGCAACTTCCCCCATCAGTAATAAGCTTCTTTGCTTGGTTTCCACAGCAAACCAAAATCTAAAATATTGAATTTCGCCTCCAATCCTCTTTCTCTACTTTAGGGGCTGCTAAAATATGTCTTACTATAGATAAAAGAGAAGTATCCACTTCATCCTCCTCCAAGTCATCTACAGTAAATGCTCCATAATCAAATTCATCCTCCATATGACCTTCATCTTGCTCACAATCACTCAATTCCCCCCTAAACAATCTCCATGATCATGTAGACATGATGCAAAATCCTTGCTTTGATACCAAACTTAAAATAAAGCCCAAAAGAAGATTTAATGGACTGTTAGCATAGCCCATTCTAGAATATTAGGCAATTAAAAAAATTTCCCTTGATGCATAAAATCAAATAGAATATAGGAAATTTGTCTTCTCACTGCCTCTTGCATCATTCTCCATCCTGGAACCTGTGGGTTAACCCACAAGTCCCAGGATTGAAACCTGGCTCTGATACCAAACTGACGTAGGACAAGGGGGAACAACAAACTCTGCTTTAGAACACCGGGGCAGATCTGGTATAGCCTGGGTTTTGAAGAATTAAGGTTAGGTTTTGATGGGGAATAAACTAGAAAATAATAGGGATTATAGGGTTTCCAAAGGGGACAAGGATTAGTAGGGTTTCAGAATGAAAACAAAGGTGAAAATCAAGATTTGGGTAGCTGTGAACAGTGATGTGAATGGTAAAATTAAAGAAAATAGATAAATTCTAGGCATCACACCTAGACTTCCTAAGTATCACACCTAGGGTTCCTTGGCATCACCCCTCAGCGAAGGTTGTATCACACAAACCATAAGAAAGCTTCATAGCTCTTAAATTCTTAAAACATTCATTATTAATCAACACAATAGAAAGTACTACAACTCTCTAAATAGAGGACTAATACCTAATCCTAGTTGAACTAGGATTTCTTAAAACCCTAATAAGACTTGGACTTGGATTTGGACTCCTTGGGCTTTATTACTCAATCCAAACTAAATAACCAAGTTTAAAATAAAACTAAAGTAAGACCCAATAGACTATAAGCACAGCCCATTTTAGAATATTTGGAAATTACAAAATTGCCCTTGATACATAAAATCAAATAAAATATAGGAAATCTGTCTTCTCACTGCCCCCTGCATCACCAAGGAATTGGGAAAATATCCTTCCCTTGGATGAATTTGCTTACAACTCTTCTCTTAATCGGACTATTAAAAAAACTCCTTTTGAAATTGTGTATGGCAATAAACCTTTGACTGTCTTAGACTTGGCACCATTGCCACTTTCTAAGAAGGAAAGTGTAAGAGCAACAGAAATGACACAGTTTGTGCAATCTGTCCGTGCACAAGGCAAGGAAAGAATTGAACATTCCAATGCAAACTACAAGGCTGCTGCTGATATTCATTGAAGGAAACTAATTTTCAAGGAAGGGGACCTCATATGGGTGATTTTAACCAAGGAAAGGTGTCCTCATGGCTCCTATTCCAAGTTGGGAGAAAGGAAAGTAGGTCCGTGCAAAGGGTTGACTGAAATCAATGACGATGCCTACATAGTCCAATTACCCCCTCATCTAAACATTTCTAATGCCTTCAATGTGAAGCACTTAAAGCCTTATTTTCCAGCTGAAACTTGAGGGCAAGTTTCCTTTATGGAGGGGAGTATGATGTAGTCACCTCCTACCTTAGGCCAGCCAACCAGCCCCCCTTTTAGCCAAAACAACCAGCCACCATTTTTGACCTCTTAGGGCAGGCAGGCAGCCCCTTATTTTGATTTCTCAGATTTGCCATATTTTCTCATTAATTTCAGCTTTGACTTATGTTGTGATAACCTGTCTAAATGTAACTATTAGCTAGTTTATTTCCTAGTAGTGAAAGATGATAAATAGGCTTGTTATGTAAGAGTAGAATCAGTTTTTTTTTTATTTTTAAAATGTAACTTTTAGTTTCAGACCAAGACAGAAACTCTGACGCACTATACTCTTTACTCTTTATATGGAGGTACTTAGTGTTGTGCTTGTGGGTACCATAGAGGGTGGGTTGATGATGGGTTTAGAGTCAATAGAGGTCCCATAGAAGAGATGATTATCTCACCGCCCTAAAGCACATAAGAATAAGATGAATATTTAGCAAGTTCTCAATAGATGCATTGCAAAATAAAATCATGTTACGGCAAATAACATGTGTGATACTATATCTTCTATGGGACCTCTGTTGACTCTGAACCCATCTTTAATTCCGGTGAGCTACTACCAATGGGGGTGAGGATAGTGCTATGTTTTTGGTTGAGGTGGGGGAGGTGGACAATGATGAGTTTTTGGCTGATTTGTTATGTTGGAAGGTGGGGTCTTTCTCTATAGTCTATTTGTGGATGCCTTTACGCTCCTTAGGTTAATTTAT
Source organism: Quercus wislizeni (assembly GCA_023055345.1). Lineage (NCBI taxonomy): Eukaryota > Viridiplantae > Streptophyta > Magnoliopsida > Fagales > Fagaceae > Quercus > Quercus wislizeni. The sequence goes on from JALGQJ010000006.1 coordinate 28,004,853, forward strand.
TGCAGCTTGGAATGTTGTGATAAAAATACTAGAGATACGGTTGGCTGAGTGGAAGTTGTATTTATTAAGAGTGGTCGACTTACATCACTCAAAAGTACTTTGTCTAGCTTACCTTTGTTTTTTTCTGGTCTCTTTTCACTATTCCATTTGATGTTTCTAACAAGATTGAGAGGACTTAGCTTACTTTCCCGTGGGGCGGAGAAAATGGCAAGGGAAAGTTTTATTTAGTGAGTTGGGGTAAGGTGTGCTCTTATATAGAGTATGAGGGGATGGGGGTTAGGAAAATCACCACTTTTAATCAAGTGTTGTTGGATAAGTGGTTATGGGAACAAGATCAATTCTGGAGGGGAGTTATTAAGTCAGAATATGGGGGGAAAATTGGGGAGGCTAGCCTATGGCTATAGTGAGAAGACCTCATGGATTTAGCTTATGTAAAGGAATTTGGGCTGGTTGGGATAAATTTTTTACTTTCTTGTCTTTTAGTGCAGGGAATGGTAAGAGAATCAATTTTTTACATAATGTTTGGTGTGGGGATCACTCACTAAAGGAAGTTTGTGTCACTAAGATTCTTTAGGGATTTTTAGGATTTGGAACTAGGAGTGAATGAATTGAGGGAGCTGCTTTATTCTTGGAATATTTCAAAAGGCAATGCCTATTCTAGACCCTGTATGGGAAGGGGTGGTTCAGTGTACCATCTTTTTATGAGTGTTTGAGATAGGTATCTGCATCATAGTTCTCATAGAAGTGTGTGTGGGCTAGTAAGGTGCCACATAAGGTGGCTTTCTTTGTGTGGCCAGCCCCTTGAATTCTATTCTAAGTTTCTAACCTTGGATAATCTTATTAAAAGGAAGGTGGTGGTTGGTAATAGATGTATAATGTGCAAGTATAGCTGCGAAATAGTAGATCATCTGCTACTTCATTGTCCTATAGCTTAGGAGTAGTGGTCTTTTGCATTTATAGTGATGCAGGAGCACCAAATACATTTAAGATTTTGTTTCTAAATTTGAAATTATTTTTGAATTTGAATTTTGAATTTTGACATTAATTTTTAATGTCGAGGGTTTTAAGGGATCTGATTAGGCATTTTCCATATTAGTATAATCCCTAACAAGGGGGGTGGAGTACTAAAGTTTGTGGGAGGACTCATGAATGTGGCCTTTGGAGAAGCATTCATGAAGGGTGGGAGAGCTTCTCTAAGCATGTCTTTTGTAGTAGGTGAAGTCACTCATATCCGCTTCTGGCATCACAGGTGATTTGGTGATAATACCTTAAAAAATATCTATCCTGAGCTCTGTGTGTTCAGCTGCCAAGGATGCTTGTATCTTTGAGGTTTTGTGGATTCCGAAAAGGGGGTACTGTTAGAGTGTACGATTTAAGGTTTTATTGAGCTTTTGAAGACTAGGAGCTAGCTGCATCTTATTCTCTTCTTCAGTTTATCCAAACTCGTATTCCTCGGGGTGATAGGAGATATACTCTTTGTTGGCGGCTCAAAGGTGATGGTAAGTTTGACACCCGGTCTTATTACAATGCGATTCGGGGTACTCCGAATTCTTTGTTTCCTTGGAAGGGTGTTTGAAAACCAAAGGTTCCTAAGTGAGTGGCTTTCTTTTTGTGGACAGCTGCTCATGATTAGATTCTCACTTTGGATAATCTCATGCTTAGGGGCCGCCCTTTGGTAAATCGGTGTTGTATGTGTTGTTGTGATGAGGAGTCGGTGGACTAACTTCTTCTTCATTGTCCTGTTACATATACCTTATGGACTTTTATACTTTAGGCTTTTGGTATACATTGGGTTATGCCAGGTTTGGTGGCGGGATTGTTATCTCGTTGGCATCAGTGGCTTGGGAAGCATAATTCGAACATTTGGAATTTGATTCTAGGGTGCTTAATGTGGATTGTTTGCTTGGAACGAAATCATCGCTCCTTTGAGGACATTGAGAAGACGTTGGATGAGTTAAAGGTTTTATGCCAGCGTAGTTTTGAGCGGTCTCGTTATTGTGGTTTTACTGATTATTCTCTCTTTGAGTTTATGTTTTCTCTTAGATTAGTTTCCTGATTACCCTCTTTTTTGGCTGTTTGTTTTTTCTTTTTCTTGTTGTTCATCATCATGAACAACTTGTACTCTTCCTTATTTTTTCATTAATAATAGTTCTTTGATTCCCTATTAAAAAAAAAAAAAAAAGTATAATCCCTAAAACCTATTTAATTGGTACTCCTGTAAATGGTGAAAGGGAGATCATTTTGAATTAGAATAATTTTATGATGAGTTGAGAATATGTCTCCTCCTTTGTTCTCTGTGCTTAGTGCTGATGCCAAACGCCCTTAGGTGGTGATGCCTAGGGTTTGCATGCAGATTCTAGGTGGTGAAGCCTAGGATTTGTACTGTTGTTCCTTTATTTCCTTTTATCTCCCATTTTCCTATTGTATTCTGCATCTTATAGCCTTTGGAGTGATGTAGATTGGTTGTTTCATGGAGAGAACCATTTGGTTGTCATTGAAACTGGGTTTGTTGGCAAGCAACTCCTCATTTTATCATTTGGACCATTGGGAGAGAGAAACCGTAGGACTTTTGAAGATGATGATAAATGAATGTTGGATATTAAGAATGGTTTTTTGAGAAACTTTGCTGAATATTATACTACGATTGGGGGGTGGGGGTGGGGGGAAGGGTTTCATGTAGATCTATAGTTGATTTTTTGGATCACATTGATGTCTGTTCATAATTCTGTAAGGAAGCTCACCATTTCAGGCTCCCCTTTTAGAAAAGAAGGTGTCATTAGGTTAATGAAATTTTGGATGATGAAGCTCCTCCCCGAATGCTAGTCTTTGAGGAGCAATTAAAAGGAGAAGCTTCTTGTTCTGATGAAATAAAAAATAAAAAAAGAAGAAGAAGAAGAGAAGCATCTATCAAGCATTGTTTTTGGGTTGGGGTTTTGTGGGGGGGGGGGTGGGGGGAGGATTAATCCAATATCTTATACCATTATTGGAATCCCTGTGGGAGCTATTGGTGCTGGAAAGATGTTTTTTTTTTTTGGGTAAAGCATCTATCAAGCATTGTTTTTGGGTTGGGGTTTTGTTTGGGGGGGGGGGGGGGGTGATGTCTTATACCATTATTGGAATCCCTGTGGGAGCTATTGGTGCTGGAAAGATGTCTTTTTTTTTGGGTACTGCATGTCCTTAATTATGTAATTTAAGTCAGCAATGAACTTTAAAGGCAGAGGACTTATGCTTTGTGGCAATTAGTGGGACTTGAAGTGACCTTGATCGCCACTCTTGCTCTTAATGCAAATAGACAATTTGGATTGGCATGCTGGCAAGGGTGTTTGGGGAAGCATTGCGGTGGTGTTATTTAGAATGCAATTTCTTTGTGGTGTATATGGAGTGAAAGAAATGCTAGATACTACAAAAGAGTTGAAGTCTCTGTTGTGAGAAATGCTAGATACTACAAAAGAGTTGAAGTCTCTGTTGTGAAACTAAGGACTTGGTTTCTCTGTTTTGACCTTGTACATTTTGGAGGTTAAATATTATGTAGGTGCTTCTTTTGTATACTTTCCGTGTACAAGGGCTGCGTCCTTTTTTGCTCTAGGGATAACAATTTTGGCCAAACTATTGGGTATGTCCTGCTGCCCTGGGTGGCATTTACCTGCTTTGATGAAGTTTTAGTGGCAGGGTGGGGGTGGGTTTTTAATTTTCCACCTGTAGTAGGTATCGGGTGGGGGTGGGAATTAGCTCCCCTGCCCTGCATCACACCTGGGTATAATAAGAAATATATATGAAATATATATTTAATTTAAATAAAACTAATCCCCTTTATATTTCTTATTTTTTCTTTGAAACAGTCCCTCCCCTGCTCTCTCCCTCTGGTCTAGAACTATTTTAGCTGTTGCCTCTCAGGAGGTGGTATCTAGTTTGTTGGATGCATGCAGCATCACACTCACGGCAGTGGGACCACACGTTGTGAGTTTGATTTACCGTAAATATTTTCTTAAAGGCTTTTTGAATGATGAGAAATTGAAATTTTACTACATGTTCTTAAGGTTTCGACAAGATCTGGACTTTTTTGTGAAAATACATAATGCTGCATTAGTTCGTTAATGTTACTGTAGATGCCAAGTTTCTTGAGCAGCTAGTTCTTGGAAGGAAACAAGGAAATTTGCATTTAGCTGCACTTAAATTGGACAATTGGAATTCTAATCCTTTCAATCTTAAAATTGTGTTTACATAGGAGTTTTGTGTTTGTGGATGTGGGGCGTTTCTAATGTGGTTTAACTGTGAACTAATTGGTATAATAAGCATCTATACTGCATATGCAAACTGGAGACGTCTTTACCCATTTTACGGTTCTTTTTGATGCAGCCAAACATATCTTATAAAAAATCTTACCTCCTTTTAATTTGTTATTGTGAATGCTATAGACAAAAAGTTTATATTAATGGAAGATTTGTGTCTAAAAAGAGGTGAAGATTTTTAAATGCTATTAATTAATGGGTGGAAGATTAATTTTTTAAATAATTTATAAGATTGTAAAATTATGAAAATATTCTTCTATAAGTAATAATTGTAAAATTATGACTAATAATGGGCACAATTTCCTTGATTTTTGTTAGAAATATTATGACGTTATTCTTACTGTGATAATTGGTGTCCCAAAGCTATGGTTTTGGATATGACGAGTTGTTTTTCTATGTCAATTCTTTTACTTATACTGCTCCACCGTGATTGGTCCTTCACAACTTGCAAGTTGCAAAATTTTGAAGTTGTCATTCATTTGATCATTTCTTTTTTCTTCTTCTCAGCATTTACAGATAAGGGAAAGTTTCTCTTGGCAGCACGGAGGTATAGGCATGGTGCTCACACTGGGTTTATTGTATCACTTGATGCTGATGACCTGTCTCAAGGAAGTAATGCTTATGTTGGAAAATTAAGGTAAGATATTCTTTTTACTTATTTCAAAAAAAGGGTAAGAAATTCTTATTTAAAGAGTTAAGGTGACACCTTTTCTATGTTGGTGTGTGTGTGTTATTGACTGTGGCTATCATTATCTGCAGGCTAAGTTTTAGATTTTCAGTTTCAGTTTTTTAAAGAGTCTCTTAGTTTCTCAGTAGATAAATTTTGGGATATTAAGATATTCTACAAGTGTGCATCTTCTGGTTAAGCTTATTCTGCTTGAGAGGCCATTTGCGGATTTTTTTTAGAATTTAAATCCAAAACATGCTAGGTTGTCTTTTGCAATACACAACCAACATTGGGTTCAACGTTTTCTACTTTGCTTGTTTTTCCAGAGCTCAAACTGCTAATGTTATGCAGCTAAACTTGAGATTAGCAACAACTGTGGAACTCATTCTATTATTGTTCAACTGGATTGCCTGGTTTGCAGATTAGTTCCTTTTGTGCTATTATAATATATAACTTGTGTTTTCTATCTGCTGGGTTAGTTTTGTTGGGTGAATTTTTTAAATTGGTGACCGGATGTGTAATTTGTGTGGTACAAAAATAAAGAGTGGTGGTGCTCTTACTGGACATCCTATTTTGATGTATTTCCAACTTCCTCATTGTTAATGTTTGGCCAATGAGCTCTATCTCAAATGCCACCTGCTCCCCTTGTAAGATCAAGGTGGAGAGTGAGGTTCTAGTTCATGATCTACTAGATGTGTGTAATGTACCTATAAGATAAATAAATAAAAAAGTTATGTTTGACAAACTCCCCATTGCCTCTAAGAAAGAAGGGGAATGATGAACATAAAATTGTGGGTTGGAGGTTGTAATGTGGTAGAATCTTGGTTTATTTGTACTATTATTTTAGGAGCTTTTCCTGTTTGGATTCCTCATTTTTTGGGTTCAGAAATGCCCTTACATTCCTATGTTTAAATAGAGACAAAACTAAAGGATAATCCAGTAAAAATACAACTCCCACTAAAACTTGGCCTAAAAATAGACTCTCTTATTGATTTTAAAATTGCTTTATTCACTTATAAATTAGATTTTCAAAATAAAAATTATATATATGTAAAATAAAAACAGGTTTTTTTTTTTTTTTTTTGCTACAAAATATGACCACTAAGAGTCATGACACTTTTGATTGTATTAGTAGTTTTAAATACATAATATTAATGAGAAAACGTCTAAATCTCAAATTAGAATGAATGAAAAATTATGACACAAAAAAAAAATCTCATTGCACGCCTGAAGCACGTGTGATGAGGCTAGTTTTTATTTAACATGTTGGAAATCCCTTGTATGACTGTTCATAAGAGTGAGTTAAAGCTCAAGAGGTTGACAAAGTGTTTTGATATGTAAACCTATCTGTATGCTTCCCCAATCGTATCTGTGCCAATGGTATTTGTTGGCAACTAAGATTGGCCATTTTTGTTGGAGTGCTAATGCAGGCTAGAAGCTAGAAAAACTTGAATAGGCTCTGATACCAATTTTGATGTCAGGTCTTTAAGCATTTAACACTAAATTAGATTTCAAAAAAGAAAAGTTTTCTTGATGGGGTTCTTGAAGTGATCTTGGCTATTTGGTAGTAAAATAGTGAATAGAACAACACTCAAGATCAATGGCAATAGGGCTTTGTGATCGGTGGCAAGCTCAGCGACGCCAATTTGGTGGGTGGCTAGGTTGAATTGCACCGATTTCCTGGGTGGTTGGGTCAAATTGTGCCTCTCTTATGGGTGGGTGGGTTTCTTGTGCTGATCTAGTAGGTGGTCATGGGTGGGTTTTCTTGTGTCAATCTGGTGGTGGTTGGAGGGTTCTGATATGAGGTTTTTTTTTTTTTTTTTTTTTCTTCCATTTTAGGTCACACCAAACACTTGAAAATATTTTCAATTAAAATCATTTTACATCTTAAAACATTTTATGCTATCAAAAGATTGGATCTTGAATATGTTTGATGGTTGTTTGGTACTAAAAAGATTAGACTTACTACTAAGGAAGGTCTCAAGAGAGCTCTCCATCGCAAATAGCTTGAGCACTAGACCTAGCTTTCCCTTGCCTCATATAAATCTACAAAGGGGGCTGCCAGTTATGATTCCCATCAAGTGCCTCACTAGATGTTAGAATGGAATGAAACTACTTTCTGCTTTTAAGTTAAATAATTAATTTACTTTAGGAAATAAGTGGTAGCCTCTATTTTCTGTTTACATTCTCATTTTAATCTGAAATGTGTTGCAGCTCGGACTTTCTCGGGACAAATTTTACAATCTATGACAGCCAGCCACCACACAGTGGTGCAAAACCCTCAAGTAGCAGAAGCAGCCGCCGTTTTGCAAGTAAGCAAATTAGCCCTCAAGTTCCTGCTGGCAACTTTGAGGTTGGGCAGGTCTCTTACAAGTTCAACCTTCTGAAATCTAGAGGTCCAAGGAGGATGGTTTGCTCGTTCAAGTGCCCGTTGCCTGGAGAAGCTTCCAACAGCAAGTCTCTGGACAACATCAATACGAAGAAACCAGAGTATTATATGTCTGGATATACAGTTTTGAGGAATAAAGCTCCTAGGTGGCATGAGCATTTGCAGTGCTGGTGCTTGAATTTCCATGGTCGGGTGACAGTAGCATCAGTGAAGAATTTTCAACTGGTTGCAATAGCGGATCAAAGTCAGCCAGGAGGAAAAGGAGATGAGGAAACAGTTCTCCTTCAGTTTGGGAAGGTAGGGGATGATACCTTCACCATGGATTATAGGCAGCCCTTGTCAGCTTTCCAGGCATTTGCAATTTGCCTCACCAGCTTTGGAACAAAACTGGCATGTGAGTAATATTATATTCTGCTCTTATTCTGTATATGCAAAGAAAGTGGTGTACTGGTCCTGGATATTTGTGGCGATGGTTATTATGTACATGTTGCTATTGTATGAGTATGACATGGCTTTTGTGTAATATATATATTGGTAGTAGACAATCTTAGTGCCAGCAAGCATTGGTTTTTTTATTTATTTTTTATTTTTAATAATTTACATTGTTTTGCATCTGTCTGTGCAACTTTGTGTATATTATAAAGAGAATTGTTAGTATGAGGATTTAAAGATTTTATCTTCGGAATGAGATGTGTACTACTGCACTGTACTCTCTCTCTCTCTCTCTCTCTCTATTGTAATTGACAACAAATAAGATATAATTATAGAGCCTAGTAACGATTTTTAAGGGTAAAACTTAAGTACAGTATTTAGGTGTTATTAATTAGGTTCTCCTCTTAAAATTTTTATTTAACTAAAAATATACTTTTATCATATGAAAAAAAAGTCATATGGATGAATTTTAAGAGAGGAATTTAAGGAACAATATTTAAGTACTGTACTTAAGTCTTGTCATTAAAAAAAGTGCAAAAATGCATTTTTTGTTCCTAAATTGACTCGAGTTTCATTTTAGACCATACTTTTTATTTTGAAAAACACCATCCATTTTAGGCACTCAGTATACCATCATGGTCATTAAAATAATATTAAAAATGCCACATCAACAATTAATTAAATTCTTCCTCCAAAAAAAAAAACCAATTAATTTTTTTTTTAATTTATCAATTTTAACAAATTTAAAAAAAGATAAAACAAAATTAAAATCCAAAAACTACATCAATTTATATCTGTGTTCATCTTTAACAAAACACTAAAGAATACAAACCCAAATTTTAAATATAAGAACACATGCCTAGATTTTCTTGCATTTCTTGTTGTGGTGGGCCTTTTTTGGTTGAATTGGACTGGGCTGCCTCCTGTGGTATTGGGTCCAAATATTCTGAGTAAGAGAGTTGAGACCGGTCTAACTACAACTTAATTTGGTTCGGTTTGTATGCAAACTATGTCTCGTCTGCCAGGAGCAAGCTTACGGCAGGCAGAACCGTTTCAGATGAGTTATGGCAAGTAGATATGATAATAATAAAATAAAATGAAGTACTTTAGTATCTTTATTAAGGTAAGTAAATAATCCTTACTTAGGGAAAGATAATCACAGATTAACAACAATTATTTTATAAGAAATATAAGGGAAACAAGTGGATAATATATGGGTTGAATGAAAGAGGGAAAGAAATCAGATTAAATCTGATCCGTAGGACCAAAGTCAGAGAAGGAAGAACGTCTCTTTTCAAAGTGAATAATCTCCAAGGGTAATCCTGCCGTAGAAATTAATCACTTTGAGGGAAACGGATCTGAAAGGTTGGTGCACAGGAGAACCTTTTGTTTCGCAGAGAGTAGGATTTTTGAGAGGGAGAGAGGGAATCAACCTATTGGTGCATGCCTGCTGCTCTTACTCTCTATCTTTTTTCTTTTCTTCTCCTCCAAAATTCCCCATTCGTATCTTTTTTCTCACTGTTCCTTTTTCTTAATACTTGTTTTCTATTTCTTGGTTTTGAAATTCCTACTCCCCTGATGCTTGTCTCCCCCTTTGTGCACGGCAAAAGACTCCCTTTATAGTGCTTGCTGTGACCGGGTTTTACTATTTTGGCCTTCAACAACCTTTGTCTGGTCTGGGTGTACTTGTCGACCACCACTGGTTCGTCTGTGTGCCACTCCCCATCGCCAGACAAAGGAAAACTATTTGTTTGTTTGTCTGCCGTGGCACCCTTTCCCGCTATGGTCTGAGTGCCTTCTCTCTCCCTATCCCTCATGGCATGCACCTAATGGTTCCAACTCAGTTTTTCTTCTTTTGGGTGGTATGTCATCCCAACAGGACACTTCCCCCAAAAGAGCCCGAGCAGGAACCTCAAAATAGGTTTTTCCCCTCTCCCCACCGCCAAACCATGCCCTCTTACCCTTGACCCATGACTTCACCGTGTCCTGTATTGGCTGGGTACAGGTTGGTGAGGTCTGGGCCTTGCACGTGCCTTTCTTCCACGTATGTCCAAAATCTGCCAACTGCTCATGCGTTTGCCGTGGTTGGCCTGCATAGTTTGCCGTTCATTTTTGACCATTTTCTGGTTCCCCTTTCGTTTATGGCTTGCCCTACTTAGGGATTGGGCCTTGCTTGATGGTGGATTTTGCTTTTTCTTCAGCCCATCCTTTTTTCTGCTACCCCCTCCTACCATACTACTCTATCATTCTTGTTGTGAAGTTGTTTGCCTCAATCCTGCTGGGCCTCTTTAAGCCTGCCGTTTATTCTTCTCCTAGTGGCCTAGTACGGCCATTGGTTTTTTTATTACATCACTGGCGGGCTCTTGTGTCCCATTTGTTTTCCCTTAGGCGTCTCGGGCCCGTTTGCTTTCCTTGGGCTTCCCCGACTCTCTCCTTAACTTTGCATTCCCATAGGCTTTTACTAAATTCTTTGGGCTTCCCTAGCCCAATTACATTATCCCTCATCCTTGGGGCTCATGGGCTTACCATCAACCCCTTACTTTCTTTGCTTTCATTACTTTGGGCCTGCCGTGGCCCATTCTCACTTTTCCATATCATATGCTGCCCATGATTTGCTTTTTCTCTCTTTCCGAGCTCCCTTAAGCCCATTTACCTCCACAAGGCCCATTTGTTTATCTCATGGCCTGTGATCCATTATTCCTGCCGCTTGGGCTTAATGAGTTTTCTATCTATTTGCCAAACTCTTTTTTGTCCATGTTGCTGGGCTTTTTCTTCCCACTTGGGCTTCCAAAATGGCCCTTAACACTTGTTAACCAAACACAAAAACACAAGCACAAACTGATCTCTAGCAAGAACATAAACACAAATCTAGCAGCAGATCTTCTCAGATTTTCTCAAACCACAAAACCCAGATTTTCTCAAATCATAAAACCCAGATATACAAAATCACAACTCAAACCCAGATTTTCTCATCTTTACGAGAAACCAACACAAAATCAACTCAAACCAAACACAAACCGATCTTCAGCAAGAACACAAACATAAATTTCAAACTTAGAAAACAAACCCATAAATTTCAGAACTAGAAAAATTCAAAACAAAAAAAAGATCATTAAAGCAAAATCCCTTCAAACCCAACCGATCCTTGCAACTTCCTAGTACAAACAAACCCATGTGAAACTGAGAACTTGAACCCATATAAAACTAAAACCATGACCGAAGATCTGAGATTTTGAACCTAGGAAGCCAAGTCTTCGAGTGGATGCGTCGAAGTCTTCGATTTCGGCGTGGTTGGCCGCCTTCACTGGTCCATAAAGCTCCATGGTTGAAGTGAGCCCGAGCTTGAGATTCTATCTAGACGAAGTTCCATTCTCAAGCACTCAATCAATTAAGGAAAAGAGAAAGATTAAAGACCCACAAAAAATACCACAAATTCATAAACCCAAACCAACCACCAAAAAACAAACCCAAAAAACTAAAATTCCATTCACAAAAATCGGCTTCAGAGAGAGAGAGAGGGCATATGAATTTTCTTTGGGAAGAACTTATTCTTCTGAAAAATCTATTGAAAAACCTGCATGTGGCATCCAATGAAAGCCAATCCATCTATTAATGCTTGACACTTAGGAATTGGGTAATTTAGGAGATGTACCCACTAGGGATGGCAATTTTGCCCTGCCCCGCTTAACCTTGCCCTTCCTGCTTCGCCCCATACGGGTTTTACCCGCCTTATAAAGGTGGTGGGGTGGGGATGAGACAAGATTTTAGCCCCGCACCATGAGACGGGTCGGGGATGGGTTTAGAATTTTTAGACCCACCCCGCCTCGCCCTTCCCCATCCCCACCCCACCCCACCCCGTGTTGCTAAGGGGTTATAATTGTAAATTTTTTATACCCTAAAAACTATTTAAACAAATATATCAATATTAGTTTATTTTATTCTACTTAATGTAGTTCTCTACCTTTATTTTGTTATGTATTATACTATGAGGGTTTTTTTTTTTTTTTTTTGGTGATTGTCTTGTTAAACACTTGGATATATTATTCAATTTTTTTTTTCCTAAAAATTGATTTGATTTGATGGGATAAACTTATTTGTAATTTCAAGTATATTTTTATTAATGAAATAGGTTTCATTAAAAAATTTGTACTAATTGTAGAGCAAATCAACAAAAAGTAGAGTTTTATGGGGTGGGGCAAGGCTTCGCGGGGCCTTAAGAGGTAGGGATGGGGTGAGAAAGTTTTCTCTGTCATGCGGGGTGGGGCAAGGCAGGGATGGGGCAAGATAAAACCATGCGGGGTGGGATGAAGACTCCATCCTTCGACCTCGCCCCGCCCCATTGCCATCCTCAGTACCCATGCATGGCAGCCATGTGTTTCAATTTTTTATTTTATTTTATTTTGAGTGTATGTTAATATTGATTAATATTGTGGTTGTTAATCAGTTTGGTATTTAGTTCATATTTGGGTATTTTGAGTTGGTTAACATTTGGGTATGTGCTCGGTTTATTGATGATATTGAACTGGGTTTCGTGTTCTTCTTGTTATTGTTCAAGATAAATTTAGATCTTAATTCATGTTATTTTTAATTTTTAATTCTGTTTTTAATTTTTTTAAATTGAGATTTTTTTTTTTAATTATATGCTGATGTGGATGCTAAATAAGTTTTTTAATTACATGCTGAGAGGTGCTACATCCACAATATTTTTACAACATTTTCACAACAAATCATAGGTGGTTAATTGTTATTGGTTCAAATTTAAACCTAACACTAAGATTACTTTTTTGTCCCAAAAATAATAACCAGTAACAACCTGCCACTTAGGATTTGTTGTAAAAATGTTGTGGACATATAATTTCTTTTATTTTAATGGCCATGTAGGCGTTCAGAGTGCCAACAGTGCACTCCGTTGGTCACGTAGGATATTTCCGTTAGGGAATTGATAGTAGGGATTGAAATGGATGATGTTTTTCAAAATAAGGACTAAATGTGATAAAAATAAAAAGTACAGACTAAAATGGGAATTAGGTCAAAATGTAGAGATGAAAATTTCATTTTAGCCTTAAAAAAATTGGTGTTGTTTTAAAAATATTAGGGAGAATGAGCATTTTTAATAAAAATCGTGTCTTTTACAATTTTAGGTTGATATGAAACAGTGTCTTAAGACATGATTTTAGTGTCAAGACCAAAAACAAAAACAAAAAACGAAATCTACATTTCCTTTTCTTTTTCTCCCCCTCCCCTTACTTTTGTTATGGACACCTTTCTTCTCTTGCTGCCATTGACTATTTCCTTTCTCTATCTCAGCTGCCTCTCCTCTCTTTTTACATCTGGAATTGCCATTTATTTTACAAAGGCATAAAAAAGAAAACCAAAAATAATGAAATACATCTTTATTTCATTGAAATGTTTGATTTTACATTATATAAAAATATAAATAGAAATTATATACCTTAACCTTTTCCTTTAATTATAATTTAGAGAAATTACATCGGTTTGGTTCTCTTTTACATTTTCTTTAAAAAATGTAAAAATTACGAGTAATATATAACTATTCTTTATTACATAAAAAGACCAAAAAAAATTTCTCCAAAATTCTATATATCCTTCCCGTACTTTTACTAAAAATACTTGTTTAAGTCGTTTAAGATTAAATGGATTACCTAATATTAATTAAAAAAGAGATGTTAACAAAACCTTAATACAAAAACTAAATTACTAATTTGGAATTTTAAAAAGCAAGAAAAATAGTTTTTATATAAAGAAAGTATTAAATAAAAATTAAATAGTTATTGTGGGGGGTGGGGGGGGGGGGGGTGTCAAGGAGAGCCATCCTTGCCTATGTTTGAGAAGCATGTGGGCCCAATGGACCAGTCCTGCAAAAGAAAATCCAGGGGGTAGTTGGAAAAAGGGGTGTAGGCAAAGGCCCTCAAGCAACCCGAGGTAAAGGGCCCCCACCCTTGGTTTGGAGGCATGACCCAAGGAAAGCAATTGGTTCTAGTGCGGGAAAAGAGAGAAGGAAACTTGTCAAGGAAGCTCCCATTACCTCCACATTGAATGCATTACACCAACTAGATTAGCCACATTAATGACTGAATGACACTTGAATAATGCTAGGACAACTTATAGCTCACGTAGCACACCTTCCAAAGGGGGGATGAGACAAGTATCAAAAGGAGATCAACCAACCTACATGTGGAGGGCTAGGATGAGAAAGGTAACCACTATAAAAAGGGGAGGACACCCCAAAGATGGGGGATCAAGAGATTTAAGGAGAGAGAATACTTACTTGTACTCCCCAAGAGTGTGACTAGCTTCTTTGGTTGACCGAGGAGACATTTATAAACCTTGCTCTTCTTTTATTTTTGTATTGCGATGCCTCTTTTCATTAGGATCTATTCTTGTTAACTTTAGCCCTTAGATTAGGAGTCCACAAGTCAGTCTACTGCATCCATCTCTACAAATAAATTGTTGTGGGCTTGATACCAAAGCCCAAATGCTTCAATGCAGGCCCTTTTGGTATCTTTTTCCAAAAGCTCCCCATAATTATTATTTAATTGATATTTAGATATAAACAATATCTAATTAAATTTTATCATTGAAGGCCTCAAACAATAGAGAACATACATGACATATTGTTGAAGTATTGAGATATAATTTATTGTCATAAATAAATGCAGATTGTTAAGAGTCTTGTAGTTTGACCAGTACCTTATGATATTTTCATTCCCCTTACCCCCAACTCTCAATGTATTCAAAATAAAATGCAAACCATTGAATAACAAGGTTACAGAAGATCTTTCCCAAAAAAAAAAAAAAAAAAAAAAAGGTTACAGAAGATAAGTGGGTTTCAGTTAGCTCAACTGGTAAAGTCCTTGATAATTAAATAAGAGATCTGAGGTTCAATCCCCCCCTACACCATAAACTGATTGGTGTTTTGGTTTGATAATAAAAGAGTTATTATCATGAGCAAACGCCATATATTGAAACTCTCTAAAAATAGGTTACAGAAGATAAGCTTGTAGAGTAGGATTTTTTTTTTTTTTCAAAATAACACTCATTTTGAAACAATTTCATTAGTTAGCTCCGTTTCCAAACTATTTAGAAAACTAACAACTCAAGTGTGTTAGAATCTAGTTCACTGTAGCAACTTGAGTCTAAGAGACTCGTTTTATGTGTTCTGCGAAACATGGAACTTGAGACTGTGGAGCTCGAGTTTCTTAAAGTGAAATCGAGCCTTATAGGCTTGATATAGTTCCTCACCGAAACTGTTCCACATTGTGAAGTCCGAGCTTCTTCGTCACTAAACCTCAACCCACCCAAACCCACATAGCGAAGAGTACAAGTCCGAACTTCTTCTTCGTCATTAAAACCTCAACCCACCCAAACCCACACTGCGAGCTCCAGCGAAGAGGACGAGGAAGCACCACGCCGGCGTAGATGAACTACCATGCCGTTCCGAACACAATACCGCCAAGGCTCGCCTAGTTCGACTCTGAGTTTCGAGTCAACATCTGAGCCACAATCACGACATTGATCAGGTGGGTTTGTTGATTTTGTTATGGGTCTCTCTGGGTTTGCTTGGATTTGTTGGAGAAGAAGAGTTTTGATTGTTGGAGAAGAGTACTGAAATTGAGTCTGTAAGGCTTGATTTCAATTTAAAGGAAATCGATTTCTACGGACTTGATTTCAATGACAAAAAACGAGTCTAACGGACTCGATTTCAAAGAGCAAAATCAAGTCTAACAAACTCGATTTGTTAGATTGCTAAATAGTTTCAAAACCTTGCTAACTAATAAAATTGTTTGAGTGATTTGTTATTTTGAAACAAAAGCATGAAAGAGGGGGAGGAATTGACAAGATAGAGAATTACATAGGTAAAATGTACATACAATTTTATTTGGAAATGTACATACAAAAGACAAGCATGCTTAGTACAACAAAAGCATGAAAGAGGAGAAATGACAAGATAGAGCATTACATTACTTAGGTAAAATGTAGATATAATTTTATTTGGAAAATAGGCAGCCATGGGTAGCAGCTGTGCTTTCAGTCCAAAAAAAAAAAAAAAAAAAAAACATGAACATATAATTTTATTTGGAAAATGGGCATTCATGGGTAGCAGTTGAGCTTTCAGTGGCTGCAGGTTGTCCCTTTAGAAGGCCTCCAAATAGCTCTGCTGGGTCATAGTACACCTCCACCTCTTCTACACTTAGAGATTCATCAACCTATACAGGGATGCATTTAGTAATTAACCAGCAAATGATTTTAATTAGTTTAGGCCTTGCAAATTCCAAGGCCGACGAAGTTACTTCTATTATTTAACTAATTTATTAAAAAAGTCCTGCATGGTGTTTAGTGTTTACAAAAGTTTTTTTTCCTATAAAAAAAGAAGTTATAGGAGTATATACTCCCCCCCCCCCCCCAAAAAAAACACTTTTTTATTATATCATATCAATAATATTTTAGTTTATGACATTCGCTTTATGATAATTGTTCTTTATTACTTAGTTCAAGATACAAATTGATTTTTGGTGTATGTGAAACCCAAATCTCAATTTTTTATTAAAAAACAAAAGACTA
Source organism: Quercus wislizeni (assembly GCA_023055345.1). Lineage (NCBI taxonomy): Eukaryota > Viridiplantae > Streptophyta > Magnoliopsida > Fagales > Fagaceae > Quercus > Quercus wislizeni. The sequence goes on from JALGQJ010000006.1 coordinate 28,021,213, forward strand.
TATTAGTTGAGCTAACCAAAACTAATTATTTGAATTAAAAAAAAAAATTACTTATTTGCTGGTAAATTGGTAGAGAAATTTTTTATTGTTATTGATGCTTATTTTTAGGCTAACAAACTACAGCAGTTAGCACATGCAGAAAAAAAAAAAAATGGTGGCTAACCGACCACGGAAAAACTATGTAGTCTAAACTTTTCTTTTTATTATTATTATTATTTAAAAAGTAAATTATACTTTTGATTGTTAAAATCAGTTGTAGGTTCCTTTTCAGAAAATTTGTTGTGAGTTTGATTTTGATTTCTTCCAAATTTCTTCCCATTTTTTAAATTTCAAGAATTAAATCTGAATTTGGGTGGGTTAAAAGAAATAAAAAGAGATACAATCAATTTGACTTTTGAAGTATGCGACTATATTTAAATTCATTTGAGCCTTTAAATTCAACCATAAGGAGTAATGAAGAAGGGGACACAATTTTCTACCACATTTTTATAATTATATTTTTTCATAAGGAAATTTTATAATTATTGATGTGATATGTGAGCAATCTATTAATATTCAATTGTTTGTAATTGCTACTCACTCATTTAGGATGAGGAACCAAGAGGGACTTCAATCAAACTCAATTGTTTGTAATTGCTACCCACCCATGCAGGATGTGGTTAGCCCATTAAATCCATGGGCCAGAGTCCTTCAATTATTGATGTGATAGGTTGTTGAAAGTACAAGAAATGGATGATTTATACTATAGGTTAACGAAACAATCATAAGTGTTTTTATTTTTTTATAATTATTTTTTATAAGATTTTTATTATTATTTTTATATTTTTTGAATGAACCTGAGGAACTTTATCCACAACGGTGGGCGAGTAAATACTAAATAGTGGGATCAATACAATTATAAGGTTGAACTTTTGAACTGCATACTAATTTTACAACATTAGATTACCACCAATTCTCTGTCTTTAATATTCTTTTTCCCCTATAGCACTAGGAAACCTTGCAAAAATATGTATGCTATTAAGCAATATCGCATATTATAATATAATATAATTGAATAAAGCTATGGATATAACAATTTCATAACAAAAGTATTTTTTAGAAGAATTTCACAACAAAGTTAAAAGTGTTAAGTTGTTAATAATAGATTAAATGGTAGATTAAAAAGTGATATGATTGGTGAGTCCAAATAAAAATCTATAACAACTTACCACTTAAATTTTGTTTTGAATCAATTGTTGTGAAAATGTATTGCTTATAACACTAATCAATATATATATATATATATATATATATATAAAAGTATGAACTCTTATTATTACCAGTTGAATAAAAAATCTTAGATTTTTTTTTTTTTTGGGTTGAGAAACAATCAAAAATCTTAGATGAAAAGCCTGATTTATTTATTTTCTTGGGCCAGTATATGAAATATATACCTTGAGAGTAGCCAATCCATAAAATTGAACGATCTCTCCAGTAGGAGCATGTCCTTTGAAGGGTCCCTCGAAGAAACCCCAGTGCCTAAACTTGAAAACAATTTCGGGAGGTCCAGTATAAACGCTAAGTACTTCCCATGCAAACCCACGAGGAAAAGCCGATCGAAATACATCATGAGATGATTCAAAGCTCTCTTCCTCTGCTTTGTAGTACTGAAACTCCTTTGGCAGTGAATTCTTCAACAACGCATTGTAGCTCCCAATTCTTAGAGTTTCTTCTCCTGATAACCCCTCTCTTCCTGTGTCACCATAAATTCACCATCTATTATTATTATTATTTGCTCATCATGAAAGATATGGCGTAATTAATAAGTCATGCTGTCTTTAATTTTTTGTCACAGCCTTGAACATCACGGTCACATCGTTCTTCTCTACCACAAATTTTATGCAACAACTCTTCTTCTCTACCACAAATTTTACCAACCTAATAGATTGTGATTGATTATTTATCACTTTCACATGAATTTATTACTTAGATCCATTACTTTTTCTTTACTGCTCACAATCAATTACATCAAAATTATGATAAAAATTGTGTCTATAGATTTTCTTAGATCACATGTACATAGTAGATCATGATCTATGGAAATTAATTTACAAATCCTTTGTCTTTTTGGTTATATTTATTTATGAATTAGATAAAAGTAACTAATATTAGAAAAGTAAGTGGGGGCTTTAAATATGACTTGAAATTTATCTTTATTACCATTAACGAAGAGCTTGAATTTCTCAGGGTTGATTGTCTTGAAGTCCTTCAAGCGAGTCTTGTGTGAGAGCTCCATCTCCCAGGACTTCACAGCATTTTGCACTATTTCTTCTAGTGACCCTTTAGGCCATTCCTGCAAAACAAGTAACAAGATAAGCTATTGACTAGAGAGAAGAAGAAGAAAAAATCTTGATTAAATTAATTTCCACCTTAGTCCTGCCATCTTCGAAGAGCTTGTTAACGTCATCATATGTTGGAGGCCCACCATGTCTCCACTCAATATCGTCTGCTTCATCATACAAGAAAGACCTGTACTTATCTCCCACGGTTTTAAGTAGTGTAGCTTCTTCTGTAGCCATGTTCAATTTCTATGTAGGAAGAAGTTGAAAGGACGATAGAACTCGCCAATCAAGGACCATAATTGCTTGGGAGAGTGTTTAATATATAACTAAAAAGTTTCTGCATGCCCCACCATTGGCTTCAATAATCACTAGATTACTGGGTCAATCATCACGGAAAATTGTTGACTATTTCGGAAATACGGAAATACCATAAATGGGCACTTTTCTCTCTCACATAAATTATGGCTACATCATAAATTTAATTAGTGAGACTCACAGTTATGTGAGAGGGGAAAATATGCATTTATGGTATTCCGGAAGTACTCAATAATTGTCCAACAATCACAATAGATGGTCCATGAAGTAACTAACATTTTTATTTATTTATACAAGATAGAATTCTACTCTAGTCTAATCTAAGTGTAGATGTGTGTGAAACTTCTTCTTAAAAACTTGAACCCCGGCTCTTACCCCTCACACTTCACATGCATTTATATTTGTGAAGTGACCATCGCACCAAGGGTGTGCGGTGGTATGAAATAACTAACATTGGTTTCCTATACACATGTACTAGTATTATTATGATTGTATTTATATATGAAATATGATAATTATGATAATTATTATTATTAGGTATTTATTATGATTGTATTTTTTTTATGTAGCTAAGTATGTATTTGGATACTCCTTGCGTCTGGCGTTTTTTGTGTTTTCGGCCTTTTTTTCTTTTTTGGACCAGCGCCAAGTGCACTGTTCATGTCCCATGAACAGTGCACCAAGGCATATGAACAGTAATTGCATAGTGAACAATAACTTTTTTATTATTTTTTTATTGTTTTCAGTTTTAACAAAATAAGCGGTATTCAAACAGATCCTAAAATGTCTTGGTTTAGTTGGGATAAAGTTTGTACCCCAAAGGATGAGGGCGGCTTAGGTTTTCGTGATCTTAAAGCATTTAATCTTGCATTGCTAGCCAAACAAGGATGGAGACTACAAACCAATACATCATTGAAGGCTAAATATTTTCCAGATAGCGATTTTCTTGGGGCGGAGTTAGGGTTTTGCCCATCTTATGCATGGAGAAGCATTTTGGTGGCACAAAATATTGTTCGAAAAGGATACAGGTGGCAAGTAGGCAATGGGACATAAATTAACATTTGGTCCGATAGATGGCTCAATGACTCATCCAAATTTGGATTGCTTACCAGACCGAACTTTATTCCAGCAATCTCAACAATTAGCGAACTCATTAACTTCGACACAGGAAACTGGCATGAAGAGCTAGTGCGCCAGACTTTCATTCCTACCAATGTTGAAGCTATTTTGAGCATTCCTTTGAGCTCTCGCTTGCCAAGGGACAAGTTAGTGTGGGCTCTCACTCCAAAGGGTAGCTTCACCATCAAAAGCGCGTACAAGATTGCAGTGGTTAAGTCCTAGGAGGCATGCAAGGAAGGACCGTTGAATGGTGAAAAACTCAAAACCTTTTGGAGACGAATATGGGGTATGAATCTGCCAAACAAGACTAAATCCTTTGAATGGCGTGTGTGTCGAAATATCATCCCCACTAAGGTGAATTTGTGGCATTGTTAGATTATTGATGAGGATATGTGTGAAGCTTATGGATTGCAGAGAGAAACTAGTGGGCATATTTTTTGGGAGTGTCAGACTGCTTGTGACATGTGGTTACGAATATGTATTATTTTTGAAACCCAAAGAGTTCGATATGATGAGTTTTTCGACTTGATCTGGTATCTTATGTTCATCCAACATGTTGGTAATGAAATTTTAAAGTTGGTATTTATGGTTGCATGGTGTATGTGGCATAATAGAAATGCGGTTAGGCATGGTAGTTCTAGACAATCTACTTCTAAAGTGGTGCAGAAAGCTTGTTTCTGCTAGATGAGTTTCAAACAACAAATCACTCAATCTCTCAACCAAAGGATAGCATGATGGAGGTTTGGTCTAGCTCGAGTGCACCAAACTACAAAGCCAATGTGGATGGACCAGTTTTTAACTAAGATGGTTTGGGGTAGGAGTAGTGATTCGAGATCGTGAAGGCAAGGTAATGGCAGCTTTGAGTTAGAAAATCCATCAACCATTGGGAACTTTGGAGATTGAAGCTAAAGCCATGGAGGTTGGGGGTTTGTTTGCTTGGGATGTTGGTATAAAAGATGTGATTTTTGAATGTGACTTCAAGATAGTGTCTAATGCACTGTTGCGGTTATGCTCTCCACCTGTGAGTATTTTTGAATATACTAGCTGGGGTATCTTAGAAATTTCATGACTTTAGATTAGCTCAAGTTTCCCATGTAAGGCGACAAGGCAATAGGCTGGCACATCTTTTGGCAAAGCACGCCAAAGATATAGTCAATAGTGATAATTTTGTAACCTAGATAGAGGAAAATCCTTCGTTGATTGCGTTAGCCATTACTTATGATGTATTGAATTTATCTTCTTCTTAATAAAGTTACAAGTTTTTCATTAAAAAATATATAAAGAAAAAATCAACATTGGCCAAGGAATGGTCTAACAACTTTAAATTTGACCTTCTTATCAAGTAGATGAACAATTTTGACTTACGATTATTGAGTAATTAGGCTTATGGGATATAGGATTCTTTTAGGGGATGCACTTGTTCATGAATTAGAAGAAAGCATTCATAAGGAAAGAAATAAAAAAATAAAAGGAGAAGACATTCCGATCACAATCAATGAAGGAGAAGAGTGAGAAATATATAGACTGTGACGAGGATACCATATAAAACATCAAATATGTGATGAGCAAGACTTCCTAAAAATAATGCACAAAACATGATCTATAAAAGAAACCCGCAAATCAATAATTAAAAAAAAAAAAAAAAAAACAACAACAACAACAACTAATGGAAAAATGTGGCATACCTATTGAATTGGGTAAGCATAAAAACTATTAATATCCAAATAAAAAGAATGACATTTATGGGTTCCAGTTAGTTCAACTGATAAAGTCTCTGATGATTGTATAAGAGATCTGGAGTTCAATCCCTGCCTACACTAAAACAGATTTGGTGTCTTGATTTGATAATAAAAAACTATTATCATGAGCGGATGCCATAGGTTGAAACTCACACTCAACAAAAAGAAAAAGAAAAAAAAGAATGACATTTAAATATATAGTCCGTTGGAGGAGGCGAAAGGTTAAGTGATAGTGGAACCATGGCAAAAGATGAGTAATTGTCAATGGCCATTCACTGTGAGATGCCATGGGACCCTAGATATTCCTAGATGAGGTTTCACGTTTCACATCAATTGCCTTGTTTTCTTTGGTTTAGAAAAAAAAAAAAAATGACATTGTTTTGGGATATCTATCATTAATAATATGACAGCCTGACTGGTTAATGACAATTGAATTTTAGTAAAAAAAAAAAAAAAAAGCCATGTAGGGTATTTATCATCAAGGAAAATGATTTCAATAGAAAAAGGAAAGGAAATAATTTTGGGACCTTTTTTTTTGTTTTTTTGGTGCGAGGAATGGATACTCTAAAATAAATGAAGGCCGAAAGAAAGGCTATAAGCAGCGGGCCAGTGACTTTACTTAGACTACTTGAGTGGAAGATTTCAAGATAAAACATTCTTCTCAATTGAAAGGATGTATGGTGTGAACACTCGATCAATGGATTACTTAGCAAAAGAGAATTAGTAGCTGTAAACATTATCAGCAAATTAAAAGACAAAAACAACATGATGCTTTTCAATCACAAGCAATTATATATGGTGCTGTGTTCAATACTGTTCTCTAGACATTGGAGGGGTATCCTTCAAAGCAGCTGTCCCAATCCTTTAAATATTCCCAGTTATTCATTCAAATAACCCCTTCAAACAACCCAGTAAATCAACAACGAAGTGAGACTTCATGTAGCTATATATAATTTTGATAGGCCTAGAATATATTGACCCCTTGTGATGAATTAACCAATTAATTAGTCAAGTTAATTAATTAATTCAATTAGCATGTAAAAAGCGTGGTAGCACAAACAAATCACAAACTAAGTTAAAATACAGTGAAAAATAAATTAACACGGTGATTTGTTTACGAATGGGGAAAATCTATATGGCAAAAACTCCATCGGGTGATTTTAAGGTCACCACTCCTGAGAATTCACTATTATCACAACAAGCGGTTATAAGTAAAGGAATCCTAGTATCTTATACCAACCTTCAGTTGAAACCTTACCCCAATACCCAATTGGACTTGTTCTGTAGTGACAATCTCTCCTTTCAATGCATGGCTCCCAGTATGTGACTAACCAATTCGATGCGCGAATCCTAGTACACGGCTTACGCACCAACTTGAGAAGGATAATGGCTGCAAAGTTCTTCAGTTAATCACACAATAAAGATCACGAAGCTCCTTAGTTACAAAACCCTACGGTGTACAAACATAGCAGCTTCTTGAATAGAAAGATGACCTAGGGCATATGTCTTCGGTTCACAATATGCTTGTGAAAAACTTTTGCATTGAAGTGCATCAAATGTAATGGCCCTTAAAACAATCCTTATATATGTTTAGGATTGTGTGAAAAGAAAGCCCAAACATCTTGATAGGCCAAGAATGTATTGACCCTTAGTGATGAATTAATTGATTAATTAGCCAAGTTTATTAATTAATCAAATTAGCATGCAAAATGCGTGGTAGCACAACCAAATCACCAATTAAACTAAGTATGCAGTGGAAAATAAATTGACACAGTGATTTGTTTACGAATGGGGAAAACCTATGTGGTAAAAACCTTGCCGGGTGATTTTAAGGTCACCATTCTCGAGAATCCACTATTATCAAAACAAACGGTTATAAGTAAATGAATCACATACCTTATACCAACCTACAGTTGAACCCTTACCCTAATACCCAATTGGACTTGTTTAGTAGTGACAATCTCTCTTTTCAATGCACAGCTCCCAGTATGCGACTAACCAATAGATGTGCGGATCCCAGTACGTGACTTGATGACCAACTTGAGAAGGATGTTGGCTGCAAAGTTCTTCAGTTCATCACACGATGAAGATCATGAAGGTGCTTGGTCACAAAACCCTAAGGTGTACAAACACAATAGCTTCTTCAAGAGAAAAATGAACTAGGGCATATATCTCCAGTTCACAATATGCTTGTGAAAAACTTTTGCATTAAGTTGCATAAGTTGTGACTGCCCTTAAAACAATCCTTATATATGTTTAGGGTTGTGAGAAAAGAAGACTTAAACACATACTCATGGATTGGATTGAAATCAGCTCTGAAAAACTGAATTTCATAAACCTCAACAGATAGGGTATCTATCGAGCTAGTTGTCGAGCTTCGGGCTTCACAGCTTTTTAAACCTCGATAGATGCTAGCTGTCGAGTTTTAAAATCCTGCACTTTCTCACTTGATTCTTAGACAGACTTGCATGGCTTTAACACTTGAATTTGAAATCTTGTTTCTTGAAGTATTAAACACATCATAGATCTACCAAATTACAAGTAAGGTGCATTTTGTCAAAGGATTACCTAATTACATAAAATATTGACATATGTTCCTAAGATGATTCACATATGTCCAAACAATCTCCCCCTTTGGCAATCCATGACAAAATCACAACAAACAAATGAACATATGAGAGAAGTCATAAATCACTCTACTCATACTCACTCGTTAAATACAATAAAATCTATCCTAACACAAACCCTTGAAAAACTTTGCAAGAAGAGAGTTTATGGCAAGTAGACTTTGACAACTTGTATTTCTGAAACACTTTAAACAAAACTCATCAAGGCATCTTATTGTGAAACAGAAATATAAGATTGCATATAAGATATAAGAAGCATATGCATAAAGAGAGAAGAGTAACAACACGTGTAAAGATGGGTGAAAGAATTGTAATAACAACCTCAAATGTATATATATCAATAAGTACAAGGTTTGCTATCACAACATGATCACAAGATCTAAGGTACATGAACAATGTATCTAAACAAGAGAGAAAAGAAAAAAAAAAAGATACATAAAGGTCCTCACTACATCCCTCAAAATATGAACACTCCCTCTAACAAAAATCTCCTATACTAACCCTCCCCCTATGAGTATGACTACTCTCATCTCAAAACTACTACCTCCTTTTGTCATAAGTGACAAAGGGATAAGTATATCAAGTAGACATCTCGTCATTGCTGGGTGAGCTAGCACTATCATCCTCATCACCATCATCATCAGAGTCACCATTATCGTCCTCGTCCTCAGAAGCCTCTGGGGAAGGAGAAGGAGACTTGACAAAACCACCAAGGTGAGCCTGCTATCTAGCAATACAGCCGATACAGGTGTTTACTTGACACAACTCATCACTGAGTGTGTCAAGGCAAGCATCCATGCACTGAAGCTGTGCCATGATAGCATTTATAGTCACACGACTCGCAAAAGAAAAGAAAACGGAGGTGGATGGAGCTGAAGAAATGGGAGGAGCTACCATCTGTGTTTGGGGCCGCCGCGGTTTGAGCTGTGCCTTGCTCCTTCAAATGGTAGCAGCGTCTATGGCACCCAACACAGAAAAATGAGGAGAAACGGGAAAAGGAACGGAAAAATGGCAAAGAATTCGCGTGATAGCCGAAGGAAAAATGAGCTTATCACGGGTCATCGTATCCTTATAGACATTTATGAGGGATAGGATGATGTGAGAAGGAAAATCAATAGAGATATTCTCTAAGAGGGATAACAAAAATCGAGCACGAGGCTCTGTAATAGAGTTATAGTGAGACAAAGGATGAAGAATAAATGTCATCACCATGTTAAGGAGCCTCAAACCTTTTGCAAAGTCCAAGCAAGGGGTGTTTTGACAGTCACCCTAAGATGAGGGTGTCTCATAAAAGCGAGACAAGAGTTCATCTTTGGACATTGTCCTTAGACGCTCACAGCAAGGGTAGTTAGGATGCGCTACCCTAAGGACGTGTAATTCCTTGGAGACAATCTTCGGAGTAACTACAATGCGCGTACCTCGAACGCAAGAGAAGAAATGAGGTACCGAAGTATCGATTTCGTGTATATTGGAGTAAAACTCCTGTATGATCACAGAGGAACAAGAGACCGGGATGTCATAAAGTGACTCCCAACCCCTATTGTGAATGACAGTGGGTAGGTCAGTGTCAGAAAAGTTTGACAAAACGATGTGGCATTCTGAATGAATGCCTCGTCTACAAAAGTTCTCCGAGAAGTCCTTTCAGGCGTTCTTATCTTGGAATCGAACAGAAGAAGGTGTGAGGTTAGAGGAAAAAGATGCCCCAGAACGCAGAGGATTTTAGGACGGAATAGATTTGCGTTTAGGTGCCATAAAAGCAGACTAACATAAAAGAGAGAGAGAGAGAGAGAGAGAGAGAGAGAGAGAGAGAGAGAATAAGAAAAGTACTAACACAGTAATACATAAGAATATAGGAAAATGAAGGTACGTATGCATGAAAATGCATGAGCATATGACGTGCAAATTTAAAAACATCATGGGCTCATCCCAATCCAAACCTAACAGCACATAGTCATTGCAACAAAGTAAACACACATCTAAAATGCATGAATCATTGTTATAATGCAAATGTGATGCAATGCATGATGTTTTAAACCTATTTAAACAAAGCCCATCCCAAAAATTTCACAAAAACCTCAATAATTTTGAAAAATCCCAAAAATTTTCACAAACCCCAAAAGTTAGGTAAAAAATGCATGAAATGTATGATAAGATGATGAAAAGAAGATCATACCTATGAAAAATGCAAGATCAAGACCAAAGAAGGAGTGGGGAAAAGATTTGGATTGAATGAGAGGTGTTTGGGAAGGTGAGAGGTCAGAAAGATCGAGAGAGATCAAGAAAAGTGAGGGAGAAATCTCATCGATCCTTTATATAGAAACTTCATAATTCTCGACAGATTGAGATGTGTCGAGAGGTGACAAGCATTAAAAAGGCGTTTAGTTGCCGAAGAGCTGTTAAGGATCTACCGAGAGGTGTCCATAATGAAGGAAGCTTGATGGATCGAGGAAGCTGTCGAGAAGCTATCGAGCAAACAGAAGGTTTCTCGATGGATCGAAGTACCTATCGAGAGGTATCGAGAATGCAATAAAAAGCAACTGAAGAGTCTTGATAGATAAGTTAGCTGTCAAGAGGTGTCCAGTAGCTGTCAAGATTGCTTAAAAATAGTTTTTCAAGAGGAGAAAAACATAGATATGAATGCAATCTAGCATGCTATACAACCAATGATCCAAACATCATATTAAGCTCTCAAAATCATCTCTCAACAAGAAAAATGTTAAGCACATAGATCCAAAATACACACACACACTAAACATGTCGAACCAATTTTATATTTCAAAAACAAGTTAAGACAGTTTAGTGAGCATACATTAACACAAGTATTTATTGTGATGGCCAAATCACATTGTACCTGCACATGTATCAAAAGTAGCATAGAATATTGCGTGTTGTGTGTGAAGAACATTGCAAGATTGCATAAGTGTCTATATGTTATGACGATTTGAGATATGAGAAAATCACTTTAACTCACACACAATCATAACTGTTTGATGGGGACTATCACCTTCGAGGTAGATCTTATAACTCCCACATCTCCTAGAATACACGCTTGCAATCATATATAAAGCATTTTGATATTTTTGCTTTTATTTTTCTCTGCATATTATTCTTTTAAGCAAACCATGCATGGGCATATGAGAGATATAAAAGAAATATCCAATGATGTTAAGCTTTTGACATTGCACTTTTGCTATGCCGAGGCATACAGATGTCATTTCATGATTGGCGGGCAATAGTGGTGAGATGGTTATTTATACCTTTTTCTTAGGATTTTCTAGTCCTTCCCGTCAAAAAGAGTGATACGAGTGTTAAGTACAAGAGACTACTTAAACTTACTCATCACAAACACAAGCCACAAAGCTCAATTGCTTAGTTATGCATAGAGATGCTCGTCTAAGCTACAAAAAATACAAAGTTTAGAAAATTTTGTTTCAATGGACATCCAAGGTACACAAGTACCAATGTACACAAACACACACTGTTTTTGTATTTTTCTGATTTTTCAAATTTTTATTTTATTTTATATGGAAAACAAAATAAACCAAAATTGAAAAGAAAGCAAACAGAAACAAGTTAAACAAAGAAATGCATAAAACTAGACTGACTCAAAATAATAAGCAAAACACACCAGTAATTCAAAACAAAAACATGAGGAAGGAGAGGGGGGGGGGGGAGAGAGAGAGAGAGAGAGAGAGAATAAGTGACAGAATCATTTGGAGCCCTTTTCTTTCCACACCTTGGAAGAACCTTTCCGTTTTGCAAACACTTGATCCGGTGGTGAGGGGGAAGAATTAAAACCGTTCAAGTTTGAAAGAAACATGAGGGCTTTGAGAAGATCTCTAAGAGGAGCAAAAGAGGATGGAAACTGATTCTGGTTTCCCGATGCGATCATGCTGTTGCTCTTTTGAGTGGCTAACCACTTGTAGCAATTAGGTTGAGTCTGTACAGCTGCACCACAGTGATGACAGAAATGATACTTTTTCTGCTTAGGCTTTTGAGAGTTTCCCTTCTTAGCCCTAGGGTTCTTAATCTCTTTCTTATCAAGCTTAGGGGGTGCTCCTAAGATAGATTTACCCTCGTCTACGTTCTCACTAGCTAATTCATTCTTAACATCATTGTTCTCAGTTTCAACACTATTAGTAGGAGGAACAAAAACAGTAGTACTAGTAGAAGCAATTCTAGGAGAAGAGAAATCATACCTTAAATCGGTTCGATCGGAAGTAGATTTTTGAAGACTAAGCATCTCATCGAGCTTAGCGCTTGAAGTCCTTTCCAACTGAGCTCTAACTTGGAATAGTTCTGCCTCAAGCTTCTTGGTCTTTTCAGCCAAGAAATTATTCTCAAATCTTAGTGCTTCAATAGTCTGATTGGCTTCACCAAACTTTGTAGAGATTTCTTCTTTCTCAAGTTCCACATCACTAAGCTTCTTGGTGGCCAACCTATACAACTTCTCATACTTTTCTACAACCTTGTATAACTTTGCATAAGCTGTGTGGATGTCATCTTGTTCATCCATCTTCTCAAACTTAAACTCCACCAATTCCTCTTCTTCATTCACATCTTCAACAATCCCCTCAGTAGGATTTACAGTGGTAGTGAAGGCATTTAGGATTCCATCATCCTTATTATCAGAATCATCCTTAGGCTTAGTGTCACTTAATGTAGCAATAAGTGTCTTTCTCTTCCCAATGGTCTTAAGATACATGGGACGCTCTTGTTTCATATGACCAAAACCTTGACACCCAAAGCACTTTGGTCATAAGGGTACATTGTATTGACCACCATCCCTAGCATGCTTATTCCCTTTGTCTTGACTCTTGAATTGTGAAGAACTAGATTGTCTACGGTCCTTGTCGAAGGCCTTACCATTGGCATTCTTCATGAATTTCTTGAATTGCTTTGTAATGTAGGACTTCATTTTAGAATCTTCATTGTCTGAAGACTCATCAGTATCACTGCTTTTGGCTTTCAATGCCACGCTCTTGCTCTTGTTCGATTTCCCGATCCTTGTTAAACCCAACTCATAGGTCTGCAGATTGCCAACCAACTCTGTCAAAGGAATTTTGTCAATATCCTTTAATTCCTCAATTGCGGTGATCTTGGCATGGAATCTCTTGGGTAGAGATCTGAGCACATTTCTCATAATCTTGGGTTCAGGAATGGTTTCCCCAAGATTAAATGCTGAGTTTACTATGTCCTTGAGCTTGGCATAGAACTCATCAAATGACTCATCCTCTTCCATTTTGATCTCTTCAAAGCTTGTAGTGAGCCTCTGAAGCTTTGAATCCTTGATATCCTTGGTTCCTTTATAGTTTATTTGGAGAATGGTCCATGCTTCCTTAGTAGTTTCAGTTGAGGATATCTTCTTGAATTCCTTATTAGTGACTACACTGAATAGAGCATTCAATGCTCTACTGTTGAAGTTTGCCGCCTTGATCTTAGCATCATCCTAGTCGGCCGGCGCTTCCGTAGGCTTGGTCTAGCCTATCTCCACAGCTTGCTACACCTTTTCATCTAATGACCGCAAGAAAGCTTTGATGTATACTTTCCAGTATGCATAGTTAGTGCCATCAAATAAAGGAGGTATAATAAGACTATCCTTTATCCATGACAAATATGGGTTAATGGATCACACAGCAAAAATTAAACCTAATTAGAGTGTGCCTGCTTTGATACCACTTAATAAGCCAAGATTGTATTGACTCCTTATGATGAATTAACCAATTAATTCAATTAGCATGCAGTAAGCGTGGTAGCTCAAACAAATCATAAACTAAGTTAAAATGCAAAGGAAAATAAATTGACACGGTGATTTGTTTACGAATGGGGAAAACCTACACAGTAAAAACCCCACCGGGTGATTTTAAGGTTACCACTCCTGAGAATTCACTATTATCACAACAAGCAGTTATAAGTAAAGGAATTTCAGTACCTTATACCAACCTACAGTTGAACCCTTACCCCAATACCCAATTGGACTTATTTAGTAGTGACAATCTCTCCTTTCAATGCATAACTCCCAGTACATGACTAACCAATAGATGTGCGGATCCCAGTACGCGACTAACCAATAGATGTGTGAATCCTAGTACGCGACTTGATGACCAACTTGAGAAGGATGTTGGCTGCAAAGTTCTTCAGTTCATCACACGATGAAGATCACGAAGCTCCTTGGTTACAAAACCCTATAGTGTACAAACATAGTAGCTTCTTGAATAGAAAGATGACCTAGGGCATATGTCTTCGGTTCATAATATGCTTGTGAAATACTTTTCCATTGAGGTGCATCTGCTATGACGGCCCTTAAAATAATCCTTATATATGTTTAGGGTTGTAAGAAAAGAAAACCCAAACATCTATACACGGATTGTATGAAAATTAGAACTAAAAATATGATTTTCTTAAATCTCAATAGATACCCTATCTATCGAGTAGCTGTTGAGCATCTAGCTTAAACAGCCTTTTAAACCTCGATAGGTACTAGTTATTGAGCTAGTTGTTGAGCTTTAAAATCTAGCACTTCTTCACTTGATTCTTGGATAGGCTTGCATGGCTTTAACACTTGAATTTGAAACCTTGTTCCTTGAAGTATTAACCACATCTTAGATCTACCTAATTACAAGTAAAGTGTGTTTTGTCAAAGGATTTGCCAATTCTATATTGACATATGTTCCTAACATGATTCACATATGTCCTAATTTTTTTTTTTTTTAAAACTTTACCAACATCTTTTTGATCTTATGTTTTTATATATTTGTGTATATATATATATATATATATGTTTATGTTTTTGGAAGACAGAGACATAAATGTAGAGCAAAATTACATATTTAGCCATCTTTTTAACATATATAAGTTATGGAACCCTAATTGAACTAACCTTGGGTGGGTAAAGTATCAATTTCAGACCATAGGTAGGTAACTTAAATTTTGGCCAAACCACATATGGGTAAGTTGTAATTTGCCCTAAAAATTTTAACACATCAGCACATTATTCATTAGTATATTCAATGCTTCTCCAAATGGAAAATTTGGAAGTTTAAGCAATATTTTAAGAGAAAAGTTAATGATGTCCTAAGGGCATTTGTTAGTGAACCATTTTTAAAAAGTATTTATGAGAAAAAAAACAATTAATATTTTTCTTTCGTTCATTTCAGTCCTCTAATTTTCAAGTTTATTTAATTAAGACTTTTCCATAAACTTTTGTTATATGTTGTGGTTAATTTTCCAATTCTTTAAATTTTTCTTCAAATTTTTTAAATTTAAAAAAATTGTGGCGGGCAAAAAGTGTAACTAATAGATTGAACGGTTTTCAACGTGCTACTTTCTGCTTACACAATTAATTTTTAGAGGTGGGATGTAAGGTCAACCTTTAAATACTTGTGATAAGATAAATAATGATAGTCAGATCAGTCTCTGGTGTGATATGAATGCATTCAATTAGAAAAAGTCTTGAAACGGCTTAGTGTTCATCCTCGGGTTGAATCCGAGGAAGAGGTTACAAATGGATAATCTCTCTTTTTTCTAAAACCCAAAAACTCCCCCTTGATCCAAGTTCTTCATGGCTTTATATAGTTAGCCAAAATGCATCTAAGCTCTACATTTGGAGGGTTAGGATCAAATTTCCTTGATACTTGTCCCATCAAGGCCTTGCTAGAAGGTTTTACACTAAGATGTGTGCTATGTGGGCATTGTTCATGGTCATTTTCCCATTAATGTGGCCAGCTAAGTAGTTGCAGTGCATTTAATGCGGAGGGGATGGCTGCTTTGTCCTTCATTTTTCTTCTCTTTCTTGTTCAATGCCAAGTTACCCTTTCCACCATCAAGTTATGTCGTGCTCCTTTTAACTCTGACTCTCGACTTTCTGAGGTTAGGTAGGTGTTCTCAGTGCCCTCACCAACTGTGGCCGTTCAACCTTTACATAAGTTAGGTGAGTACTTTTCGAGGACATCCCGCCAATATTTCCTAAGGTTTACCTCCTCGGAAATGCCCTTACCCCTTTTATCAACTGTTTTGGATCCTCTTCCCCATACAATAGCCCCTTAAAACCTCGCTTTCTGCTCCTACCCTAGGAGAGGGAGGTTTTGCTAATTGAAGGCTATTGATTCTGGCACACTTTCAGTAGGGTCCCATGTGAGAGTGTCCTTTCAACTAACTGAGACATGCTCTTGATGCTTCAAAATCCATGACGTCGTAATAAATGCTACAGGTGGCATGTTGTGCCCTATGTTCAGTGGTAAGATCGCAATCCTATGGTCCCTATTCCTCTACCAAAGAAGCAGGAAAACTGCCGCTTCTTTTTTGTCCCTTATATAAAGGAAGGTATGGGGATACTGACTCCATTTTTCTTTTTAAGAACAGAAATTTACTCCCTACTTCAAATAACTCGCCCGAGAAGCCCTTCTTCCTAGATTTTTGTAAGTGTTTTTTGCAATCCTTTCTTCTTCTTATGTATTCTTAGATTTTTTTCCCTTTTATCTTCCCTCTTTCACAAATGGGTAGATTTTTTAATTTAGTTGATACCCCCGAGCACAAAGAAGAGTTTAAAAGGCACTATAGGATTCCTAGTAATGTGTCAATAGAGCACTGTAACTTAGGGGAGTGGCATGAGAAGAGACCCTTTGAGGCCGTAGTGATTCCTATGAGTAGAGTTACTAGGAATTTTTTGAACCTTTTTAGACTTTGCCCTACTTAGTGCACTTCGAACATGTTTAGGATATTGGGTAGTGTAGATGCAATAAACAACAAGATGGGTATAAACCTTACCCACCACGATATAAACTTGATCTATAGTTGCTAGAGGTATAATGAAGTAGGGTACTACCTAAAAACTAGGGTTCCCACTGTTAGATTAACTTCCTGCCTCCTTGAGAAGAACAGAGGCATGGATGAGGATTTTCTCATCGTTTCAGGGAAGTGGCATGATGGACTTTGCTGCCCAACCACAGATGGCATTCTAGGTGGGGTGGCTTAGGGATGCCTTTTAGATCTTGTGCTGTTTAGGATAAAAAATGCAAAAATTCTAGTTTTATTTTTCTATATCAATCCTTTTTCACACTTTCGTTTCATTTTTTGTTTTTAGACAAAAAGGCCACTGCCAAAAGACGAAGCTTGGTGAACTTCAACTTGTTGAACCAAGTCTTGAGATCCGAGATCTTCCTACACCGAGACAACCAACTTCTAGCGGTACACGTCATCCTTGGCTTCAAACTGATCTCCACCTGCTTCCAAGTTTCCAAGCACGTGATCAAGGCCAAGGGCTCACGTCTCACATTGGTTGACATGGCTGTTGAAGGGTTCATCCGAAAGTCTCCTGCTGTCGGTGCTTAACTCGCGAAACTCCCCACCCTACAAGAGACCCAACCCTTGGTTGAGGAAGTCACCTTCTCTGACGATGAGGTTGATGCTCATTCCAGAGAGATCGAGGAAGAAACTAAGGAAGAAAGCATTGAAAGCCTCGTCTGTGACGAAGATTTTGAAATTTTCTATCATTAAGACGTGATCGAGGATGTAGCTTCTACCTCAATTTCGGTTACAATCACTGTTAGCGAGGATCAGGAGGCAATTGAAATTCTAGAGGCAATGGTGATAGAAAAGAAGTTACTCGACTTGCTGTCTTTACTAGAGTCCCATGCTGGGGATGCTACTCCTGAAATTCCTGTAGTACCTAGGTCCCTGACACTAGTCCCTCCTCCTCCTAACCAAACTGAACTGGTTGACAAAAAGCGAAAGTGGTATAAAAAGGGAGGCAAAGGCTCTGCCAAGGAAGGGGAGACCCAAGAAGAAACTCCTCCTAAACAAGCTAAGGTGGCTAAAGTAACTCGGTCTCAACAAAGGAGGGGAGGAGAGACTTCAAAGATGGTTCTGGAACACCGCCCACACGTTTATAACTAGAACACCCCTTGTATTGGATGGAGCCCCCTTTCCTGCAGATTCATCAATCCGCATTTTTGATTGTGGAAGGGCAAGCTACGTAGCCAACTTGGTTGAACAGGCACTTCTTCTACCTTGGGATATGGCTGAGCTTCGCAACTTGAAGAAGCACAAAATGTTGTTGTCCCTAAAGAGGGACTTAGCTCTGGTATGCTCTCCTTCTTCTTTTATTCACCTATAACAACATTACTATCTATTATTATTTCATCCTTTTAAACAATGCTTAACTTGTTTAACTTTTAACTCTTTCTCTTTATTTATAAATTTCTAGGCCACCTAGGCAGCGCATGTGGCCAAGGAGTGGGTTGAACAAACCTTCTATGAAAAGAAAGAGGAGGAATCCAAGTGCTATGCTGCCCAGAAGGCCTAAGCCCATACTGAAAAAAAATTGAAGAAGCCTTTCCTCAAGTTGTTCGAGTGTGACAAAGCTTGGAAAAGTGCAGAGGCTTCAATTGAGAGCTCTGAAAGATAGGCCTGAGAACAAATACGCCATCTGAGAGAGGCAAAGGGTTAACTTATCCTTGCCGGGGCTAGGGTCATAGAACTAACTAAGGAGCTGGAACAAAAAGCTGAAGAAATGAGCAAGATTGAACAAGCATCATATGATCTGGGGCAGAAAGAAACTGAGGCACATCTAAAGTCTCAGATCTGGCTCTAAGCCGAGGCCTTTGACTTTGGACCTAGATCGAGGCCTTAAATGCTGCTTGTGTGGACCCCTCCTCAGAATTAAGAAATCCAGAGAAGGTGTTCTACTCTCCAGCCATCAAGGTATAGGCATCTGCTTCATCTCCCTCCAACACTGCTACTCTTGCTCAACCTACCTGAGTCGAGGAATGACCTCCTAAATCCCATAAGAAAGCCCAAACAACCTCCACCACCATAAAAGAGATTCCTCCCTTGGACAAGGTCCCTTCCTTGACTGAAGTTGCTAGCTTTGCGTCACAACCTTCTACTAAGGGGCTAGCCACAAAGGAAGCAGAGAAGGAGAAAGAACTTGAGGGCCAGGGAACAAAATAGATATTAGGCCGAAGTTTCATTTCGTTGTTCTTTTTTTTCTTTTTTTTTTTTTCTGTGTTTTTTGATGTAAAGAAGTTTGTTGGTACTTCAACTCATTAATGAAAAAGCTTATACCCATCTTTTGCTACATACACTTTCTTTTCGCCTTTTACTCATTATTCTTTAGCAATAATTCTTTGACATTATTCTAATACACATTGCAAATTACCCCGCCTTTCTAAACTTTACTACATATTGACATCTGACTGCACATACGTGTCTACTTTTAACTTAGTCTTTTTGAGAAATCATCGTTTTGCAACCTGAGATACCAAAATATTTCTAGATTTAGCGTCGTACTCACAAAACTTGAAAATGAGCATCTCTAAAATTGATTGTCCTCAGTGTCAAACTTAGGTCTCACTAGAAATTACAAAGAAAAAATAGGATTTAATTTTCCAAAGGCAGGTGATCTGAGGAATCAAACCAAGCTAAGGCTTTGTTCATCTTTGACTAATAAATTAGGCGTTAATTTACCCAAGGTAGGTGATCCGAGGAATCGAACCTAGCTGAGGTTTTGTTTAACCCTTAATAACAAATTAGGTGTTAATTTATCCAAGGCAGGTGATTCGAGGAATCGAACTTGGCCAATGTTCTGTTTAACCCTTAATAACAAACTAGGTGTTAATTTACCCAAGGTAGGTGATTTGAGGAATCGATCCTAACCAAGGTCCTATTTAACCCTCAATAACACATTAGGTGTTAATTTACCCAAGGCAGGTGATCTAAGGAATCGAGCCTGGCTGAGGTTCTGTTTAACCCTTAGCAACACATTAGGTGTTAATTTACCCAAGGCAGGTGATTCTAGGAATCGAACCTGGCCGAAGTTCTGTTTAACCAATAGTAAGATGTTAGGTGTTAATTTACCCAAGGCATGTGATCCGAGAAATTGAATCTGGCCGAGGTTCTATTTAACCCTTAATAAGATTAAAACCACTTTTAACTCAAGAGAGCACCCTTAAGATGTTAGGTGTTAATCAAGAGAGCTGATCAATATATCTGACTGTATATACATACATAATCATTTACAGGATTTCAAACTAGAAATAATATTTCTGTAAGTTATTCACATTCCATGGTCGAGGAACTATAATCCCATCTAGATCCTCTAACTGATAAGTCGCCATTCCAGCTACTGAGGTCACCCGATAGGGTCCTTCCCAGCTAGGACCAAGCTTTCCCCAAGAAGGATTCTTCATACTTCTAACCACCCTATGCAGAACGAGGTCTCCTGGAATGAGCACCCTTACTTTTACCCCTTTCTCAAATCCTGCCTAAGTCTCTATTGGTATTGTGCTAATCTTACCGCAACGACTTCCCTTTGTTTTTTGGCTAAGTTAAGGTTAAGAGAGAGGAGCTGTTCATTGTTGCCATCGAGGAATTGGTTAGACCTCAACGTTGGAAACCAGTTTTTGTAGGGATAACTGCTTCAGATCCATACGTCATAGACAACGGGGTCTCTTTAGTGGATCTTCTAGGAATCATGCGATACATCCACAAAACATAGGGTAGCTTGTCCACCCATCTTTCCTTAGCCTCTTCCAGTCTCTTCTTCAAACCATCCACAATAACGTTGTTTGTGGCCTCCGCTTTGCCATTACTCTAAGGATATAATGGGGTGGAATATCTTTTCTTTATCCCTAGATCACAATAGTATCTCCGAAAGGCCTTACTGTTAAATTGAAGCCCATTATCCGAGATAAGAGTGTTCGGAACCCCAAACCTCGTTACAATATTTTTCCACACGAATCTCTTACATCCTGATCTTGAATATTTGCCAAGGGTTCAGCCTCTACCCATTTGGTAAAATAATCGGTAGCAACAAGAAGATACCTTTGATTCCCCGTTGCCTTAAGGGAATGGCCTAACAATGCCCAGCCCCCACTGTGTGAAAGGCCAAGGGCTACTTAATGGATTTAGAACTCTCCCTAGTTAGTGGATATTGGGAGCATATCTTTAATATTGGTCACGTTTTTCCACATACTCTTGGGAGGATTTCTGCATGCTTGGCCACTAGTAGCCTTGTGTTAAAGCTCTATGGGCAAGGGATCTACCCTTATATGACTACCACAAATTTCCTCATGCAGTTCTTCCAACAACACCTCCACCGCCTCAAGGTGAACACGTAATAAATACGGTCTCGAATATGAGAGCTTATATAATTTCTGATCCTCAGACAGCCAAAACCTTGGCACCTTTCTTCGGATTTTCTCTGCCTCAACTTTGTCCTTGGGCAGGGTTCCACTTTTAAGGAACGTAACCACTGGGTCCATCCAACAAGGGCCCACTTGCATGAAGTGTACTCCTACTGGAATCTGTATATCATAGGCAGGGGTTGCATGGTCTTCCACGAGTATAATCCTCGGAAGTTTCTCCCTACTTGAAGTAGCTAAGGTTGCTAGCGAATCAGCATGGGAATTTTTACTTCGAGGAACTTGAGTAAAGAAATGGAAGCCCCCCGATAAATGTTTAATTTGATTCAAGTACTAGAGCATCCTTGGATCTTTTGCTTCAAAATCACCCTGAACTTGTCTAGCTATGAGCCTAGAATCGCAATACGCCTTGACAAATTAAATGGTTTTTAACGTGCTACTTTCTGCTTACACAATTAATTTTTAGAGGTGGGGTGCAAGGTCAACCTTTAAATACCTGTGATAAGATAAATAATGATAGTCAGATCAGTCTCTGATGTGATATGAGTGCATTCAATTAGAAAAGGCCTTGAAATGGCTAAGTGTTCATCCTCAGGTTCAGTCTGAGGAAGAGGTTACAAGTAGATAATCTCTTTTTTTTTTTTTTTTCTAAAACCCAAAAATTCCCCATTGATCCAGGTGCTTCTTGGCTTTATATAGTTAGCCAAAATGCATATGGACTTTACATTTGGAGGGTTAGGATCAAACTTCCCTGATACCTGTCCCATCAAGGCCTTGCTAGAAGGTTTTACACTAAGATGTGAGCTGTGTGGGTACTGTTCATGGTCATTTCTTTATTAATGCGGCTAGCTAAGTGGTTGCAGTGCATTTAATGCGGAGGGGATGGCTGTTTTGTCCTTCATTTTTCTTCTCTTTCTTGTTCAATGCCAAGTTACCCTTTTCCACCATCAAGTTGTGTTGTGCTCCTTTTAACTCTGACTCTTGACTTTTCGTGGTTAGGTAGGTGTCCTCGGTGCCCTCACCAACTGTGGCCATTCAACCTCTACATGAGTTAGGTGAGTACTTTCCAAGGAAATCCCACCAATATTTCCCAAGGTTTACCTCCTCGGAAATGCCCTTACCCCTTTTATCAGCTATTTTGGATCCTCGTCCCCCCACAAAAATCATTTAATGATTGAAAAGTATTTTCCCTTTTAAAAAAAAAAAATGTGTAACAAAAGTTGATGGAAAGGACTTAATTCAATAAATATAAAATTTAGAGGATTGAAATGAATGAAAGAAAATTTAGTGGGTTTTGCATTTTAGCCTATGTAAAACTAAGTTACAAGAGAACAAGGAATATATATATATATATATATATATAGGGTTGAGTTCAAGTTACACCTAGTGTAACTCTAAGTAATGTTACACCACCTAATCGAATGTTATTTACCATTTCATCCATAAACTCATCTTTTATGCATTATTTTAATGAAAACTTAAATTTAAAAAATTGATTGATGACATGACTATTGAAATTTTGCAAGAATGGAAAATATACAAAGACAATGAACTCTAATAGTGGATTTGTCAAAATTCTCATCCTATTAAAAAATATTGAGTGGTGTAACATTACTTAGAGTTACTTAGAGTTACACCATATATATATATGTGTGTATATATATATATTCATATATACATACATATATCTATATATATATATATATATATATATATATAACCTTAAGATTCTTGTAGAGTAGGTTGCAATAATTAGCACAATTATGGATATACATTTCCCATACAAACTTTACACATTCCAAATTTCACACATCCCAAGTAGCCAATTCATTGCCTAGAATTTTCATGTTCCAATTTGTTTCTAACATTGATGGTTTTTTTTTTTTTTTTCTTCCAATAAAAGTAATATAAAAAATTTCTTTAAATGATTTATTAGCAATTGTCCTAAGGACACTTGTTAATATGACACATCTTTTAAAGACCAATTGAAAGGGAAGCAAATTTGAAAATTTTGAAAAAAAAAAAAAAATCATTATTATATTCAATGCTCCTCCAAATTTGGAAGTTTAAGCTATCTTTTATAGGTAGCCATACTTATGGGTATTTGGTTCGCCATGATGTTACATTGTGTCGTAATATTACGTTATTGTAATATTTTATTAGTGTAATCTCAATAGAACATTACATTGTTTAGGAAGGTGATGAGATTAAGATGATGTGATATATTATGTAATTTTAAATTATGGTAATGTTAAAAAAAGAAAAATAAACCAAAAATCTTAATGTCACATCATTGTAATGTGCATGACATTAAGGACACATCATAGTGAACCAAATGCCCTTTAAACTGACAAAGAAAAATTACATCTTGTATAGGAATGCTAAATTGTAATCAAGACTAGCATTGCTGCCAAGAGGCTGATGCACTTGCCAAAAGGGGTGTTAGACAAAAATATGATTTTGTAATTCATGATATATGAGAGGTCAACAAGTGCGCTGATGCACATCAACTTTTTATTTTAAAACTCAATATTCTACCACATTTAATAGCATCTCAATAAACTCTCAGTCTAGTTGGATTTATAGATGGTATTAGAATTGAAATTGATTAGGTGTAGTTGTTCCTTATTTTTAATACACAACTAGCTTGTAACCCCATGCATATGCATTGATACACTTAAAAATATATAATAAAATGTATAATATAATTCTTATATATATAATTTAAATACTATTTGTAAGGGCAGCGTTTTGATTCCTAAGCCCAAAAGGTATAAGAATTCAGGCCCAAAGAGCCCAACACAATGAATTTGTAGAGAGTGGGCATAAAAGCTAGGTTTCAATGGATCAAGCAACACGCACAGTGGATTAAAGATAATAAGAAAGCAAAGAAAGACAAGCTCTATGCAAAGAAATCCTTTCTCGGCTTAGTCCGAGGAGAGTGGTTCTTGAATATATTTCTTTTAGACTTGGATGCAATTTCAGTTCTTGTTGCTATAGTGTTTTCTCTATAGATTTTCCGATCCCCTCTCCCTGGAGGGTCTCTTACATTATATAGCTTCCTTTATATGATCTTGGCCCTCAATTTGTTGATTATCTAGGCTATTACTTGAATGCTTATCCCATCAGACACCTTCCTAAACCCTTTATGAGTTGCGGCGGACAAGGCAGCAATGTTCAAGGGTATTCTCTACACAAATGCAGCCAAAAGATTTGGTGGGATGCATTAAATGTGGTGGCAACCACTATCCCTTTAGTCATGTTAGGGCTAATCCCTTCTCCAAAACTCTTCCTCTGTAGTATGACCTCCTCTAGTAATGTGCCACTGACGTGGCCTTACTGTTCGAGGGTGTGACCTCCTTGGCACGATAATGGCCCCCTTGGTCATGGGTACGACATGTGGCGCAATTACCTTATTTGAATTCTTGTACCCCACAATAGCCCCTTAAAACTTTGGTTTTTTCCTCTTATCCGAGGAGAAAAGTGGGGTTTTGATCTTGGATAATTAATTCCACATGTTTCCTTAACTTCCACACGTGAGAACGTCACTTCGTGTGCCCCGTAACCATTTTGGCGCTTCGGAGTTCGCAACGTCTCATTAAATGCTCTAGGTAGCACTTTGTTCCCCACGTCCTACCGTGAGATGGAGATCCTATGGCTGGCATTTCTCCTCAAATTTTGGGTGGGATAACTCCTACCCAATTCAGCCTTCTATATAAGGCACCTGGGGGATTCATTTCTCTCACTTTCCAAATCTTCGAACTCTTAAGACTTCCTAAATCACCAAACTTTCAAGACTTCCAAAATCTTCAAACTTTCGAGAAGCTCCTGAAGTGACCCTTGTCCTTATTTTCGTAAGTTTTTTCATTCTTAGGCTATTTTCTCTTCGGCCAGTCTTCTCAGCCTTTTACTTTTTACTTCTTTTTCACAAATATTTCCTTCACTTCTCTTTAGTCTGCTCTGATGGGTAGGTTCGCTCATTTAATTGATACCCCTGTGGGTACAGAGGGGTTTAGGGCCCTGTATCAGATCCCCCAGGGTGTTTCCCTAGGGTACTACCCTCCGGGTGGATGGATTAACCTTAGGAGGGAGGGGGAAGTAGTTATTCCCATGATCGCCTTTATAGAATGGGGGATGAGGCTACCCATGAGGATGGTGACTAGGGACTACTTGATAGCCCATCGGATCTGCCTTCACCAGTGTACGCCCAACCTATTTAGTCTTGAGTGGTGTAGACGGTCTCAATGAGCAAATAGGATTAGGCCTCACTTGGCATGACGTTATTTGGATGTATAAGTGTCATCTGCTTGCAAATTCGGGGTACTACCTTAAGTCTAGGTCCTCCATAGTTAGGCTCGTCTCATGTCTTCCCAAATCCAACAAGGGCATGAAAGACGACTTTCTAATTGTCTTGGGTGAATGGTATGACAGTCTTCACTGCCTAGTCTAGAAGGGAGAGCCAAGTGGGATACCCTAGGTTTAGGTCATTTAACATGGGCACAAGTTCTGTAGTTTTCCTGCTTTCTCATTTCCTTTAGTATTTTGTTTCTTTCTGCTGGAAGGCTTTGTTATTCTAACCTGAAATTTGTTAACGTTCCAGATCTCAACAAGGTCCTGAGATCTGAAGTGTTCATAAGTAAGGACAGACAATTGAGAGCTGTCCACTTCATCCTTGACTTCATGCCTCTGTCCAACAAGTTTCAGGAGGTAGGCAATGCGATCCGAGCAAGTGACCTTTGGCTAGCTCGAATCGACGTTTCAGTGCTCGGATTCTTGGCTCGGAAGGCACCGTACAAGTCGAACTGTCCCCCCTACCGGGCTCCCCTTGAGGCCGTGGTTTTGAGAGAAAAAACAGCTTCTTCTCACCTGTCACTCAAGGCAAAGATAGATCAGTTTCAACTCAAGGAAGACAGGGAGGAACAGGGAGAGCCTGTGATCCAAGTCTCGGACTCAAGAGAAGAGCTCGACAGATCTTTCCAGGTTCATTGTCACACGCGTAGATGGCAGTTCGGAAGAAGAAAAGGACGAAATGCCATTGGACAACAAGAATAAGTACTTACATGAGCTCCTTGTGGGCAGGGCTACGGGGTCAGCACCAAAAGACACCTTGAGGTCTCAGCTCCCCCTTGATTTTCCTCCTCCTCCTTCAGTCAAACCTTTGTGCCCACTAACCTTAAGAAGAGGAAAAAGGGCAATGAGGTTGTTAAGGAGGAGAAGATGGTCCCCTTGGATAAGGGGGTTCCTCCCAAGTTTCCTAAGATGGCCAAGGGCAAGGGTAGGGCCTCTTCTGTCGAGAGCAAAGAGGTCGAGCCCCTGGCCGAGGGGCACCCCCTGAATCTGGTGAGGCTAGACTCGCGCATAACCTCTGTGCAAAGACCAACAAGTCCCTGGCCACCGTCGAGGGTAGGAATAAGGAGTTAGCTCTAAAGCTGGCCGCTACAAACAGGGATCAGAGGAGCACCGTGGCCGGCCTGAGGACCACTAAGGCGCAAGCAGAGGAGTAGCGCCGAAAACTCCACTACTCGGAGATAGAGCTAGCCACGACCAAGAAGCAGGTGGTGGAGTTGAAGGTAGAGCTGGGGAAGACTAAGGAGGCTGCCTAAGTGGCTTAGGCGGCCGTGGATGCTGCGTGGTAGAAGTTCTATAACCTCAGATGCAGTAGACCAAGGCCTGACTGACTGATGAGTTGGTTGGGGTCTGTAGGGATTACTGCCTTGAGGTGTGGACTGAGGCCCTAAACGAAGCTGACATTCCTGCCAACTCAGAGTGGAGGAAGGCTGAAAACGCCTATTATCCAAAAGACCTCCGAGAGGCTCTGGGCCTTAGGATAGATGCTGCCCCTGCCCCACCTGCAGCTGAGTAGCTTCTTACCATCCAGGCTTCTATTCCTCCTTCTGAGGCCACTAAAGGGCCTGGCAAGGCTGATGACCCAGGTCACGGGGTGGAAGTGGCCAAGGGTAAGGAGGCTAGTTAAGGTAGAGCTTAATTAGAGGACAAGGGCAAAGGTAAAGAAGCCAAAACTCTGACAGAGACCCATGGTCCAGAGGTTGCTCCCAAGGCTAAGGAAATTTCTCCCAAGGTTGCTGATCCCCTTGTTTCCCAGCCAGCCAGCAAAGAAGACCCCCTACAGCCAAGGCCTAGCTTAGGATTTTACTTTTCTCTCCTTTTTTTTGGTACTTTTCCTTTTTGTTGTGGCAATTTGCCATTGTTTATAATGTATCTTTCTTTGTTTAATGAAAAGATATCAACTTTTGCTTTATGAACCTTTGTTTTTCTTGCTATACTTATGTCTGATTGGCTGTAGTTACTGCGTTATCCTTTACTGAAAGGTTAAATTGATGATACTTCTGAGGGTGAACACCCATTCTTTAACAAAAGCTAACATTAATGATTCGTTTGTTAATTCAAACGGTGAGAAGAATGACCATCACCTCGACCAAGATATATTCTGACCCCTAAAGTTAACAGTTACTCATGCAATTAACAGTTCGACTATTGTCTTTCATGTGATTAGCAATGTAGTTGGACAACTTTACCTTGCCCGTGGCACTTGGCATCTAATAACTCAACTTAAAAAAAAAAAAAAAAACTTTGTGTACCCCAGGTAAATAGCTCAAAGGATAAAGTGTACTTCTGGATTTTCTTCTTAACCTCAAATGATAGTGAAGTTCATGTCTACCCAGGGTATATAATTCAAGAAGACCATCATACTTAGAATTTCACTTAGCACTCCATTCCACAGTAGGCTTGTATAATTATAAGTGTTAATTTACCCAAAGCATGTGATCTGAGGGACCCATCATTACCAAGGTTCTGTTTAACACTTAAAGAAATAATGGGAAGTATTAATTTACCCAAGGCATGTGGTCTGAGGAGCCAGGCATGACCAAAGTCTTGTTTAATACTTAGAGAAGTAATGGGGATTACTAATTTATCCAAGGTATGTGGTCCAAGGAGCCTGATATGACCAATGTTCTGTTTAATTCTTAGAGAAGTAATGAAGAGTATTAATTTACCTAAAGTATGTGGTTCGAAGAGCTAGTCATGACTAATGTTCTGTTTAATATTCAAACAAGTAATTAGGAATATTACTTTACCCATGGCATGTGGTTTAAGGAGCCAAACATGACCATTGTTCTGTTTAATATCCACACAATTAATTAGGAATATTAATTTACCCAAGGCATGTGGTCCGAGGAGCCAGACATGACCGAGGTTCTATTTAATATTCAAACAAGTAATTAGGAATATTAATTTACCCAAGGCATATGGTCCGAGGATCTAGTCATGACCAAGGTTCTGTTTAATATTCAAACAAGTAATTAGGAATATTAATTTACCTAAGGTATGTGGTCCGAGGATCCAGACATGACCAAGGTTCTGTTTAATATCCACACAAGTAATTAGGATGACACATAACTCTAATAAATATGGCAGATTTTCCTTTCATTAATAATAATATCTTTACAGGTTATTTACAATCCAGGGGCGTGGTACAACATTTTCGTCCAAATCTTCTAGGAAGTATGGACCTATTTTAGCTACCGAGGTGATACAGTAAAGCTCTTCCCAATTAGGTCCTAACTTTCCCCATGTCAGGTTTCTTGCAGTACCCATAACTTTTCTTAATACCAAGTCCCCTGGGGCTAATGGTCTTAACTTCAGGCTTGAGTCATACCCCTGTTTGAGCTTTTGCTGATAATACGCTAATGGAACCATGACATTTTCTCTCCGTTCTTCAGTTAAATCCAGTATTTTTTCTAGTAGATTGTCGTTGTTGTCTGGAGTGAATAAGCTCATCCTCAGCGTTGGAAATCCAATCTCTAGAGGAATCACGGCTTCGACTCTATAGGTCATTGAAAAGGGTCTTTCCCCTGTTGATCTACGAGGGGTAGTTCGATACGTCCAAAGGACGTGCAGCAGCTCTTCCACCCATCTACCCTTTGCATCATCCAGCCTCTTCTTGAGTCCATTCACTATGACTTTATTGTTAGCCTCGACCTATCCATTCCCTTGTGGATAAGCCAGGGTGGAGTACCTATTCCTAATGCCCAAATCACAACAGTATCTCTTGAAGGCCTTATTATCAAATTGAAGACCATTTTCCGATATGATGGTGTGAGGGATCCCAAATCGAGTGACAATATTTTTCCACACAAATCTCTTGGTTTCCACATCTCTAATATTTGACAGGGGCTCAGCTTCAACCCACTTGGTGAAGTAATCAGTGCCAACCAACAACCACCTCCTATTTCTTGTTGCTTTAGGGAAAAGCCCCACAATGTCCAAGCCCTACTGGGCAAAAGGCCAGGGGCTAGGCAAAAGATTAAGGACACCCCTTGGTTGATGAATATTTAGGGCATATCTCTGACATTAGTCACACTTTTTCACGTATTGCTATGCTTCCTTTTGCATATTTGGCCATCAATACCCTTGGGTAAGGGCCCTATGAGACAGTGACCTGCCCCCTATATGATTTCCACAAATCCCTTTGTATAGCTCCTCTAAGAGTGGGTCCACTGCCTTAGGATGAATACATAGCAAATACGGCCCAAAAAAAGAGTGCTTGTATAACTTTTGATCCTCGAACAACTAGAACTGAGGAGCTCTTCTTTGCTCTTTATCAGCCTCGTCCTTCTCCTTGGGCAAGATGTCGTTCTTAAGAAATAGCACAATAGGATCCATTCAACTAGGCCTTACCTTGGTTTGGTGAATAACGACCCTCCTCCTTTCCATCTCGGTAGGTTTGCATAGATCTTCAACCAGGATAACCTGAGGTAAACTCTGCGTCGAAGAGGTTGCAAGAGTGGCAAGAGAGTTAGCATGCGTGTTTATGCTCCTTGGGATTTGTTGTAAGGAGAAAGATTCAAATCTTGACTGCAAGTGCCTAACTTTTTTCAAATAGTCTTGCATTTTTACATCCCTAGCTTCTAGTTCTCCCTTTACTTGGCCTATAACCAACCTCGAATTTGAAAATATCTTCACTATTCTTCCTCCCATTTTCTGAACCATAGCCATTCCCACCAACAAGGCCTTGTACTCAGCCTCATTATTCGTGGTCGAGAAGCCCAACCTTAAGGATTTCTCAATGATGATCCTTTCAGGAGATACTACAACTAGCCCCACTTCTAATCCCCTTTGATTTGCTACATCATCGATGTACACCTTCCAAGATAGAGGTTCCTGTAAGGAGATCATCCCCATTGATTTTCCATCTATGTTCGGCCTTTCACCATTTTCTTCTAAGGAAGGCTCAGCAAACTCAGCCACCAAATCTGCAAGGACTTGACCCTTTATAGAAGTGCAAGACATATACTTGATATCGAAAGCTCCTAGGATCGTTCCCCATTTTGCAATCCTCCCTGTATAATTAGCTTTCTGAAGCAGTGGTCGAAGAGGGAGTTGGGTTAGAACCACAATAGTGTGAGCCTGGAAGTAATGTGAGAGCTTCCATGTAGCATGTACTACCACTAAGATGGCCTTCTATAAGGGTAAATAACGAACCTCTACCTCATGTAGTGATTTTCTCACATAATAAACTGGTCTCGGTGCCCCATCATCAACTCGTATCAACACCAGACTCACCATGTGTGAGGCTACAGCAATGTAGGCAAATAGAACCTCCTCCTCCTCGGGTTTAGACATAATAGGTGGCCGAGAAAGATATTCCTTCAATTGCTGGAAGGCCGAGGAACATTCCTTTGTCCATTCAAATAATTTCCACTTCTGCAACAATTGGAAGAAGGACCTACACCTGTCTGCTAACCGAGAAATCAATCGGTTCAAGGCGGAAGTCATTCCTATTAACTTCTGGACCTCTTTGGGATTCTAAGGAGGTTATAGGTTGTTAATTACTCTAATCTGATTAGGGTTAACTTTGATTTCACGATGAGTAACCATATAACCTAGAAACTTGCCAGGGCCTACGCTGAAAGAACACTTAGCAACATTAAGGCGCAATTTGTATTTCCTCAATATCCCACAAATATTCTCGAGGTCATCTATAAGCTCGGACCCTACTTTACTCTTCACCATCATACCATTTATATACACCTCAATATTTTTGCCTAACTGAGCCTCAAACATCCTAGTCATCATCCTCTGGTAGGTAGACCCTGCATTTTTCAATCCAAAGGGCATTACTTTGTAGTGGTAATTCCCAGTGGGTGTAAGAAAAGCAATCTTTTCCTGATCATCCAGAGCTAATGGTATTTGATAATAGCCCTAAAGGCGTCTAAAAAGCTCATTCGAGGATGGCCTACAGTTGCGTCCACCAATTGATCTATCTGAGGTAGGGGGAAATGGTCTTTTGGGCAAGTTTTATTTAAATCCATAAAGTCTACAGATACTCACCACTTCCTAGTTTTGTTTTTTACCACTACTGTGTTGGCTAGCCACTCGGGGTAAAATACTGCCTTCATGGCCCCAGCCTGCTTGAGCTTGAGTACTTCCCCCTTGACAACGTCAGAATGTTCCCTAAATGAGCACCGAGGTGGTTGCTTCTTGGGGATGGCAGAGGGATTGAAATTTAAATGATGGCAAACGAAATCCGAATCCATCCCAGGGGCTTTGTAGGTGCTCTGTGCAAACACGTCAATATTTTTTCTGAGAAAATCTATCAGCTCTTGTTTTTCCTGAGGAGGCAGTTGAACTCCAACTTGAACGAACTTCTCTTCATCGTTGCCAATGACAACTCTTTCCAATTGCACACATTTTGCTCCTTCCTCTACCTCAGCGGAAGCACTGACACCTTTGATTGCTATAAGTCCCGCCCCATAGAGGTAAAGGACTCACCCCCGATCTGATGTCTAATCACTGCTACCATGCATTGCTTGGCCATAGATTGGCTCCCTACCAACTCCTCAACTCGATCCCCAGATGGATACTTCACCTTTAGGTGCAGGGGGGAAGGTATGGCTTTCATGGTGTGAAGCCAAGGCCTTGCCACAATAGCAGTGTAAGGGGAGTAGGCATCTACCATGATGAAGTTCACCTCCACGACCTCTGTCATTGTCTGAATGGGTAGTCGGATTTGGCCTTTTGGAAAGAAAATCTTCTCGTCAAACCCTATCAGAGGGGAATCATATTAGGTCAGGTCCTCAAACCTTAGCTTCAATCCCTTAAATAGGTCAAAGTACATGATCTCTACGTCGGTGCCCTGATTTACCAACACTCTCTTCACATCATACCCACCTATCCTAAGGGTAACCACCGGGGTATCATTATGTGGCTGCAAGGTCCCAACCTTATCCTCATCTGAAAAGCTCAAAGCTGATCAAACTTCCATTCTACTCCTTTTCGGATTAGGGGACGAGCCATCTGCAAATGGCTAAGCTACAGACATCACCCTGGATGGTTGAAAACCAGTCTTTCTTAAATCAATAAGAATGACACTGATTGTACTTAAAGGTGGTCTTGTGGAAGCATCTCTCTGAGCCCCCGACCCTGCCTGACCATCCTGTCAGTTGGGTTGATACAGGAATTGCTTCAACTTTCTTGCCTTAACTAATTGCTCTAGGTGGC
This sequence comes from Quercus wislizeni, assembly GCA_023055345.1. NCBI lineage: Eukaryota > Viridiplantae > Streptophyta > Magnoliopsida > Fagales > Fagaceae > Quercus > Quercus wislizeni. The sequence goes on from JALGQJ010000006.1 coordinate 28,053,999, forward strand.
TCCACAAAGTCCTTCAATCCTCGGTAGCGTGCCCTCATTCCTAGTGGTACTAGCAATGAAGACTTTGGTTGTGCTTCTCGGGGTCTCCCCACATCCTGTTTGGCTATTGAAAGTATGACTTATTCTTTATTTTTTACAGGATTTGGTGTACTGGCTCTCAAAACACAGTACTAACTACCTAAGTAGTAGTAGATCCAGAATGCCTCGTAAAATCTCTCCGAGGTCAATTGTTATTGTACCTGTTCGACCTGAGATCCCTTTTGTCCTGCGGGACCACCTTAGCCTTCCCATTTCCCTGCTACTAGTCCTCTCGACCTGCTTATACTCATCAATACGATCCATAAGCTGACACACACTCCTAAATGGTTTCCTGGTCAAAGACTTTCTTAGACCGTGCTCAGCGAGCAAGCCGACTTTGAAATTTCTTATAGCTACATCATCAAAGTTCCCATCTATCTCGTTGAACATCTCCTAGTACCTATTAGAATACGTTTTTAGGGTCTCCCATTTTCACATGGTCATAGACAGCAGGGAATCCAAGGGCCAAGGAACTCTACTGCAAGTCACAAAATGAGCTCCAAACGCCTTAGTAAGCTCCTTAAAGGAGCTAAGGGAACCTTCTTCAAGGTTGTCAAACCATCTTATTGCCACAGGCCCCAAACTAGATGGGAACACTTTGCACATCAAGGCCACATTCTTGGAGTGAACAGCCATTTCCTGGTGGAATTGGCTAACATGCTCCACAGGGTCCGTTCTGCCATTATACATGGTGAATGTTGGTTGGGTAAACTGCTGAGAAAGTTTCCCCCCTTCAATTCTATGCATAAATGGTGATTTAGAGATTTGGTTAAGAGCCCTGCTTATAGCAGCATTGCCCAAACCTTTGCGAGATGGACTCTTACTCCTCCGCTTACAATGACGGTCCTCATCATACAAAAAAGACTCACTGGGAGGAGTCCTGGACCTAGGCCTGTAGCTACCATCTCCGTCATCATCAAAAGAAGGGTTAGAATATGAGGAGTCCTTCTCTATCACTTAAGGTGTAGCCTCCTGCGAAGACAGTCAATCTCCAATTGTATGCTCCTAGTATTCTCCTCATGAGAGATGTAACTCCCGCCTCGAGACTGGCTCCTACTAGTATGCATGGTGTGCACATTGACCTCGCAATCCCTCCTTCATTCAAGATTGAGAACTTAGTCTTGACGTTGAGAACCAACAGATTCCTCTCGGTTGGACCCTGAACCTACCATATCTAGACGTTGATCTCAATTAAGCTCAAGCTCTACCCATAAACGGCGCCAATTGTAAGGGCGGCGTTTTGATTCTTGAGCCCAAAAGGTAGAAGGATTCGGGCCCAAAGAGCCCAACACAATGAATTTGCAGAGAGTGGGCTTAAAAGTTAGGCTTCAATGGATCAAGCAACACGAATAGTGGATTAAAGATAATAAGAAAGTAAAGAAAGACAAGCTCTATGCAAAGAAATCCTTCCCCGGAAAAGTCTGAGGAGAGCGGTTCTTGAATATAGTTCTTTTAGACTTGGATACAGTTTCAATTCTTGTTACTATAGTGTTTTCTCTACAAATTTTCCGATTCTCTCTCCTTGGAGGGTATCTTATATTATATAGCTTCCTTTAGATGATCTTGGCCTTCCATTTGTTGATCGTCCAGGGCACTACTTTAGTGCTGGTCCCATCGAACACCTTCCTAAACCCCTTGTGAGTTGCGACAGTCATGATAGCACTGTTCAGGGGTTTTCTCTACATAAATGTAGATAGGAGATTTGATGGGATGCATTAAATGTGGTGGTAGCCACCATCATTCTTTCAGTCATGTCAGGGCTAACCCCTTCTTCGAAGCTCTTTCTCTACAGTATGATCTCCTCTGGTAACGTGCCACTGACGTGGCCTTACTATCTGAGGGTGTGACCTCCTCGGCACGATAATGGCCCCTTGGGACATAGTTATGACACGTGGCGCAATTACTTTATTTAAATTCCTATACCCCACACTATTGATAGTCATTTTTATATTTTGTTAACTCTTTAAAAATTTTGTAAGATTTTTTTTTTTTTTTTTTAATTTTTACGATTCATTTATTCTAGATCCTTTGATTTTTGTATTTAATAACTTACTTGAATGAATATTTATGATGTGGCTCCACATTTGATTCTAAAATTAAGAAATAGAACTCTTTAAGAATAAATAAGTTAGGACACATGACATAAAATTGGAACTCTAATTTGAAATTTTAATTTAAGTTTCTCTCAGTTTCACATATATATATATATATATATATATTAGATAACGAGGATAAAATTTGGGTTTTATACTATATTCTTATAGAATTTAATCTCTTTGTGATTATTATATTTGGACAACCTTAGCATGAACACTAAAAATTCTAGGTCCACAATTTATTACATAACTTTTATAACAACTCGTCACATAATGAGTATTGAATGATGAAGAAAAAGTGATGGATCCATGTTGGCTTCACACCTTTACTATTCATAAGTCACCATTTGACAAGTCATTCAATAAGTGCAATAAGTTGTAATGAGCATTGCTAGGCCATGTGAGTCTATTGACAAGACTATTTAGTTTTCTATAATATTATACTTTTTTTTAATATTCTATAATATTATCCTCGTTTACCAACCAAAAAAATAACTGTATAAAGTATACTTTAAATTTCCATATGCTAGCTATTTTTTCTTTTTCTTTTTTTGATAAGAAACTAAATTCTCATTAACAGGAGAAAAAAAACCAAATACAATGAGCAAACAAAACACACCAACATCAAGTAGAATACTAACAACATAGACCAAAAACAAAGAAACCCCGTATGTCTGACTTTAACCTAGGATCTCATTCCTCCAACCTAGGATCTCATTCCTCCAAACAAATTTTTCTCTAGTTTTTTTGGATGGTGAGTTCATGGACTATTTTGTTGCTGTTCCTATCAATATGTCTGACTTTAAGCTCTTGAAAGCTGCTACATACCTGCCCAATAGCTTTTATAATGTGGCCAACAGCCCCGTATCTATTTGGCATAGTATCACCCGTATCTATATAATCTCGTTCTTTTCAGCAAAAGAATATACTATAGTTTTATTTTATTTTTAATTTTATTTTCAGAAGTTATATATACTATTTTTTTGTTTGTTTTTGTTTTTGTTTTTGAGAGAAATATATATATATATATATATATATACTATTGTTGATTGTGAGCAATAGAGACATGCCTACATAGATATGAATACAGCTGACAAAATTAATATAGTTAACTAAAATAAACGATTGAATAATATAATATACATAGTGACGATAGTAGCGTGAATGTGTATACTTTAGATCTTTTTGGATAATCATCATAATTTAATATAATAATGTAGCAGACCAAATAAAATTTTAAAAAAAAAAAAATGTAGCAGACGGGCCTGGATCACGCCATTCCTTCTGCCCTGTTCCCCCAGTATCGACCTTTCTCTTCTCTTTTAAATATAGAGTACGGTTTATTGGAACTATTTATTTTTGAAAGCAAAGTATCTTGGAATTGGTAATAGACATCGGAGTTAGGACACAACAATTCCCAATAGATTCTTTCTGGAAAGGGGAAAACCCCATTAACCATGTGAAGTCGACATCGGAGTTAGGACACAACAATTCCCAATACATTCTTTCTGGAAAGGGGAAAACCCCATTAACCATGTGAAGTCCTCTTGCGCATTTAATTAATTAATTTATGATCAAGGTTAACAAAATATTAATTTCTGATCAAGGTTATTAAAATCGGAATCCTATGTAGGATCATTGAACGTAGGTGAGATTGTAGATCGTCAAATTGTATCGTGAATCGTAAGATCGGATCATGAATCGTAAGATCCTACATATTTTTATATATAAAGCAAAAAACACATTGATAATGACTTTGTATGTTGAATAATCATGTAAAATATAAATTTATTTATAAAAAAAACTAAGATTTACAACATATGATGTAATTTGCATGTCATACATCGCTAAGTCTATACTAACAAAACAAATATATTTAAGTTTTGACCCAATATATCTAAAAAATTCAATAAATGTTTAATTAGCAATCAAATACTAAAATATTTATCAAAATATATGGAAAATATTTTCCAAATTCTAAGTTCCAAGTTTGAAATCCAAAATAAGTTAGCAAATGGAAATTAGCTAACTACAATATGAAATCCAAAAGTAAGATGAATATTTAGGTGAAGTGAGCGTTTAATTATTCTTATTCCGAGGTTCTTATAACTACCATTCTAAATTCCTAATCATCATCATCCATTTTATCTTCTATGTAGACATTATATATTTGTATACTAGAGTTGCAAAAGGTATCAAGATATAATTTCACACTTAACTATTTAAGTTATACCACTCAGCAACAATTAAAGAGCATGCTCAAAAAAATCAATCAATCAATATACAAATACAAGCATAATTGATAAAATTATATATAAAAAAATATTTTAGTAATACTAGAACACAAATTAGTATATTAATCAAACAAATTTAACAACATTATAACTTAAAGGCAACAAAACCAACATCAAATTCCTTATTTAGAAATGATGAAGCATTCCTTGATTTTGATTACAAGTGAACTAGAAACTAAAATAAAAACATTTGCTTAGGTTAATATAATTTTATAAAAATAAAACAAAAAGTCATACCATCACAACATGAAAAAATAAAAACCCTTAAAATTTCATCAAAAAAAAAAAAAAAAAAATTATCCCATAAAAAAAATTAAAAAAAAAAAACCAAAAATTTATGTTTCTGGTAGAATTGGTAGGATCTCATACGATCCTAGATGATCTTATGTACGATCCTACCATTTTTATGATCCTAATGCAATCCTAAACGTTTTGGTGAGGTGGGATTGTAAAATCATGCGATCCTATGATCTAGATCGCAATTTTAACAATCATGTTTATGACACATTTGACTTGAGAGTAAAGGACCTAACCTTCCCTCATTTTTATCGGGTATGGCTTCTGTCCAGTGTTCTGTGACATTGGATCTACTACGATCATAATATGTGACCGAAAATAGACACGTGTCATGATCACAATGGGTCTAGTACACTGAAGGCATTAGACAGAAACTGCACCCCCTTTTACCTTACCTAGTCTTGAAAAAGATTCTTTTTGTACGTGAAACCCTCAATCTCACCCAAGTGAAGTCCCTAGTGGGAAACTCCATTTTGTGCACATTTTTAAGTTGCGGAATTTGGGAGCTTTCCTTTTCAAAATAGCATATTGCGAAACCAATGCCGTGTGGTCTCGTGCCAATACCAATTGGATAAATTAAATGATTGTATTTTTAATATCTTAAGGATAACTGCAAAATTCAAACTAAAGACCCAACTAGTTTGATTGAGTGACGGTTCCATTTATAAGTTAAATAGTACATTTGAATGGTTCTAATTCTGTGGGTTTCATTAGCTCAATTTGTAAAGTTTTTTTATTGTTAAATAAGAAATTTGATGTTCAATCCTCGCTCACATAAAAAACTGAATATTATCTTGGCCTGATAATAAAGAATTATTAGCAGAAGTGCATGTCATAAGTTGTAACTCTCTGGAACGAATACCATAGATTGAAACTCTCTCTCTCTCTCCAAAAAAAAAAGAAGAAGTTCTAATTCTAAACCATAATTCCAGTTAGGCCTCATTTGGGGGGAGGGAATAGAATGGAATGGAAAGGAATAAAAAGAATAATTTTAGAATATTCTTCCCTTCCCTTGTTTGAGAGTTTTAATAGAGGGAATGGAAAGTCCATTCCCTTATTTGGGAGTTTAAGTGGGAGGGAACGGAATGGGTAGGAGGGAACACTCATTCCTCTCTATTCTCTTAAAATCTCAAATTTTCATTCCCCCCTGAAATTGGAAGGAATGAGGGGGAATGAAATTAGATTTATGAATTTTTTACTAAAACTCCCAAAATACCCCTATATATTCAACTCTTTATTTTAAAATAGGGGTCTAACAGTAATATTGTTATAAAATGATTCCATTCCTTTTCTTCCATGTTACTCCCAAACAAGATTACTTTACATTCCATTCATTTTCGTTCCTTTCCGTTCCTTTCCATTTCTTTATTTTAAAACATCCAATCAAAATTACTTAATTCCATTACATTCCATTCTTTTCCATTCCATTCCATTCTTTCCCATTCCTTTCCCTTACTTAAATACATTTCATTCATTTCCATTCCCTTATAACCATTCTATTCCATTCTCTTATGAACTCCCAAATGAAGCCTTGGTAGGTATTACAACTCATCACAAGATAGGCTAAGTTGATTACTTATTTATATTTTGCATACACTGGATCAATCATTTGACTACGACAATGTAGAAAAGAATTTTGAAATCTATGACAATTATGTACAAGAATGCATTAATGAAAAAATAAAGTTTGACTCTTAAGTTTCAACTTTCAAGGCATAAAAAGAAGATGACATGTATTTTATCATATGCGCATGATTTATTAAACCAAACTTAAGTGATTAAATATAATCATTGAGTCATGTGCATGTGCATTGCATATGACATGGACATATATCATCTTTTTTTATTGTGAGTTGAAGATTTGTAGTTAAACTTTATTTGTAAAATAAGATTTAAGGGAAAGAAAAAAATTCTCTTGAGTTAAGGCTTCAACCAAGTTTGTAGTCAAATTTTGTCCTTAAAACAAGATTTCGTGATCTAAAGGGAAAAAAGAAAGAAAAAATCTCATTAGTGTTTGCACCTTTCCCGTATGGATTGACAATTAGCTTTGACTAGTTAACATATATCCATTCCGCCAGATGGCAATTTTGTCAAGAAATTTGACATTTTTTTTATCTTCTCTATAAGGAGAATCATGACTAAAATCCTTGATTCTCCACTTATTATAACAAGGACAAAACTTAGGTACAGCACTTTAAGTGCTATTCTTTAGATTTTCCTCCTAAAATTAAGTCATATGGTTTTTTTTTTTTTTTTTTTTTTTTAATTTTTTTAATTTTTAGGGGATGGAAATGTATTTTTAGTTAAGTAGTCACATTACTGAATTTTAAGAGGAGAATTTAAGGCAAAACACCTAAGTTCTGTCCTTATAATAATTGAATTTCTACTCTCACACAATATATATATATATATATATATATATGAATTAAATAACAATTTATTGGGCACACCATAACTAATAACTTGTGTTATCCTATAACACCATATGCTACCACAAATTGCACACATAGCACACCATTGTTACGTTTCCTTTTAATGTTAGGATAACTAGGGTTATCCTAGAACCATCTTGTTAGATAGCTTGTCAGAGAACTATTGGAGTGCCCTCGTTTTTTTTTTTTTTTTTTTTTTTTTTTTTTTTTTTGTGGGGGGGGGGGGTGTTAAAACCCTTACAGCACTTTCCCACTCTCTTTTTCGTAAATTAGCATATAAACTTGTTAGGACATATGTGATTTAATGTTAGGAACATATGTCAAATTAGAATTGGTTAATCCTTTGACAAAACGCACTTTACTTGTAATTGGGTAGATATAAGATGTGTTTAATGCTTCAAGGAACAAGGTTTCAAGATCAAGTGTTAAAGCCATGCAAGTCTATCCAAGAAACAAGTGAAGAAGTGCTGGATTTTAAAACTTGATAGCTATCTTGACAGCTAGTATCTATTGAGGTTTACAACGCTGTTGAAGCTCGATGCTCGACAGCTAGCTCGATAGATAAGCTATCTATCGAGGTTTATGAAAAACAGATTTTCAGCTCTGATTTTCATCCAATTCGTGTGTAAATGTTTGGGCTTTCTTTTCTCACAACCCTAAACATATATAAAGATTATTTTAAGGGCTGTCAAAGGTTGCACGAGTGTAAAGCAAAGTTGTGTTCATGCAAATTGTGACTGGAGACAGAATTTGCCCTAGTTCATCTTTCTCTCGAAGAAGTTGCTGTGTTTGTACAAGGAGCTTTGTGATCTTTATCGTGTGATGACGTGAAGAACTTTGCAGCCAACATCTTTCTCAAGTTAGTGAGTAAGCCACGTACTAGGTTCCGCACATCGAATTGGTTAGTCACGTACTGGGAGCCGTGCATTGAAAAAGAGAGATTGCCACTATAGAACAAGTCTAATTGGGTATTGGGATAAGGGTTCAACTATAGGTTGGTGTAAGGTATTAAGATTACTTTACTTATAACCGCTTGTTGTGATAATAGTGAATTTTCAAGAGTGGTGACTTTAAAATCACCAGTGGGGTTTTTACCATGTAGGTTTTCCCTATTCGTAAACAAATCACCGTGTCAATTTAATTTTCGCTGCATTTAGTTAATTGGTGATTTGTTTGTGCTACCACGCGTATTGCATGCTAACTGAATTAATTAATTAACTTGGCTAATTAATTTGTTAATTCATCACAAATGATCAATACATTCTTGGCTTATCAAAACTTACCAGCGTTAGGAACTTGTATGTTGGGATATGCATTCAACCAACTAGCTCATGGAATTTAATCCAATTTGATACCTCAAATTAGTTTTTTGTGGATTGATGGATTGGGTGGAGTTATAAATTTTTTGTTAAAGCTTAGTGTACACACAAGATTCGTAATAGATAAATCGCACGGTCACAAAATAGTGTAACAAATTATCAATTTATATTGATATGTATATATGTCAGTTCAATCCTCTATATGACTCTTTACAATGAAATAATACAATGAACTCCTTTGATTCGATCTCCAAGAAGCTTTATGATCCAGAGGCCTATGAAGCTTAATCTTGAATCATGTTTTGATGTTTCCAAGTTGGATGAGTAGTTTAACGTACTTGATTTGATGCGACGGCCTGTAGACACCTCATTGTGTATCCCTTACGACCCAAGCCCTCATTCCCCAATGACGACAACACTCTAAGACCCAAGGTTGATTTAGGGTCCAATATCGTAAAATCTTGACTTGAGAGTTATTTTTGGAAAAAAAAACTTATTTTTGGAAAAGAAAAAGTGTAGAAAAACCCTAAGTGTGCGTACGCATACACGCGTATGTGCATGCACACTTAAAGTACGTGTAAGCATACTTCAGGCATGCGCATGCTTCAAGTATGAGCACACATCTAGGGTTCCAGAATGTATGAAAGGAAAGTTTTTAGACAAATTCGTGTAGAGTGAATCCCACATCGTCTGGGAGCCATCCTACACCTCTCTATGACCACTATAAAAAGCCCTAAAAGTCACTTTTACAGAAGAGGACAAAATATATAAGATTCACTAGAAAATAGTGAATCAAAGAGAGAGTTTTTACACTAAAACATCCTCAAGTCAAGTTTTACTTGGTTGGGACCTATTTTGGTCTTGGCCTTTGAGTTCTAAAGTTTACTAACCTTCTTGGTTTTGTTCTTGATTAGATTGACTGAGGGACATAGTCAAATCAAAGCTCTAGAGAGTTCTTGTGTTGAGGTAAAGGTTCAACTTTGGCTCTTCACTTCTTATATATTTGTTGTTTATTTTCATGTTTATGCCTTAATATACTTGTGTTAGCCTTGGATTGTCTTTTGTTCACATTATAAGCATGATAGGTTGTTAGTTTTCTTGTTTTGATTTCTTTCTTGCTCTAGTTGTTGGGTTTTGAGTTTCTTGGTGTGTATGCATGCGCATGCGCATGCATACAACTGGGATGCACATGTATAACCTGTGTATGCGCACGCATACTTGTGCCCAAAAACCTAAATTCAGTTTTCTTTGATTTTTCTTTGTTTTCTTTCACATGTTTAGCCTTTGTCTAGTCTATTTTCACATGCTTAAGTTCTTGAGTCAGTAGATTAACATGTTTTAAGTTTTTCATTCATTAGATGGATGATTATGGTTTTTGTTGATTGAATGCCATGAACATGCATATTAATATGAACACGCATTAATGTATAGGTGTTGTGATACAGATAGGTAAGTGAGGTATGTCAAGCATAAACCACATGAACATGAATTTGATTGTTTGAACATGAGTTTGTTTCATTTATATGGTAATATGCTTGGTTGAATACCATGAGGATTGGTTAATGGTTGTGCTTGATTTTGTCTTGTTGTTGTTGCCCTATGATTATTTACATGTATTACTTGCTGCCCTTGGATAATGAATGATGCCATGATAGGTTTGGGGATGATATTCCATTTTCATTGCTTTAGATGCATGTTAGAATGTGTGTGAGTTTAAAATAACATATTAAAAGATCATTTGATGGGATTAGGACTTGGAACACAATGAGTGAAAGCCGACCTATGGGACAAGTGGGATTGGGTGCCTAACACCTTCCCATCCCCATACCTAAACTCTAGACACGTGCTCTGGTAAAGATCGCTCATTCCATAAGGGCGTTATATAAATGGTTCCTAGACTTAATCTAGGTCGTGACTTCATTTACACCCTCCGCCACGGTCCACCCTAAGTTGAGGTGTACTTCCCATGAATTTGGGGAAATCCAAAAAAGGCTTGTTGTAGGCGCTTGCACCCACAGGACCGTTGGCTTAATCTCGAACTAAATCAAAGGAACTTGAAGGAAAATCCCTACTTTGATTTGAAAAATTCGGAGTTAGCCTGGATTTTGAGGGAGTAAGAATGCTCTTTTGGATTTAGAGATGACTCTCTATTTTGGCAGAATGTGCCCTCTTTATGTTTCTGTTTTTTTTCTTAACTGAGAAATCTCTATTTATAGGCAACTCAATAGCATTTGATTTAGAATTTTCTCTCAGCATTTATTGAGAATTAATTGCGAATTTTGAATTTTAATTTAATTTGGTCTTTCATTTAATAAGAGCTTTCCATGTCAGTCTTTTCTTGAAACGTTGCCACATGGCTTTGTTCATTTGATGCTGCCACATAGCTTGGACACGTGTCATTTCTATGTGAGTGGTGATGACTCAAAGACTTTTCATGTGTTTTGATTTCATTTTTTGATTTTCACTGGTGACACATCATCAATTGGAAATTAATTTTATCACAAATATTTGATTATGGTCAATCAGATGGTTTTGAATACATCATAAAATTTTGATGTCTACAAATGCCCCCACTTCAAGATTCGGCTTTGCACCTGATTCTAATGCAAGGAAGATGAGACTTGAAGTTTTTTATTTTATTTATAATTTCATTTTCCGACTTAGTTCAATGGCAAGCGAGGCCTTCATCTACATGAAGTATTGGCTTCCTCCATCTCAATGCTGTACATCACATATTTAGCATTGGAGAGTATTGTTCCATGATTTTTGTTAGGCATACAACCCACTAATCAATTTTTTAGACACTTGATGCCTTGTGAATTGATCACCCACCACCTTGCACAAAGGGCCTTCTTTTGGACCACATGCCCATCTTAGTATTCTTAAGAAAGCCAGTGCCAAAATTATCTTTTTTGGCAAGTATTTTTCTTCATCGCGCCGCACCCTTGTAGATTGTTTGGGTTTCTTGTCAACACCTCTTCTATGAAAGGTCTCTATAGCCAATGAGTAAAGATCAACCTTGAGTGTCGCCCTTCTTTACAGTAGAAGGTTTTTTTTTTTTTTCATCATCTTTGTGTTTTCTGTGCAGGACATAGAAGTTTCGATGGTGTAGGTCCATTCAAGCATCAATTGTCATCTCTTGGAACTACCTTCATCATCTTGTTCCATTTCGTCTCTAACTACCTTCATTAGTCAACACTACGGCCCAAAGTGAGTTGTGATGTTCTGCTTTCTTCTTATGGATTCATGCTCTATTTGTTTCGATGTAAAATATTTGTAAAGGTAAAATATTTTATGATGAAGTCGGATTTTTCCTCGTCAGTATGCTCCTCGTCGATATGATGGATGACCTGAGGTCTTGTGTAAAAGAAAGCACTAAATAGATAGTGTCACTGGTTTGGGGCTTGCCAAGAACCCTCTGATACTTAAGTTAGCTTATACTCTTTAGAAATCTATAATCTGTAGAGAAATTTTTGTGTTCATGTCCTTTTACCTGTCATTTCTTGGTTTTATATAGCCTTATATTGAGTTAATACTCAGTATAACATTACACTGCAGCTGGAGGAATTAATGCACAATGATGACCATTTAATCCCAACGCTTTCTGTTTGTAAATGACCCTTAGCTGCTCATTACTGAATGAGGATAACGGTTTCGTGCTATTTATAGCTCGATAATTGAATGTTGTTTGGAATTAATGCACTTATGCTTGTCCACTCTTACTCGTCATTCTTATGGACGGTTTGTAAGTGACAGACGACCATTTATGTGCTACTTGTCAGTTGACCCCTTTATTCCTTTGTCGTCCTTTATTTGGACGAGCGAAGGAATATGGAAATTCCTTCTTAGGCAAGTCATTTTATTTGTGCCCCAAGATTCTCATCCCATCACATTTATTATGGGGCGATATTTTCGTTAGCTAATTGCCATGTTTCTTTCTCGTGTTGACCGCACGTATGTTCTTTCCTTGTGTTTCCCACGCATTGATTTTGCTTCCTTTTTTAGCAAAAAAGTTCTCATATTCTTCTTCTTCTTCATTATATGCTGAGCTTGAAGTCTGATACTAAAAGAAAGCTTCTACACCTTTTGTACGGTAAGACTCCTTTTCCTCTAGATTCCATTAATGATTGATTTTGCTTTCATTAGGTAGGAAACTCCCTCTGTTTTGTTCTTCTTTGATAGGCTATGAGTATTTCTTAAGTCTTCTAGTGGGCATCGTCCCAAAGTTGGTTTATTTGTACCTCAAGATTGTAGGGCCTTTAGACCTGTCTTAACTAGCCTTTTTCCTTTGATTTGTCACTCTTTGATCGCTTATCATCTAGAGATGACTGCTATAGAGTATAGGGATAGTGACGTTAGGTCTAGTGAGCTAGAAATTGGTCTATCATCAAGTAGTGAGTCTACTAATAAGGATTTTGAAATCACAGTGTCCAAACCCTCGTCGTCTTTAAAATCCTCTTCTTCAAAACCTTCTTCTTCTTCATCTTCAATCCCTTTCCATGCTTTCTCCGAGTCTTGCAAATCTATCCGAAAAAGGTTCCAATTCCCTGAAGGAGTTGTTACAAGGTTACCTTGTTCTACCCGAAAAGCATGTTCCTTTGCTCATGGTAAGGTGAGTTTTTATGAAGCTACCTTTTCGTGTGGCCTTCGTTTCCCTATTCATCCTTTTATTATGCAACTTCTTTTTGCTCTCAATGTTGCACCAAGCTAGCTCGTCCCTAATGCATGGAGGATGATCATTAGCTGTATGTTGATTTAAGTATCTATCCATGATGGGGACATGATAACCTTAAATGAATTTCTTTACTTATATTGTTTGAAAGCTTCTACCCACTATGGGTATTTTGAACTCTTGCCTTGGAATAGGGAGTCTAGGATTGTCTGTAGCTTCCCTACTTCCTTTCATGACTAGAAGTCACGATATTTTTTCGTTTTTGGATCTAGAAGGGAAACTATGACTGACAACCTGTGGGGTGAGATCCCGTGATAGCTACAGAAAGGGAAATTCCCTCTCTTGGTGCGTCTCTCTACCTCTTCATTAAACTAGCTGTTTTAACTTTACCTTTCTCTGATTTTTCCTTGTTAACTTGTTTTGTAGTTTCTGATCGTCCTGTATTGGAAGAGCTTTATCAAGGACGAGTTCAAGCTGCCCTGAGTCTTCCCTTACAATCGACGATTTCGACGACTTGGTAGATCCTCGTCACTTATACGAGTGTTGTCTTGGACTTGAACCTTCTGCATTTGTTTTAAAAAAGATTGCCCATGAAGAGAAAAGTAGGTTTATCTTACCATTCTTTCTTATTTCCTCTTTCTTTATAGGATCCTATCTTTCTAACTTTCTATCTTACAGAAATGGCTACTAGGTATAGCAAAGACAAGTATGCTCATGTGTAGGGTTTGAGGAATGAGCCTTTGTCCTTGCTTACTCCTAGATTGAAAAAGCGCAAGTTGGATGAGGGTAAAGATGAAACCCCTACCTCCTTGTCTCTTTTTGGTACCCCATATTCTCCTACACCTTCACTTGAGATGTTGATCCTACCACAGCCCTTGGACAAGTAAGGTTGGCAAGAGTAAGGTTGGCAAAAGTGTCTGGGATGATCCTGCCACAGCCCTTGGACGAGCTCATAACATCGTTATTGATGATGACCTTAGAGGTCTCTCGTCCATCCCTTCTCATGAGCTGGTTAGTCACCATATTTGTTAATATTGTATTTTGTCCACCCTCGATTCGCATGCAGGACCTTCAAAAATCCCAAAATATTATTTTCTCTCCATGGGGCCGCAAGAACATACAGAATGACATGGCGCAACCCATTAAGGCACTAGAGCACCCAAAGTGCCTCTTTTAACTAAAATGACCAAAATGCCCCTAGTCAACCCAAGGTTTGACCGAAGGTCAAACAAGGTCAAAACTCTCACAAAAAAACATTTTTCATAGTTTTACATCAAACCCGAGCTTCTCAAATATTTTTAACAATTTCGACCAAGTTTGACCCGACGTCGATCTCGGGTGGGCCCAAAAACCCTAATTTTGATTTGGCTATCAGAAGGGGTTGAAACCAATGCCATTGTGAAGATTATCAAATTCACATTCCAACGATTGTTCATGGGTCAAAATCGAAGTTAGAATGTTCGAGATGTCACGAAAACCAAGATAACGCACCGATCAATGCACCACTAACTTCCAAAAGCCATAACTTTTGATCCAACCATTGGATTTTCAAGATCCATACATTTTTAGAAACAGGAAGTCAAGACCCTTCTAGAAATGTCAAGATCCTTCTAGACATGTCAAGATCAAACCCATTGGAGTGCTTTTGAAGGGGGCAGCCTTTGAAGGGCCGCCGCCTCAAAATTTGTGCTGGGGCTATAAAAAGCCCCGGGCACCCTTCAGACTGGGAAGAGACCATTTTTTGCTGAGTTTTCTCTCTGCCTAGTTTTTCTACACGTTTTTCCCCTCTCTCAAACACAAAAAACACCCAAAAACACATCAAAGTTTCTTGATTCTTCTCTCTTCACCAAAAACATAAGGTATTGTTCTTATACCCAATCTTCTTTTCCTTGGTTCTACACTTTGGGTTTGGGGTTTAGGGGTGTGGATGTAGCTTTTTAGCTACCATCCACACCCCTAACCTTCTAAATCTTTTTCTAGCATTTATCTTGCTCTTTTATGCCTTGATAACGTGATTTGTTGCTTTCTCTAGCATCTTTCTTGCTTTATTTGTGTTTCTAGCTTAAATCTTTTTACTTTTATGCTTTTTGCCATATTTCATGCTTAGATCTACATCCTTACATGCTTATATGTTTAGATCTACATGCTTTAGGCTTTATGCTATGTTTTCCTAAGTTTTGTGCCTCTTTTTGTTCTAGGTTGACGTTAGGGTTACGTGCTCATATGCTTGTATGATGTTGTTGGCTACGCCTTGCTTGGATTTATGTGTTTCATGTGTTTATTTCCATGCTATATGGTTAGATCCTTGTCATCACATGCTTAAATGCTTGGATCCATTTTCTTCCATGTCTATATGTTAAGTTTCTACATGTTCACATGCGTGTTTCTATGCCTATATGTTTAGATCTATGTTTCCACATGCTTGTGTGCTTGGATCTATGTTCTCAACATGTTTTATGCTATCTTGAATGTGCTTGTGTGCTCCATGCCATGTTTGTGCACCTAGACCTAGGCTATGTTTGTCATGCCATGTGTTATTGTAGCCCTTTTGTCGCTTTGTCTTTCTTTCTTGTGTTTTGGCCTATTGGTTTAGACCTAATCTAGACCCTATGGTCTTTGTCAGTATTCGTACACCTTGGCCGACATCAAAGGGTTTGGATCATCCTTATTTGCATGTCTATCCTAGCTTGCTTCTATGCTCTATGCTTGTGATAGCCTCTCTTGTTCTAGGCTTTGCCACACTTGGAACCCTTAGCAGGTTTGGTGGTTGTGTGGTTACATCCAACACCCATGAGGCCTTGTTTGGATGTAACCATTTGGGATGCATTACTATGATGCTAGTCGCTCTGTGCGTACCCTTCCCTTTTTCTGCTCCTTGTGATGCTATGCTTACCATGCTTATTTGTGCCATCTGTTGGCTTTCTATGCATCTTTACACACTTGCTTACATGTTCATGCATGAGTCTTGCTTGCTAGTGTGTCAAATTAGTCAAAAAGATGCTTCGTCACTGTTCCGTTAGATACATAAGCAATAACACTAACAACAGTTAACAGAAGGACCAATTGCGCTCATTTTATAAATATAAAGGACTAATAGTGCTCACTTGAAACTTGAGGGACTAATTGTGCTCATAGGAAAAACTTTAGGGACCAATAATATAGTTTCGCCTATTTTTTTTTTCCTCTTGATAATAGAATATTCTTAGTATATTCATCTATTATTTTTTAAAGGATCTATAGTGGTGTTCATGAACGCCATTATAGGCGCCATAAACGCCATTATAGCTCCTTGTTACCCTTTTTTTTTTTTAAGAGAAGCTATAGTGGTGTTCATGAATGCCACTATAGGCCCTTGTAAGACTAGGACCTATAGTGGTGTTTATGAAACGCCACTATAGCTCTTTTTTTATTTTTATTTTTGGTTGGTTTTTTTTATTATTATTTTTTTAAAATTTTTATAATGACCTATAGTGGTGTTCATGAACGCCACCTCTTTTTTAATATTGTTTTTTTTTTTTTTTTTTTTTTGTGTTAGCTTATTTATTTATTTATATATTAAAGAAGCTATAGTGGCATTCATGAACACCACTATAGGCCCTTGTAAGACCAGGACATATAGTGGAATTTAATAAACGCCACTATAGCTCCTTTTTAATTTTTCTTTTTCGGTTAGCCTTTTTTTTTTTTTTTTTTTTTTTTTTAAGCAGCTATAGTGGCATTTATGAAACACCACTATAGCTCTTTTTTAAATTTTCTTTGTTGGCTATTTTTTTTTATAAGGACCTATAGTAGCATTCATGAACACCACTATGGGCCTTTGTAAGACTAGGACCTATAATGGCATTTATGAAATGCTGCTATAGGTCCTTTTTTTTTTTTTTTTGGTTGGCTTTTCTAAACACCACTATAGGTAACTTTTTTTGTAGTGCTAAAAGTTGCACGTAGCTTGGAAAAGAGGAGACTTGGTGCTTATATAGTGATATAGGACTGACCAAGATCCTATGACCGTAGGATCTTTCCTTGTAGGGAAGATATGAAGTTAATTTTCTAAGATCTTGAGGATTTACTTCCTATACTCGGAGGATACTAATATGTAGAAGTATCTTTGGATGTGGTGTCCACATTCTTTCTATATAGGGACACATGAGTGGAGAATTTGCAAATGGTGTGGGACTAAGTGTAATCCATCATCGAGTTGATTACGATGCAACATTAACCATGATCTCCACTCACATTCACCATCGGGTAGACTCGAAGGGTAAAAGGAGACCGAAGGAAATTTCAAACCCAAGGGTAAATGGAGACCGATGGGCAATTGAAACCCGAAGGGTAAAAGAAGTTAGAAAATTTCTCAATCAAAATAAGTTACCAGGCACTCATCGGTGTCCCTGGTTGTTGGTCCACCCCGTAGGTAGGACTATTTTAATAAGTAAGCAGGCACTTGTTGGTGTCCTTGGTCGTCGGTCCACCCCATAGGTAGGACTTAGTTTGAATGAGTGACCAGGCACCAATCAGTGTCCTTGGATATTGGTCCTGGTCGATTCATCAGTCGTGCGATGCACCAAATGAGTGATCCTCTAAGCATTATGATGATATCACTAGGCAAGTTGGTCTATTGATTGATCGAGTATAATGGGTTATTTATCAAGATTGTCTCATTGGTTTAGACGAGTTAGTGTCTGTGTTATTTTGGGCGATGAGTAGAGTACTTGATGACCCCTTAATACATGACAATCGTTAGGGCGGGATGTGTCACGTGGTGTCAAAGAAGGTACTTGATGAGCCCTTGATATGTGACAACTGTCAAAGCGAAATGTGTTGTGTGGTTTCAAGGAAAGTACCTAACGACCCCTTGATACGTGAAGACTGTCAGAGCGGAAAATGTTGCATGGTGTTAAGGAAGGTACCTAAAGACCCCTTGATACGTGACGACTAGTAAGGCGAAGTGTGTCGCGTGGTATCAAGGAAGGTACTTGACGACCCCTTGATACGTGATGACCATCAAGGTGAAATGTGTCGCGTGGTGACAGGGAAGGTACCTAACGACCCCAGTGCAACTGACAAGCTCTCGGTGACTAAAGATGCTTTTGGTGACCAAAGATTCTTTTCATGAGCTCATGATGCTTTTGGTGACCAAAGACTCTAGGGTGTTAGAAAAATTTTCAGGATGGTAAAAATATTCTTTATCATAAACCGTTGCATGATAGATTCATTATCAATCCTAAGAGCTACATCTTTTTCAATGTACATAGTCAAACAATTATTCATCCATTCATGCCCTATTTGATTGTGCAGTTCATTCTTGATATATTTCATTGCCGAAAATCTTCTTTACATTGTTGCAGTCGCAACAGGAAGGGTCAAAACTAACTTCACAAGCAAATATACTAATGGATATATAACACCTTATTTGTCTCCACCATCTTTCAAGCAAGGTCCCCAATTCCTTTAAGCTCTAAAAACTATTCATTGGAGCGCATATCAACTATGTAAGTTTGAAGTTGAATATCAAGTGCCATCACATCAATCTCAAAAAAAATCAGATGGATAGAATTCTAGAAGATGGGTCAATTTTTTTAATATTAAAAGCCAAAAGAGAATCACTTGGATTCAAACAAGCCATAAAAAGTAGCAACTTAGTAGTCACCTCTGAAAAATGATTGTTAAGCTCTTGAAATTGCAAATCTATGACTTCAAAGAATAGATTAACACGATAGTGATGTAAATTTGTAATTTGTGGGGTGTTGTGTCGTGGTTTCACACCAACTACAAATATTTCATCCTTGTTCAAGATAGGAATGTCATGCTTGCTACAAAATGACGATACTTTAGTATATAAAGCTTCCCATTCATCATCTCTCATCATCTCATTGCTAAGATGCTTTAACAAGTGTCATAGCATTTACAATATCTTGGTTTTTCTTTTGCAATGCTATTAACAACTCATTTGTGATCTCCTAAATATTTTTCATCAAGTGTAAAACAAAGGCAAATTCAAAAGACGAAATTAACCTTAAAATAGATCGAGCTTCAACTCTTTGATCAGAGAGTAGGCTATCCTTTTAAATCATCTCAAGTACATTAACTGTAGAAGAGAACATCAAAATCAAATTAAGGATTGTCCTATAATGTGATCCCCAACATGTTTAAGACTTGTCTCTTGGTTCAAACCTTGCCCACTTTTAAGTTCACCTAAGTTCAATGCTTCGGTAATTTTGGCAAGTTGTGCAATTGGTAATAATTCTTGTCTTTTACAAGAGGCTCTGACAACAATTACCATCTTACTAACCAAGCTAAAAAATTCGGCAATATCAATATGCTTGTTAGCAACAGCAACAAGAGTCAATTGAAGTTGATGAGCAAAGCAATGGATATAAAATGCTGATTTCAAAATTAAAGTTTTAAGACCATTGAATTCACCTTGCATGTTACAGGCCCTATCATATCCTTGCCCACGTAGCCTTGATAAACTCAATGCATATTTGCAAAATAAAAATTCAATTGCAACTTTTAGTGACAAAGCAGAGGTATCTACTACATGTATAATACCAAGTAACCGCTCTATAACAATTTCCTTTTTGTCCATATAATGCAAAACAACAGGCATTTGTTCTTTTATTGAGATATCATGAGACTCATCAACTAAAATTGAAAAGAACCTACTGTCAAGATCTTCGATGTATGCAGCTACATTCACAATGTCTTTTTGAATATCATGATGGGTTAGCTTGTTGTTTTTTGGATTTTTTTGCAACACTTCATTAATAACATCATTATGATTTGCCAAAAATTGTAGAAACTTAAGGAAATTTCCTTTATCACTTGAATCTTCAGATTTATCTTGACCATGAAAAGCAAACCCCCAATGCAAAAGGATTCTTATGTAATTAACCTTTGCATTTAATTGAGTCCAATATTCAATCTTATCTTGATTTGATTTCTTAACAAAAATACTTTGAATGTGTTGTTTTTGCTTCATTAGATTTTCACCATTCTTAAGAGATTGGTTATAGGCACTATTAACACCTCCAACATGTTGGTCTGGCTTTTCTTTCTTATTCCAATTTTTAAATCCCTTCATCACAAAGCTGTCACCTCCAGCTTGCATTCCAACATCTTGACTAAATAGGTAACAATATAAACAATATGCAGCATCCTTTTCAATACGATATTCAAACCAAATTTCATACTCTTTATACCATTTAGGATTAAATCAACGCATAAGTCCACCAATTTTTGTTTGAGGAAAACTGTGTTCATGAGGTTGACAAGTTTTTTTTTTTTTTTTTTTTTTTTTGTAAATAATATCTTCTTAATTCATCTCAATCATTAGGAAGGTAAAATGAGATCTTTTTTCCCAGGGTCTGAAGGAAGATTGTTCACGTTAACATAAACACATTTGGAAGATGAATCTTGCGGCCTACGAGGTTTTCTTATTACAAATTTGTCTAGATTACTAGCAAAAGAATAAAAAATAAACTATAAGTTCATTTTACATTCTTTTCTAATACAATAAACATATTAATTATTGTTGTTAAGTTTTTTTTTTTTTTTTTTTGCAATTCTTTAATTTGTTCACAATTACTTAATTTATAACTTTAAAATTCTTTAAATGTTTTTTATATTTTTATTGTCTTTTAGTGTTAGTGTACTAACCCACTCACATAGCCAACAACAACTCCCACTCACTAGTCATAAATTCGTTCAAAGTGCAAAAGACAAAAACTCATAAATCAAAAACTTTATATAAAAATATACAAACATTATTACACAAATAATAAAGACATGTAGAAAGAGACGATCAATTGGTCAAAGACTCAAAACTATTAAAAAAAAAAAAAATCAAAACACTACAACCCCACACACACAGTGATTCAGAGAAAGATTCTATCAGAACACTATAATCACACACTCTCACAAAGAGAGAGAGAGAGAGAGAGAGATGAAAATACCAGATCAAGCAGAAATGGTGGCAGATCAAGCAGTGGTAGCGGTAGCAACATATCAGGACAGTCCAAGCATTGGCGGCAGATCCTGGGTTAGATAAGGTAACGCAGCGGTGTATTGAAGTGGCAACCTTTATTCTTTGGATTTGGAGAATAAAGAAGAATAGTGGGAGAGGAATATGTTTTTCCCTTAGATTTGGCTTGGCCCTTTTTTATTTAATGATTTTTAAAATTTTGATTTATGTGCTTTTTTTCCCGAGATTAAAGACCAAAATTTTTTCTTGGACTTTTCTTTTTCTCGGGGTTTAAAGTTGAATTTAGCTATCTTTAAAAAAAATAGGGTTATGGGGTGTGCAATTTTTTATGGGGTGTATATATATATATATATATATAATTCTGAGTAAGGGTGTTCATTTGAATCCTTAACTACAATGTAGTGCCGCCCCTGACGTAGACTACGTATCCAAAAATGGATCAAGTCCTTACATGGTACAATTTTTTTTTTTTTTTTTTTTTGTCCTTAACTTTTGCTTAGGTTGCCTTTTTTTTTCAAGTTTTTGCTTAAATTGCCTTTTTTTTGTCCTTAGGGATTTCAATTTTTTTTTTTTTTTTTTTTTTTTGGTCCTTAACTTTTGCTTAAGTTGCCTTTTTCAAGGTTTTCAACTGAGTGGATTTAAAAATATATATATATATTCCATGAACACTTACAAAGGTAATGGAAAGACGTCAAATACATTTCAAGTGTTGAAGTTGGTAGTTTAGGCTCTAACTGTGAGGAGGATGTCATGTTTTCAAATTTAGTGATGCTTTGCCTTTATGGGACTAACCATTTGCCCATCTTTGTCAACTATTTTGTAGTGACCATTGCTATGAACTTCTTGGACAACATATGGACCACCCCACTTCAATGCAGACTTCTTGGACAACATATTGAATGGTTGTCGTGTTGCAAGTGCCAAATCTCCTACTTTGGATGGATATGGAGGAGCTCTTTTGTTGAATGCTTTGGAAATTTGATCTTGGGGCTTTTCATCACATGCTTTCGACCCTCACAATTCTCAAGCCATCATTCCTTGACTTGAAATAACTTTTAGGGAAAAGGTCATGAGGGGTGATTGGAGAGTTACATATTTGTTGCAACAATTTGTTGTCGTGAACCTCTTCACTTGGATTCCTTATCATCTTCTCTCGAGGTCCTCTAGGATTGCTCTTTCGATATTGCATTTTTGCTTGGATCATTTATGACTTCGGGTTGCATTGCTTCCTAGATTTCTTTCGAGTTACAGAAGGCCAACTCTCATCCTTTTTCATCGACTTGCCTTTTATTTTAGTCTCATTCAATGAACCTAAGCATGGCATGTGAAAAGGTTGAATTGTTCCAAATTGAATATGCTTGTCAGATGTCCCCAGCGTTGAAGCTAAAGGTGACATGTCTTTGGTGGATTTTGTAACTTTATTAGAGATTGGGAAGTAGTGGTGAATGTGGTATTGTGGGCACAATGCTTTTTTAGAGGGGAGTACGCCTCGGTCGAGTGCACTGGGGCAGAGAAAAGATGTTGGAGTCACCACCTAGTTTAGGTTTAGGAACCATGTATATAGCGCCCTTATGTGGAAGGACTGGTAACTACCAGAGTATGGGTTCAGAGTTTAGGTATGGACATGGGAATGTGTTAGGTACCCAACCCCACCCGACCCATGGGCTGGCTTCCACTCATTGTGTCTTACATCTCATCAAAGACATGTTCAGTATTGCATCCTAAACTCACACACACACTAACATTCATTTAACAATCAACATGACATCAATCATCCAAAAACCCTAACATACATCTATCAT
Source organism: Quercus wislizeni (assembly GCA_023055345.1). Lineage (NCBI taxonomy): Eukaryota > Viridiplantae > Streptophyta > Magnoliopsida > Fagales > Fagaceae > Quercus > Quercus wislizeni. The sequence goes on from JALGQJ010000006.1 coordinate 28,076,970, forward strand.
GGCAACTCACATCAAGCCTAGCATATATCTATCATGCGTATCATATTATTTTATCCAAGAAAACAAACAAACAAGGTCTCAAAGGGCAGAAACATGAGCATATTGAGATCAAGCAATCATGTTATCATCTCCAAGGAAATCCTAGGTTACACATCCAATGTAAACTATATTCATCATATCCCCAACCAAATGCATGTTCATGTGAATGCATGACTTACTTCACTTACCTCATTGCATCACAATACCTATGCATCAATGCATAATCATGTGAATGCGTGTTCATGGTATATTAAAGAAAACATAAGAAAGGGAAACCCTAATCTAACATATCAAAGGCAAATAAACAAACAAATAAAGAAACGGAAAAATATACATGTGAAAAAAAGCTAGAATAGAGACATATTAGACAAATAAAATAAAGAAACAGAAGTAGAAAGCTGCAGATTAGGGTTGCTGGGCTTAAGTAAGTGTACGCTTACATAGGGCCTGCATATCCAGCCCAGTTGTATGCGTACACATACTTCAAGTATGCATATGCATGCAGAACGCATGCTACGTGTACACGCCTAAACCCTAACCCTGAAACAGGAACATAGAAAAAAAGAGCAGAACTTAAAAACTATAAATCTAACAACCTAACATGCTCTTAAAAAAGAAAGCAACTAAATCCTAGTTTTAGGTTCTAAAAGTTTAGAACAACTGGCAAACCGTAAGCACAAACTTGTTTAGATATAGATTCCTAAGTCCATAGGTTTTATTAAACAATGCTCAGGGTGCTGGAAGTCAGAATACAAGAATAAGGAAGCTGTAGGTTCAGGAATTCGAAACATGCCAGGTTTGACCGATCAAGAGAACAAGTTCGACTGATCGAAAGACAAGTTTTGCAGAATTTAATTAAAGCCCATCAACCTAGTCAACCCATTAAATGATTAGGGTTTTAGATCAATTTCATATAGTATTTAAAGGAAACCCTAAGGCACGTTTTGTTAAGACTTTGGAGGTGCCCTTATGAGATCTAAAAGGTATTGTGTCTTCTCCTTTCAAAGTCACTACCGAAAATCATTCTCATACCATTAGAACCAATAGATCTGAAGTTGTTGCAACAAGATCATACATAGCTGATGATTTAAACCTTCAAAGGTGGTCTTGGAGTCACAAACTAGAGAGTTTGTGTTGTTAAACCTTTAATGGGATCTCAAAGTCACAAACGTGGGTGTTTGTGTTCAGCAAATCCAAGATAAAAGAGTCTGTGGAGTCAGATCTGCACGTGGTCACGTTAGTAAGTTCTACTTGAGGTAGCTTTAGAATTAGGGTTTAAATCTATTTTAATATTCTATTCTATCTTAGTGGATTTGTTTACCTTAAGGATAGCTAGGTTAAATTCTCCCCAGGTTTTTTACCTTGAAACGGTTAGTTTTATTGGCTTTCTTGGGTCATCATATTATTGTCTTCTTTACTTTTCCACACCAGGTAATATAATTGCAAGAATTTAACCTAGAATTGAATAATTAATCTAAGTATTGACTTGGCTAATTAATTAGGTTAAACAAATCTGGTTTGTAGGGATCTAAACATAAACAAACACCTAGGCTACCTAAACATATTAAAACAGAAATAAAACAAGAAAAATAGATAAAAATCAAAATTAAAATATAAAAAAAAAGAAAAGAAATGGAAAACTCAAAACTCAATACCTTAAACACAAAGCTTTTCAAACTTGATTTTGACCGTTCTCCTTAGTCAATCTATTCACAACCAAACAAAATTGATTAGTAAACTTCAAAACTCAAAGATCAAGACTAGAAAAGGCCTCAATCAGAAGAAAATTAACTTAAGGATGTTTTGCAAAAAACTCCCTCCTTAATTCACTACTTCTAGCGAATCTTAGGTTTTCCGTGAGAATTTTTTTGTGTGTTTTGAAAAGGTACCATATATGGCTTTTTATTTTGTGAAAATGGGGGTTTGGAACGGTTCCCAGACGATGTGAGATTCATTGAAAACTTCAAATTTAATGCATAAAGCTTTCCTTTCATAGTTTATGGAAACCTAACATGCATATGCATGCCCGTGTAAAGTACAATTACAAAGTTCTTGATGATAACTATGTGAATAATCTTAAAGAATTGTTCTAGAAGAAAATGTCAGAATTTTTTGTAAGACAACTATGAAGTACATTTAGAAATGAGATGGTTGTATTAGATACACCACAAGGTATTATTCTATATATATATATATATATATAGCTAGTACACCGGTACAATATCGTAGTGGGAGGATTGTAAATTCATACTTTTGGGATAAACTTTTGAAGTTATTCCAGAAGGATATGAATTTGATCCTCGGTCCTATGTAGAGGCAATAGATAATATGAATATGAATTATTGGATCAAGGTTATGTGAATAGAATTATATTCTATTTAAAGTTTAGAACTTGTAGAGGCGCCTAAAGGCATTGAGCCTATTGTTCTCAAATAGGACTACAAGGAAATGAGATTGATAGATTTGAAGGTACAAACCTTCAATGTCAAGACTAGTAGTGAAAAGATTTATTCAGAAAGAAATGGTTCAACTATGAAAAGATTTTTTCCTTAATAGTCAAGTTTGGCTCTATCTAGATTCTCTTATCCATTATATTTCATTTGGATGAAATATGGTAATGGATATCAAGAAAGCTTCATCTAGTAGCAATCTTGAGGAAGACATCTATATAATGTATCTAGACTTGTACATAGCAAAGAACCAATAGTGATTAGTATGTAAGTTGCTTAAATTCCATTTATGGACTAAAGCAAGCATATGAATCATAAAATATCATCTTTGATCAAGCAATCAAATTGTTTGATTTTGATCAAGTATTAAAAGGCCGTAGGTGTGTAAAGCTATATAGAATAATAAATCTCTTAATGTATGTTGATGACATTCTATCATTTAGAATGATGTAGAGTTATTGTCATCAATAAAGTTTTGTTGTCTAGTACAGTTTGATATAAAGTACTTGGGAAAGACTAGTCACATCCTAAGATTTAAACTTTGTTAAAATTTAGAAATTAGGATGTTAGGTCTATCTCAAACTGCTTAAATAGATTAGATTCTAGCCAAGTATAGCATGTAATACTTCAAGCAAGGATTCTTTCCTTTTAATTTTGAAGTTTCTTTATAAAGGATTATGGTCCTTAGATATATAAAAAGGAAGAGCATATCAAGATGGTTCCTAATATCATGGATTTAGGGAAGTCTTTATGCTATGCTATATACTAGGCTAAATATCTATTTTTGCGGTGGGCATGCTAAGAAAATATCAATTGAATCAAAGATCACTTAATTTAGTGGGAGTAAAGCATATACTCATATATCTTAGGAGAATGAGGGATTATATGCTTGTCTACAAAAGTGAGGTTTTGATAGATACTGGATGTACAAACACTGACTTGTAGTTTGATTGTGATTCATGAAATTAGACTTCAAGATATGTGTTCATCCTAGGTGGTGAAGATACATATTAAGCGTAAGTATTATCTCATTAGAGAGATATAGGTATGTGTGAAGTAGTAGTAGAAAAAATAATTTATGCAAAAAATCTAGCTGAAACTTGTTTCCAAGCCTTGCCTTAGAGTGATTATGAATTACTCTAAAGGGAGATAAGTGTCGGATATATGGTAAATTATCTTTGAGGGCAAGTGGGAGATTGTTGGGGTTTATGCCCTAAAATCCAATTTATTGGCATGTTATAAATAATTAAGTTGTTTAATTATATGAGATTATATATGAACTAATAGGACATTATCTTAGTCCATGAGATGCATAGTATGGGATTTATGTGAAAAGTCACAGAAAGATATAAATCACAAGTTCTTTGTAAACTCAGAATTTTAGTTCGTAGTCGGTGATGAAATTGGACATTTCATCTATGAAGACTATAACATATCAACTAAGATGATTTGTCTTGATCATGGAAGTGGAGACTTCTAGTTGATATGTTGATATGTTTTAAGAGTTAAAACATATTGAACTGGACCCTGTGAGATTTATTATTCTCCTAACGACTGTCAAATGAATAATAAATCTCACGACTTCTATTTATATCAACTCTAAATCCTGAAAGAATAATAGACCTGATCATGAGACGTAGGTTGCTTTGATATATCAGGAGTGAGATCTATAAATTACGGTCAAAACCTCAGTATGTTGGGCAACCGCATTTAGTGTTGATGGAACATATATTTTCAATATGGAATTCATAATCTCCTAACGGAGATATAAAATATTCCCTTGAGATAAGTTTAATAGGTTTGGTTATTCAGAGTGTTGGGCCCAACCACTTTAGTAAGGAGTTACTAAAGTATATATATTTATGAAATTGGATTTCATAAATATATATATTGAATAACATAAAGGATTAAACCGGGTACTCAAGGATTAAAATGTAGTAATCTTCAAAGTAGCAGTCAATATTCATGACTTTGTATTACTACGAATATTTTAATGAAGGGGTTGCATGTACAATAAAGTCTTGAGATATAATTTATAGACAAGGCCTAGAGTGCAACTATATTTATATAGTGGTATTAAATATAGTTAATGGTAACTTTGAACTTGTCAAAAGTTGACAGAAAAGCCCAAGGCCTATTGGAGGTAGTGTCTTATTGGTCCCTTTTGGTCCCACTCCAAGCCACACACTAAAGCCCAATTGGGAAGGCCCAAAAGGGTAGCCCAATTAGATAATCAGTTATATATATAAGGAGAGAAACATACAGATTTTCATAAGGGCTTTTTCATGAGACTTTTCATTAAGTCTTTTCATGAGAGTTCTCATAAGGAATGAAATGTTTTTATGTGAGTGTTGGACACTCTTTATTCTCTCCTTGGAAACTGATTAAGAGACCACACACCTTGGGCATCAAGTGGAATTGGAGTGAAGATTAAAAGTCTTCCCAAGAACTTCTGATCTTTGGTTTTGAATTTCACCGCACCAAGGTACGCATTCTTGTTCTCTAATTCTGAAACTTACGTAGCACATGTTATCATTTTCTAATGAAGTAGATCCGTTTTTTTCCGTTGCGCACATCTATTTTTCCAACACATGTATACATGGAGTGGGGTGCAATTCCACAGAGTTGCGTGGTATTTGTATGTCCGAATTCCCACCTTTGCTGTTCAGGGAACGAGCAACGACAGGTTCACTATCCCAAAACCTATTTTGCCAATTGCAAGCAAAAGGCAAGTGACTCATTATTCTAGAGTCACTAAAAAGAAAAACAAACATGACTAACAGCTGCAATCATCAACCTAACAAACAAAGATGCTCTTAGGAGCTTAAAAGGATACATATCTATGGTGTCTATCTGGGTCTCTTGCCTCAAACTTCTCTAGGTGGCTTGCACCTCTTATCTTACATCTTTATCTCTACCTATTCTGGTGAGGCTCTTACCTCGAGGTGACCTTGGTCTCTATCTCTGATAGGCCAAACACGAATTGACCCCTTGTGACAAATTAATTTATTAATTAACCAAGTTTATTAATTAATCAAATTAACATGCAAAGCGCGTGGTAGCACAAACAAATCACCAAACAACTAAAGTTTGCAGCAGAAAATAAATGACACGGTAATTTGTTTACGACTAGGGAAAACCTGACGGCAAAAACCCCACCGGGTGATTTTCAGGTCACCACTCTTGAAACTCCACTATTATCACAACAAGCGGTTAAAAATAAAGGAATCTCAAGTACCTTACCAACATACAGTTGAACCCTTACCCTAATACCCAATTGGACTTGTTCTGTAGTGACCGTTCCCCTTTTGATGCACAACTCCCAAGTACGTCACTAACCAATTGCGCGAATCCCAATACACGACTTCAATCAACAACTGAGAAGGTTGTTGGCTGCAAAGTTCTTCAGTTCATTCCAACGATGAAGATCAAGAAAATGCTTGGTCAAAAACCCAATGGTGCACATACACAACAACTTCTTCACAAGAATGATGAACTGGGGCAAGAACTTCGTCTCCAGTCACAATTTGCTTGAACAAAGTTTTCTCAATGCTTGTACAACTTGCCAACCTATTGACGGCCCTTAAAATAATCCCTTTATATGTTTAGGGTTAGGAGAAAAGAAGACCTAAACACACAATCACGAATTCCAAGAAATCATATCAGAATTCTGAATTTCTTAAATCTCGACAGATAAGCTGTCGAGCAGCTATCGAGCCAGCTGTCGAGCTTTAATGAATTTGCACTTTCAGCTTGTTTTGTTGGACAGACTTGATGACTTCAACACTTGATCTTGAAACCTTGTTTCTTGAAGTATTAAAAACATCCTAGAACTACCCAATTACAAGTAAAGTGTGTTTTGTCAATGGATTAGCCAATTACATAAAATAGTGACATATGATCCTAACAAGTGAAACACATATGTCCTAACAATCTCTACCTCTTCTATTGTGCTTGCATATTCAATTCCCTCAGGATATGGGCACAAATTTTGGCTTGCATAGGGTTTGTGTCTGCATATTCAATTCCTTCAAGATATGTGCACAAGTTCTGTATTCTTCTCTTTAGACTGGTATGGGATCTGTGCCTACATATTCAATTCTCGAAGGATATGTGCACAAGTGGATTTGGTGCTCTACCTTAGGAGGAAGTCCTTGGTGAAAGATCCATTAGGGAGAATGACTTGTTAAGGAGTGTATTGGTGACCCGTGGGGGAGCCTTCTTGGTAATTTCAACCTACAAGGAAGTCTTTGATGGTGTGTAGTCCACTAGGGAAAATATTTTTCTTCTCCTTCATGACTCATTGGGGAACTTGTGTTAATTCCACACACGAGGGGGTTTTGTCAACTCCATAGGGAAATTTTCTTCACAAGTCTCGAGGGGGTTGTCCTTGTGCCTGAAACCCATGAGAGAGTCCTTCCATGATACTATACTTTACTGGGGACTTGGTTGATGATCTTAACTCACGGGGAAGTTTCTTTAGAGATTTCTGTTCCGTTGAGGAATGTTCTTGATGCTTTTAATCCATTGAGGAATGTTTTTAGAGTCTTTATGTCCTCTACCCAACTAAGGGTATTTCTGTCATGTTTGGATGCAATCTTGAATTTTATTTTGCACTTCCTACCTTCCTGCCTCTTCAAATTTTTTTCCAACGATTACCAACCATATCCTTTTTCTTTCTTCTTATTTCTCTTCATCTTTCTTATCTTTTCACATTCTCTCCAACTCTCCAACTTCCATCTTTTCTCTCTACAAATACTCTCTACCTCTATTTCACTTCCTCACAATCTAATCTTTTCCTCTCAAATTCTCTCATCCAAAACTCTCTTTCTCTCTCATCTCCATGGCACCCAAGTCCAAGAAGAGCTCTTACATGATTTTCGGCGATGTGTTCAACCAAACTCGTTGGAAAACCTGACACTTTAGGAGGGGTAGGAACATGTTTAGGATGAGTTTTGATCTAAATGTTACTGAAAATGTCAAAGAACACTTTTCTATCTGTGTTCATGCATACGCAGGTATTGGCTACCCTTTTCCTGAGGGTACATGAGTAGTGAGTTCTCCTTCATCCTTGTCTTGTCTTTTGTTTTCTTGGATCTCTCAATAATTGTTCTAACATTTTCTTCTTTTCAAATTCAGCCCATTACACAAGAGCACGAGGAGCTTGTTTGGCTTGCTGGGAACCTCAAGCTAGAGGTGACTGAGTATTCCAGGCGAATCTACAGTCCTAAAGGGTTTGCCCACCCAAGTGGTGATGATGATGATGGTGATGATGGTGGTGCTGGCGGCTCTGAGACTACTCCCAGCTATCAACCATGGAGAAGCCGCCACTAGTGATGATCCTACAGATAGGCAAACAGAAACATACAACATATTTCTCTTTTATTATTTCCTTTTCTTTTTGTTTAGCATGTATTTCTGCATCTTGGATTTTCTTTGAGATATTAGGTTGTATTTTAAGAACATCTCTTACATTTCTACTTTTATTTAAGACATGTACTTAATTTACAACTTATAGGGATAATTGTATTTATGTTCATGCAATTTTGTTTTCGTTGGTCCTTAACGCTTGAAATCTGAGCTTGATTGTGCCTTGAGTAGTCCTTTAGGTTGTGGGAATCATAGGAGAAGCCTTGATGGAGGAATTACACTTCAAATAGGAAAAGGAATTCGATTCTACCTTCCTCTTTGGGCGTGCATACACAGGCATGCATACACAAGCGTTGACCATGCATATGCATGCCTCAGGCCTGAAAACCCTAGCCGCCTCTTTTTAGTATAAAATAGACATTTGAGCCTCCAAACCCTCACAAAACATGTTCTAAGCTTAGAAAACACCTCCCAAAACTTCCCAATGGCAAAATTCACTCTTGTAGTGATTTCGACATGGATTAAGAAGCTTGGCCCTAGTTTCAAGGATGCTCTAATCCCTCTTGGTCTCTCTTGAATCTTTCCCTACCATCAAATCAAAGTGAATGAACCTTTCCTTCATGCTACTACTAAATTTTGGATCCTAACTTGAAATGCTTTCGAATTCAATGGTGTGGAATTGTGCCCTACTCTTAAAGAACTTAATGCGATCATAGGTGAACCCGATGTTAGTACTCTCATTCTTCCCACTACTAACAAGGATTTCTCTGACATGGCTTAGCAACTCTTGGGGATTCCCCTTGCAATGGCTCAAATGTGGTGTATGCTTAACAAGTTGAACATCTGCATGGTTTACATGTACTTTTCTCAGCAAAATGTTCCCTTGGCTAGGGTACAGTGCTCTCACTATCTCAATGCCTTCTGTTTATGCCTTCTTGCGAGGTACTTCTTGTTGCATGAGACATTTCGTGTGGATTAAAGGATGTTTTCGGTGGTCGTCAATCTAGAGAGAGGAAGTCTCGTAGGCATGATCTGTCGAAACTCTTAATGGTCTGGATGTTTTTCATAAAGGGGAAGCAACTTTCTTTGTGGGGAGCCCATTCCCCCTTCAAGTATGATCCCTAACTTTTTCCTAGGTTCTCAACCTAGCGGGATTCCTCTAACTTTTGCTTGGATTGCCTTTTGATTTTCAACCCATCAAGGTTCCTTATATTGTCTTTGCATATTTTTTTTTTCTCTCTCTTCTTTTATCTCTCATTTTTCCGCTCAAAACTCATGCTTTCTTTTTCTCTCTCTCTTTTCTCTCTTTCTTTCAGATATGGCTATATGAAAGGCTTCAATTGCTTCAACCTCCCTCTGTCCCTTTTAGTCAATATCAATTAGAGCATTATCGTGACCGCAAGCTTACAAACAAAGAGATGGACCCTGATGAGTTCTTGATGCGTCTTTCCCCTTTGGGTGTCCAATGGATGGTGGAATGGTGGTGCATTACAAGCATGGCCAATCATGTCTTCAAAGATAACTATGTCCCTTTGATTGGGTTTCTCCATTGTTCTTACTACTCCCCAGGCCACATTGCAAGGCAATTTGGTGACAGTCAAGGAATTCCTAATGATGATGGCATCTTTCATATTTCGGTCTTTACTGAAAGGGTCTTGGGTAGGATCTGTACTTGGTTGAAGAGGATGGTGGCTAAGGACATCTGTTTCCCTTGGTTTCTACATCCTAACTCAGTTACAAGACTTGGTTTACTGTTGATATGAGGCCGGTTTGTATGGAAGAGAAAGATTACCGAAAGTCCAACAAAAGGTAGAGGATCGATTGACTACCTTGATATGCCCCAAATTTTACTTTTCTGTACTTTATGATTCTCATGTATTTACATTTTGAATTTAATAAAGGATTGGAATGTTCCAAATCCCTTATGAAAACAATTTAGTATCTTTTAATTTGAGCAATAAGAGAATCAACCATTTTATTATCTTTTCTTATTGTCTTTATTTTTTCTTTCTTTTTCTTTGACATGTAACTTTTGCCCATGACGTCCTTGTAGGAATTTTCACCATGCCCATGGTCTTTTCCCCTATCTTTTGCCTTAATTTTTTCCTAGGCCACCCTCTCGAGTTTTTAACTTAGCAAGTTTTTTTCTTTTTCTTCTTTTCAAATGTTATACATTCGGAGCCTATCTATGTTGATTGGGCAAAGCATATCTTCCCTATCCAAGTCTGTAATTCTTGTAGCACCTCATGACAAGATCTTCTTGATAATAAAAGGCTCAGACCATCTTGGTTTCATCTTTCCTTTTAGGCCAAAGGACTTATCTCTAAGTACCTTTAGGACTAGATCTCCTTCCTTAAGGTTTCTAGGTTTCACCTTTTTATTAAATGCTTTAACAATCCTCTTTTGATAACCTTGTGCATGGTATTGTGCTCTAGCTTTTTTCTCATCTATCAAAGACAACTATTTATATCTTTCTCTCATCCATTCTTCTTCTAGGACCTTGGTTTCCACTAGTACCTTCAAAAATTGTATCTCCACCTCAATAGGGAGTACTGCTTCACTTCCATAAACCAAAGAGTTGGGGGTTGTCCCAGTTGATGCACAAATAGAAGTTCTGTAACTCCATAAGGCAAATGGTATGTTACTACCATCTTGGCTAGGATATTCTTAATGTTCTTGTTGGCTGCTTCTATGGCCCTATTAGTTTGCGGTCGATATGGCGAAGACTTGTGATGCTCAATGTTATACAACTCCATCCTTCAAACCTCTCCCTTAAAGTGGGAACCATTGTCGGATATGATCTCTTGTGGTATCCTGAACCGACAAATGATGTTGTACTTCATGAATTGAGCCACATGCTTGGCTTTTATAATGGAGTAGAAGATGGCTTCTACCTACTTGGTAAAGTAGTTGGTTGCCACTGGAATGTACTCATGTCCATTTAAAGCCTTAGGGGCTATTCTTCTAATCACATTTATGCCCCAGTTTGAGAAAGGCCATGGAGAGGTCATCCTGTATAGCTCACTAGGTGGTACATGGTTCAAATTTGCATGTGTTTGGCAGTCGTAGAAACTTTTCATAAAATCCACACAATCGGTCTCCATCGTACATTCATGTGAGGACCGCAGATCCCTTGATAAACTTCCTCCATGACTCTTTCGGCTTCCTCCTTTTTCAAGCAACGAAGGATGTATACCATCATAGGATCTCCTATAAAGTTGACCTCTACATAGGATGTATTGCATTGCCATAATCCTAATCGAACTAGACTCTCTATTATTGGCACTGTCAGGGTACACACCTAATTCCAAGAACTTCATGATGTCATAATACCAAGGAACTCCTTCTTCTTCTATAGCCATGACTGAAGACTTTGTTCTCCCCTTGTGTACCAACTCATAACTTTGTTTAATCTCTAAGAGTCGTGTCCATACTCCTTCAGGTATTTCAACCATGGAGGCTAAGGTAGCCAAGGCATCCGAAAACTGATTCTAAGCCCTAAGGATAATAGTGTATTCAATCTTATCAAAGGTTTTGGTCAAATCCTCTAAATATTGTTGATAAGGTTTCAAGTGTTCCTCTTTCACCTTTCACAATTTTTGTGCTTGGGCTACGACTAAAGTCAAATCTCCAAAGACTTCTGCCTCTTTTACCCCTAGCCCATAAAGAGCCTCCATTCCGACAATACAGGCCTCATACTTTGCATCGATGCCTCGAGGCAGTTCGACCACCCCTCATAGCGTCGCTTGTGCTAGCCTACGTAGTTACGAGCCCGAGAGCTCAAGTGCTATGAAGAAGGGTATATCGCTAGTGTGTGATTGGAAAATGAGTCAATTTTAATCGAGTTACCAAAGGTAAGTGAAGTCACCACCAACCGTCGAGTTTTGTCTAAGGTGTGATTGGTCATCTGACTCTATTTGATTTTATTGCCAATCCTAGGCTATGAAAAAGGTCGATTTTCCAAATCTAATATGAATGGACAAAAAATTGATTCTTAAGTTTGGAAGTCTAGTTATGTGTGGGGAAGGTGTTAAGCACCCCACAACGCCTATCCGTAGACTCTTTGTTTTGGTAAAATTTTAATTTTCGAACATTGGCAATTAAAAACAAGCTATTGGCATTAGCTTTTAGGGCTTAACGAAATTGGGCTTTGAGGTTTGGTTTCAGAAGGGCGTGGTCTTGATTGATTCTTCCCTAGTATTTTTGGAATTGTTGCTAAATTTCCATGATGAAAATTCGGCAACATTTCGCCTTCTTTTCGTGGTGGAAATCCAACAGCGTTTTGCCTCAGATGCGTCATAGCACACAAAACACTATTCTCACAAAGCTTTCACTGTGAGAATATGGCAACAAGGGTGCCCTATTTTCAAGGTGAAAATCCAATAAAGCTTTGCATTTGGTGCGCTATGGCACACCGGTAGGGTTTCACACCTGTGTATACGGCGCATGCTAACATGCTCATGCTAAGACGAGTCGAAGCCCCTCCAAGCATTAAACATATTGATGTGTGTCACAAACACAGGGAAATCAAGGTCACTCAGGTGACATGATTGAGATAATCACACTGCGATAATCATACAATATAGCATGAATATGCACCTACAACAATTGCCTTGAATGCATACTCACACTACAAGGTCAAGAGCGCTTATGACTAGAAAGGGACGCTCTCTTAGCCACGAGAGTCCACCATACAAAGTGCACAATCACCCACATACAAGCATATATAGATATACATACATCATGCATAATGCTATCACACAAAGCAAGAAAGTGAAGCAGACATTGCCAACGTTCCAAGGGCATGGCCCAACAAGGTACAGGAAATGTAAAAAAGACATTGCCATACCCAAGGAATTCGGCCCAAGCAAAGCTCAGGAAAGATAAAAGGTATAAGGAAAAGAGACCTTAATATATGGTTCTAGAGAAAAGGCTAAGAGAAAGAAAGAAAACCACTCAGGGAGACTAGGCCTCCTAATCTACTAAACATTGCCCTTTTAAGGCTTGCGTCTTCTTAGAGTAATCGTGCCCTCACTCCAAGAATTCTTGTTCCAAGTGTGTACATGTAATGACAAAAGAAACAAGCAAAGAAACAACTAGAAAGAAAGCATGCAAAGGGACACACTAACATAGAGAGCCAAAAGGGGGCAAACAAGCATGTTATCAGACAAAAAAGGGTGTCCTAGGAGGACAAATGTAGGGTTGGATCAGGTGTCCATTGTTCCATTGGATTAGAGTATGGATGACATATGTGCCATCAAGCAAAATTCCTAAAAGGGACTTAAGGTCTCGTGTATCAAAGACGGGTGTGAACCTGCACAAGATAGAAGGAATTAGGCTTGATGACACAAGCAAGTGCAAGGACTCATGCATGAACATGTAGGCAAGCATGCAAAGATGCAAAGAGTCAAGGAGAGCCAAACAAGTGGCACAAAGCAAGCAAGGCAAGCATATCATCACATGGAGTGGAAAAAGGGTATCCATCAAGCAAACTGACATCACGAGGATGTGTTCTCACAAATGGTTACACCCAAACAAGCCACAAGTGGGACAAATGCAGCCAAACACAAGCAAGTGGCCCCAAAGACCAACAAGCCCAAGCCCACGGAAGGCACCAAACATGGAAAAAACTAGATCTAGGCTGACAAATGTGGATATAAAGCATAAAAGCAAGCAAGCATATACATGCATAAAGGAAATTATCCAAACCCTTTATTATAGGCATAGGTGTAAGGATGTAGGCCTAAACCACAAGATCTAGATGTACATCATATCTAAGGGCCAAAGCACAAGAAAAAGGCATAACAAGAGGGGAAACGGCAAAGCCAAACACTAGACATAGCAGCCAACATGTAGATATAGACACATGAACATGGCAATGAGTACATCAACATATAAATCTAAGCATAAACATAGCAAGGAGCGCATAAACAAATAGATCTAAGCATTGACATGGCAAGGAGTACATAAACATGTAGATCTAAACAAAAACATAGTATTTAGGCATATCCTAGCCTAAGAAGGCTAGGCCAACATCATCAAAGCAATAAAACATGTTTAAAAAACAAGAAGACATGATAGGAAAGCTATAAAACATGCTAGGATGCAAGATAAAGCAAGAGATATACTATGGAAAGCAATAAAGCATATTATAAAGTAAGATAAAGCAAATGGTGTAAATGGTAGCCAAAAAGATACGTCTGCACCCTTAAAACCTCAAATCCAAGGTCCTAAGACCAAGGAGAGGAAAAAGAGTGCAATAACACTACCTCTTGATTGTTGAGAAAAGAGAGAAATCAAAGGTTTTTGGATGTGTTTGGGAGAGAGAGAGAGAGAGAGAGAGAGAGAGAGGGAGAATCTGCCCAGAAAAGTGATCCTTAATGCCTAAAAATGTTTTTTTTTTTTTTAAATTACATAAGGGGGTTCTGGAGGTTAAATAGATAAAAAAAAATTGACCATTCAGCTTCCAGCGGCCACTTGAGTCTAATGCTGACATCAGCAATCTCGACTTCTTCCCCAATTTAACTTCAAATGCATATTTGAAGGTCTTCCCAAACATCGATTGTGCTGATCTTCATGTCTAGAAAGATTTGGATGTCTAATTTCCAAAACACTAAAGAAGTTGAAATTCCAACGGTCAAATCAAAAGTTATGGCCTCGAGAAGCATGCTGACACGCTTTTGCACGATTTTCAGGATATCTCGACCATTTTAACTTTGATTTCAACCCATGAATAGTCATTGAAAAAAGAATTCAATAATCTTCACAATGATGCTAGCCCCAACCCGTTGTAATGGAAGATCAAAATTATGGTTTTTGGTGCCCCTAAGAGTCAACATCGGGTCAAACTTGGTTAAACTTGACGAAAATCTTTGAATTGCTCGGGTTTGATGTAAAAGCATGAAAAATGTTGTCCTAGTATGGTTTTGACCAACTTTGACTTTTTATCAATCCAGGGTTGACTAAGGGCATTTTGGTTTATTTGACCTAAAATGGCACTTTAAGTGCTCCAATGTCCGAATGGGTTCTGCCACATCAATCTAGATGTTTCTGCAAGCCCCATCAAGAAAAGTTAATATTTTTGGAATTTTCGAGGTTCGGCACGCAAATTGAGGGTGGACAAAATACAGTATCTACACTCTGTCATGTTGTTGGTTGCCTCAAAGTTCAACTTGATGGCCAAAGGTAGATTGGATCCATCGGGGTGATCAAGAGTACTCCTATCCCATTTCCATATTAGTTCACAGCTCCATCAAAATACATCTTCCATGCCCCTAGTTCGATGTCCAAAACATCCTCATCTCGGCACAAAAATCTGACACTGCGCTTCCTTTAATAGTTTTCCTTACCACGTACTTCAAATTGAATTATACCAATAGAATCAACTGTCTTAACAACCTTCCACCTAAGGCAGGCTTCTCAAATAGATACTTCATAGGGTCCATTTTGGCTACTATCCATACTTGGAAAGGCAGG
This sequence comes from Quercus wislizeni, assembly GCA_023055345.1. NCBI lineage: Eukaryota > Viridiplantae > Streptophyta > Magnoliopsida > Fagales > Fagaceae > Quercus > Quercus wislizeni. The sequence continues at coordinate 28,092,305 of JALGQJ010000006.1, forward strand.
ATGATGTGCCTCAATTTCCATATAGCCTACGCGAGAGCAAAGCATGACTTTTCTATGGGTGTGTATCTAGTCTCATAATCATGGAACCTCTTGCTCAAGTAGTATACGACTCTCTCATTCTTATCGTCATCTTCTTGTGCAAGCATACTCCCAACCGCATCTTCTATGATAGAGAGGTAAAGCAATAACGGTTTTCCGTGCTTCAAGGGTACCAATATAGGTTGATGGAGAAGATATTCTTTAATGAGCTCAAAGGCTTTCTTACACTCATCATTCCTTGCAAGAGGTTCATTTTTTCTTAAAATCTTGAAGATGAGCTCATAAGTGGAGGTGAGCTTGGCAATGAACCAACTGATGTACTGTAACCATCCTAAGAATCCTCTTATCTCATTCTCACTCTTGGGTGGAGACATATCCAATATGACTTTGATCTTTGATGTGTCAACTTCTATCACTCTATCACTTATCAAAAAGCCTACCAATTTTCCAGCAATTACTCCAAAAGTACATTTATGCAAATTCAATCTCAATCTATACTCCTTGATCCTCTCGAAGACTTTTCTCAAATTAGTTATGTGGCCTTCTCTATCTTTGGACTTCATGATCATAACATCAAATACACCTCCACCTTATTGTGTACCATGTAATGTAACAAATTTGTAGCCATTCTTTGGTAAGTTGCACCAACATTCTTGAGCCCAAATGGCATCACGGTCTAACAATAGATTCCCCATTCTGTGGTGAAGGTAATCTTAGTCATGTCCTTAAGAGCCATCTTGATTTGGATATATCCCAAAAATCCATCCATGAAAGACATTAAGGCACTGTCGGTGGTATTATCCACTAAGACATCTATATGAGGGAAGGGGAAATCATCCCTAGGGCAGGCCTTGTTTAGATCTCTAAAGTCCACACACACCCTTATCTTTCCATCCTTCTCGGGTACATGCACAACATTGGCTATCCAATTGTCTTGGTGCATGGGTTTGATGAATCCTACCTTCAACTATTTTGTGACCTTTTCCTTGATCTTTAGAAGCCATTCGGTTCTCATATGCCTCAAATTTTGCTTGACGGGTACCATGTGAGCATGAGTATCAATGTGGTGTTGGGCTATCTTGTGATCAATTCCAGGCATATCTTCATAGGAACATGCAAATACTTCTTGGAAATCAGTGAGAAGCTCTTTGACATCTTTTCTTTCTTTTTCATTTAAGAGTTTCAAAAGTTGGTTCCACATGTTCAAATTTCTTTTCCAATTGTTTATTAATTTCATTTTCAAATTCATTAGAATAATTTAAGTGCATAATTTCAATATTATGGGACACATCAAAATAAGCCAAATTAGAATTCATCTTATTAGATTCTCAAAAAAAAAAAAAAAAAAAAAATCATCTTATTAAAAATGTTGAAAAGTACATCTGAACTCACATTTGAAAATTCATTTCCGACATTCTTAGAAAACCCAACCCAAGTCCAATTATTAAGTTGCCCAACAGCAAGCACGATGAAGGTAGAAGGATCACTTGGCTCCTTAATAGTGATGGCGGGCACGTCCCCCTCCATGTTTAGCATAGTCTCTATTCCCTCAACATCCATGTAGTCTATCCAATTGACTTCCTCTTGAACTTCCTTGATCCCCATAGTAGGTTTCTCCTTGAAAGTGAGCTTCTCATTGAAGAATATCTCCTAGCTGAGATTCACATTTCCGTCCTTGCCTACCCAAAGTTTGGGAAAGCCATAGAAATGGAAGTCCCCTCCTTCCTTCACAAAGTTCCCATTTAGGGTACCAAGGTTTTTTTTTTTTTTTAATTCCATTGCAGCCTTCAAAGAATCCTAAACTTTCCTTGGTCAGTTAAGTCTTGAAGTTGGGAAATTTAGCCACTCCTCTTCCTTCCTTTCCAAGACCCATACCAAGCATGCATCCCAAGTTTTTCATCATCACAATCACCTCATGGCTACAATGTGGAGCAAATCCATGGTGTACCTTTCATTCTTCACTCCATAGTTAGCCATGTTCACAAATTCGAAGCCACTCATTTAAAGCTCACATCCTCCCTCTTCAAGTCCATAGACAGGAGCTAGGATCTCCCCATCACCAAGCATTACAGCAATTCCCCCTTTTCATGGGATCTTCATCTTTTAGTGTAAAGTGGAAGGGATATCTCCAATGGGATGAAGTTGTGCTCTACCTAAGAAAAGGTTGTAGTTAGGAGTGATGTCCATCAGGTGCAATTCCACAATTGTTTTCAATGGACCATTCTTGTAAGGATCTTTGAAAGTTCCCATAACCTTCCTTGAAGTATTGTCATAGGCCCTAATGGTCAAAGCAGAGGGGTTGATTGTCTCCATATCTAGCCCAATGGTGAGAGCAGTCCTAAAAGGGCACACATTTAACGCGGATCCATTATCAATAAGCACCATTGGAACCTTGGCACCCATGCACTCGATGGTGATTTGCAAAGGCCTAGTATGAATGGCTCCTTCGGGAGGGAGATCTTCATCAGAAAAGGTGAATGAATGATAAGATCGGGCCTCAACTCCCATGAGAGATAGCACTTCTTGTGGAGTAGTTTCGATGGACTCTTCTTTTCCATTCAAAGCATCCAAGAGAGCACTATGATGCTTGTGAGAAGCCATTAGCAAGCCCAATACAGAAACATGAGCTTTAATCCTCTTCAATTAGGTCAAGACCTTATCCTCTTCCTTTTTCTCTTCTTTCCCATTTAGTTCCATGGGCTTAGACCCTTCCCCCACGTTCCTACTAGAGTGATCCTTCTCTAAAAGGGGTGGCTTGTTGTGTTTCCCACTCTTAGTGATGTTTGCCACATTGTCCTCGAGGACTCTTTTCTTTAACTCAGACATTCCTTTAGGGAGTATCTCCCACGCAAGCACTGCACTTTTCAAAATCTCATCTTCTTCATCCCATATTCCTTAGACTTCTACCATGTTAACCTCCACAATTTCTATCAACTTTGAACAATCCCAATCCACTTGTTCTATTTGCACCCAATCCTAATATGGAGGAGGAGTTCGATGATAATCAGGCAAAGGGTTCTTCCTAATGTCGAGCTTGGTGATGATGTTTGGATTTGGGAGGGTTCCATTGTCTATGAGGTCTTGTATTCCATGCTTGAGGAGGAAGCAATTGTCAGTTTTACGACCAGGTTTTTTATGGAAGTGGCAATATTCATTGAGGTTTCAAGTATGAGGCATAGGATTAGGAATAAGTGTGGGGTCTAAGGGTTTAATGAATCCTTTGGAAGTTAAATTCTCATAGGCTTGGGCAGGGGTCATTCCTAGTTCAGATTATTCTCAACAAGCTTACTTTGTGAAGCTTGGGTAGGCTAAAGTTTGTTGAGGTATGATGGCACTCATATTCATGGGGTTAGGTGCTTTAGAAGTGGTCCTCCTCCCCTATATATCTTCTTTATTGGAGGTTTGCTCTTGCCTTTCTCCAATTGTCCATTATTGATAGCATCTTCAATCCTAGTTCCACAATCACACAATTCCCCAAAAGAACTAATAGGCGATGACAAGAACTTACTATTATATGCCAGAAGCAAATTCTTGATGATCATGTTGATTTTGTTCTTCTCATTTGGCCTATTAACCATCCTAGATGCCTTCCCTTTCTTGCTTGTCATGTATTCAGAAAATGTCTCCCCTATTCTTTGCTTGGTAGTCTCCAAATCCCTTAGAGTCACATCAATCATAGTATTGAAGATAAATTGATCCACAAACAATTTCACTAATTCATTCAACACCTTGGTCTTAGTTGGGTCTAAACTATAGTACCACCTTGATGCACCTCCTGTAAGTGACAAAGGAAATGCATGCAAGATTTGCTTCTCATCCTATCCTTTCATTTCAGCAATGCTTAGATACCTCCTAACATGTTGCTTTAGGTCTCCAGTCCCATCAAACTTTTTGGCATTAGAAATCTTGAACTTTGGAGGCAATTCCATGGGAGTCTTGGAGCTTATGCCACCCATACTGTAGAGACAATCATCCATTCCTAGAGCATAGTGAAAGGCTTGTTGCTTCTTGTCCATCTTTTCCTTCATGGCCACAGTAATAGTAGTGAGCTTCTCAAATTGTTCGTTTCTTTCATATTCAGCCTTATCCCTTTCATCCCAATCTTTCCTTTCATCTTCATCATGTATATCAACACGTATGGACTTCTTGAGCTTGTTCTCCTCTAGCTTGGTGAGATGACCCCCCTTTTTCTTAAGAACGTCATTTTGTTCTTCTATTGCCTTGAATATCTTTTGCGTGGTTGCATTATCAATTGGAGCAACCATTACTTCTTGAGATGCTTCCCCTTGAAATGTCTCTTCTTGAAATACCTCTTTTTGATATGCTTCCTCAATTTTGACCAAACGCATTTCGTTCTTTTCTTGGACCCAAATTGGAGTGGAGACGTGTTTTCTTGATCTTGGTGGTGCAATGGTGCCAGAAAGGAAGTCCCATTTATTAAGCCCATGTCCTAATTAAAAGGTTCCTTGTATTAGCTCAGATATTCTTAGAAAATCTTTAAGCCCATTTTAATGGAGGACCAATTACAAAATCACTCCCTTTCCTCTCATGAACCTTGCCCCTTGTTTTAATGGGCTTTAGTTCTTTTACAATAAAGCTATTATCTTACTCTCGTGGGCTTTCATTAGAATGTGCTTAGAGATTTTCAACCCTTTGTTTCAAATATAGGCTTACAATGTATCTATCACCTTTGGGCTCTTCTTCTTTCCATTCACTATCATCATTTTTTTTTTTTTTTAAGTAGCCTTCTAGTTAGGATATATTGTAGCCTTCCTTTCAAAGTCCATGAACTTCTCATCATTTTGGGCTAGGTATGCAACAAAGAGGCCTAAGATTAGGGAATTTCATATTGGCTTTGTAGGATGTTGGATGTTAAGTCCATAGCATATTTGTTACACTAGGCCCAAGGTTCTTTTTCAAGAGGCTTTTTGATTTGTTACCCTAGGCCCAAGGTTCTTTTAAGATATACCTTTGCATTTTGGGACAAGCCCCTTACATGTAAGAGCTTCTCTTTTTTTTTCCTTTTTCCCCAATATCTTAAGATATGCCATAACCTTTGGGTCATCCTCGAGCTTTTACATCTTTTATTTTTCCTTTAGAATTAGGTGAACACAGGATATATGGTTGAAAAAACAAGAGATATAAAAGGGTACCCTTTCATTGATAGGATCTAGGATCTCTCTAAGTGTAGGTAGGCCACCTAGAGCTAAAAGGACAGATTAGTAGTCACTCATAACTAGGTGGGCCATGATTCCAACCGAGGGCCTAAATGAACCTTTGTGGATTGGTGGCAAACCGTACCGTACTCAAAGCTTATCATAGGCAATGGCACAAATTATGAGTTGGTGGGATGAACTTCAAAAGACTTTGGCCCGAATGGAGCGTACTCATCTTCACACTCATCACCAACCAGGGTAAAAGGGACAAAAGAACCAAGTGAAGTGTGTGCAAACAAGTATTGAACAAGCCTTTATTAAGATTAAGAAATAGGACACATTGGAATCAAACTCTTTATCCCTAGTGGAGTCACCATTGTGGGCACAACGTTTTTTCGGAGTGGAGTACGCCTCGACCAAGTGGACTGGGGAGGAGAAAAGATGTTAGAGTCACCACCTAGTTTAGGTTTAGGAACCATGTATATAGCACCATTACGTGAAAGGACTAGTCTTACTACTAGAGTATGAGTTTGGAGTTTAGGTATAGGGATGGGAAGGTGTTAGGCACCAAACCCCACCCAACCCATGGGTTGGCTTCCACTCATTATGTCTTATGTCTTAATCTCATTTAAGACATGTTCAATATTGCATCTTAAACTTACACACACACCAACATTCATCTAACAATCAACATGGCATCAATCATCCCAAAACCCTAACATACATCTACCATGGAAACTCACAATAAGCCTAACATATATCTATCATGCATATCATATTATCTCATCCAAGACAGCAATCAAACAAGATATCACTAGGGTAGAAACATAAGCATATTGAGATCAAACAATCATGTTGTCATATCCAAGGCAATCCTAGGTTACACATCCAATGTATACCATATTCATCATATCCCCAACCAAAAGCATGTTCATGTGAATGCATGACTTACCTCACTTACCTCACTGCATCACAACACATATGCATCAATGCATGATCATGTGAATCTGTGTTCATGGTATATAAAAAAAATAAAAATAAAAAATGAAAACCCTAATCTAACATATCAAAGGCAAATAAACAAATAAACAGAGAAACAGAAAAATATACAAGTGAAAACTAGATAGAATAGAGACATATTAGACAAATAAAATAAAGAAACAAAAGCAAAAAGCTGCAGATTAGGGTTTTTGGGCTTAAGTACGCATACGCATACGCATACATAGGGTCTACGTATGCATACTTCAAGTGTGCATGCACATACACGCCAAATCCCTAACTCAAAAACAGAAACACTAAAAAACAGAGCAGAACTTAAAAACTATAAATCTAACAACATAACATGCTTTTAAAAAAGAAAGCAAATAAACCCTAGGCTACCTAAACACATTAAAACATAAATAAAACAAGAAAAACATATAAAAACAAAATTAAAATAAAGAAAAGGAAAAGGTTTAAACTTAATACCTCAAACATAAAAATTTTCAAGCTTGATTTTGACTGTTCCCCTCAATCAATCTATTCACAACCAAACAAAATTGATTTTCCAAAAATAGTTTTTTTTCAACTCATAAAAGAGTTATATTTTCCATAAATACCTTTGTCAAGTCAATTTCAATCTAATTGGCCCCTAAACCAACCTTGGGCTTTAGAATTTTACCATAATTGGGGAACGGGGGCCCAAGTCGTAAGGGGTATAAAATGTGGTGTCTAGGTATAGCACGACTTGACCATTTCATCCAGGTCCAAGAGGATTTTACCCTCCTTTGCAAGCCTTAATATGAGGTCTTTCAAAACAAAGCATTTCTCCTCTGAGTGAAATGGTATTTGCAATACTTTAGATCATTGGTGCATCCCATTTCTTTAGGTCGTTTGCTTATTGGTAGCTTAATTATCTTCCTTTTTAGGAGCTCATCAAGCATTCCTAAAACATCATTCTAGAAAAGGATATGTCTTTTCTTCCATTTCTTTTAAGGTGGGTCGACACCTCTCTTTTTCTTATGGTAGACTTGCATTCTTCTTGTAATGAATAGGCTCTGTAGTGATGGCGAGAGACACCTCAACAATGGACTTGGAAAACTTGTCACCTTTCTTTGTATCTTTATCAATGGGTAGGCCCTTTTCTCCACGGCAAGGCAAGCTAAGCTCCATGTCATGTTCCCGAGTAGTAATTTCTTCAAAGGTGCGAGGCTTGATCCCTTGAAGGATGTACATTAGTCCTTAATGCATACCTTGGATGCACATTCTCACCTTGTATGCTTCTGAAATGTGATCTTTGCAATCAAGTCTTAAGGAATGCCAACGGTTAATGTACTCAACAACAAGTTCATCCTTCCATTGCCTCATATTTGTTAGTTCCATCATGCTCACTGTGCGAAGAGTACTGTGATAGCAATTTAAAAACTCTCTTTCCATTTTCTCCTAATTGTTAATGGACTTAGGCTCAAGATCGATGTACCAATCAAAAGAATTCCCTTGAAGGGAGTGCTCAAATTGTTTCACAAGGAGATCTCCTTTTGTGTCAACATTGTTACTAGTTTCAATGAAGTGGGCAACGTGTTTTTTGGAATTTCCCTTCCCGTCAAACCGTTGAAACTTGGGAGGTTGATAACCTGCAGGCATTCATAAGTTTTCAACCCTATTTGTGTATGGCTTTTAGTACATAAGAGAACTCTAAGGTGCACCACCATATTGAGCTCTAATAGTATTCACTATCATGTCTTGCAATTGCTGGAATGATAGAAAAGCAATGAAGATGGAGCTCCCTTGATGGCTATTAGCCTTCTTTGGAGAAGATGTATGAGCCCCTTGTGATGTATGCTGATAAGTTTGAGACTGACCATTGCTAGACTCCCCTTGATTTTGAACCTCAAGCTTGTTCATAAGGGTGGCGATTTGAAGGTCTTTCTCCTCCACAGTCTTGGTAAGTTTAGAGATGGCACATCCCATTGATGAAAATAGGGTTAGATTGCTATTGCTAGGGAAATCATTGATGAAAATAGGGTTAGATTCGTTTGAAAGTAGAATTCACAATCTTTCCAATGACATTGAAATCATTTGAATCAAACATCGGTAAGACCTTCCACCAAAGTCTTGAAGATAGGCCAGATGTAGAAAACATGTGGAAAAGTGTGAACTTTTGCACAAACCGAGGAATGAAATAGCTGGCGTAGCTTCATGCTATCATTGGTTGGAAATTCAGAGTCTCTGTCCTTAAATATGAGAATCAAAGGTAAGAAAGAGAAAGAATGACTACCTATACAAAGTGTGTTAATCTAGTATCTATATTATGTAGTAAAAAAATAGTTTGTATCGCATACAAAACATACGCAGCGAAAAATTAACGAATCTACTTCATTCGTAATTGATAACATGTACTATGTAAATTTCAAAATTTAAGAACAAGATAGTGTACCTTGGTGCAGTGAAATTCAAAACCAAAGATTAGAAGTACTTGGGAACACTTTTAATCTTCACTCTAATTCCACTTGTGCCCAAGAAGTGTGGTCTCTTAATCAGTTTTTACATATGTGTTCAAGGGAGAATAAAAGTGTGGCTTATACTCACATACACACCATTTCATCCATTACGAAATTCTGTATATTTCTCTCCTTATATATAATTGATTATCTAATTGGGCTAGCCTTTTGGGCCATTCCAATTGGGCTTTGGTATGTGGCTTGGAGTGGGACCAAAATGGACAAATAAGACACTAGCTCCAATGGGTTTTGGGTCTTTCTATCAACTCTTGACAAGTCCAAAATTACTATTAATTATATTTAATACCACTATATAAATATAATTGCACTCTAGGCCTTATTAATAAATTATATCACAAGACTTTATTATACATTCAACCCCTTCATTAAAATATTCATAGTAATACAAAGTCATAAATGTTAACTGTCACTTTGAAGATTGCTACATCTTAATCCTTAAGTATCCGGTTTAATCCTTTAAGTTATTCATCATATATTTATGAAATCCAATTTCATAAATATATACTTTAGTAACTTCTTAATAAAATGGTTAGGCTTAACATTCTGAATAACCAAACTCATTAAACTTATCTCAAAAGAATATTTTATATCTTCGTTAAGAGATTATGAATTCCATATTGAGAATATATGTTCCTTCAACATTAAATGTGGCTGCCCAACATACTGAAGTTTTGATCGTTACTTTAGATCTCACTCCTGATATATCAAAGCAACCTACACTTTATGATTAGGTTCGTTATTTTCTCAGGATTGAGAGTTCATATAAATAGAAGTCATGAGATTTATTATTCATTTGATAGTCGTTAGTAGAATAATAAATCTCACAGCGGTCCAGTTCAATATGTCTTAACACTTAAAACATATCAATATATCAATTAGAAGTCTCCACTTCCATGATCAAGACAAATCATCGTAGTTGATATGTTATAGTCTTCATAGATGAAACGCCCAATTTTATCATTGACTACGAACTAAAATTCTGAGTTTACAAAGAACTCGTAATTTATATCTTCTATAACTAAATCACATACTATGCATCTTATGAACTATATGATAATGTCCAAATATTCACGTTACCATTATTTTAGATAATAATAAAAAAACTTTATTAACCACAACATAATATCATACATAATGTCATACATAGCATCATACAATGGGATTTAAAGAGCACATATCCTAACATATTAATCTAGTAACTAAATCCACTAATATAGTAACTAACTTCATCTAAGCTTTATACATGTCTTTTAGTGTCATTACAAGAGAACAACTTGTTGTTTAGACTGAAAGTCTTCTTCTTCGTCCTACAGTAACTTCAATTCTTTAATGTTTACATGTCTTCAAGATGCTTAATAATTTACCTTACATACTGAGTTTTATGGAAGGGGATACGTAGAGGTTATACCATCTTATACATAGTTCTCATAGCTCAAGACATACTTCCAAAAACTTTTTCATGCAAGAAAATTTTGTAGCGTAGTTGAACACAAGGATGTGGCTTCAGTGCATAGATTACCATACCATTCTCTAATGATTGAATATCATATAATAATACATAAGTGAAAATCTTTGTCATTCAAAAGAATTTATCTTTTTGCTTAATAGTTAATACCAGAGCTGTTAACACACATTATTCACATGCCACTGCTGCTTTTGTTTTTGTTTCTCATTCTTTTAAAATATTTCGTTGTCCCTTTTTAACAGGCTAAACTTAAAGCAAAAGAGTTATAAGAAAATACTAAAATGAACTTTCTATGTGTATACATATATTTTTCACAAAAACTTTTTTGCTAGTTGGTGTGCATAGACTATACCTTGTTGGACTACTATATCATATCGGTGGAACCCTTTTAACATTTATTTTAGCTTTTTCTTTGAATGAAGAAATTGACAGAATCATTACCTAGGAAAAAGAGTAGTAAGAATTACATGTCTTAAAAATCCATTATTATCAAGTTTATTCTTTTTCTAGAACTTTTTGGATGGGAACAGATTCTTTAGGCTTAATCAAGATTTCTTTAATTCATCCTTGTAGCTCTTGGTTTTAGTTAATATGTAAGGTGAATTATTAAGCATCTTGAACAACCTGTAGATTACATGTCTTTAATGTTTGATGGTATTTATGTTCTCTACTAATTTGCCTGTCCTTGTGATCCTTTTGCTGTTGTATGTAAAGTTGATTTGCTTAACTTCTCATCATATTACTGCTTTTTATGTTATTACTATTAAGGAATGGATTCGTAAATGCGTGGGGATTGTAACTTCACACAGCTCTTAGAAGAGGGGTCTATCATAAATAATGAATTTATGATGGATTCTCCACAAGATGAAGTGCATACCCAACAGTCTTCACCTAAAGTTCAACTGAAATCCATTACTAAGAAGACACAACAGGGTGGTAATTTCACTATAAAAGAAGATTGTCTCCTTGTGTCAGCCTAGCTTAATACTACATTAGATGCAGTGCAAGGAAATGAACAAAAACACAAAACATATTGGAATAGAGTTTGGGAGTACTTCAATACAGAGAAGACATTTACATCTACTCGTAATTCAAACTCTCCAATGAATCGTTGGTCAACAATTCAACTCCAAACTAATAAGTTTGTTGGGATGTTAGCTTCAATTGAGATGACTAATCCAAGTGGTGTGAACGAAAAAAATAAGGTAAAAAATTGTTGCTCAAAAGTAGTGTCAATCAATTAATTCACCATTACTATCTATTCATTAATCCAATTTTTATTTGTCAATTTTTTAGATTAGTATGGCAAAGGAAGTGTATCTAGAGCCTCAACCACATCTGTACCGGCTTGCACGGGTAATCTAATCTGCCCCTTAGGAACAACCATTTTACCTTCGAAACTTACCAAAGGGGAGTTGTAGGTTGTCAAATTCTTAAGTTTTAAACCTAGCCCCTTGTAGAGGTCAGGATGCATAATCTCAACCGCACTGCCTTGGTCAATCATAACCCTCTTCACATCGTACCCACCAATTCTAAGTGTAACTACCAAAGCATTGTTGTGCGGTTGTATAGTTCCTTGTTTGTCTGCATCCGAAAAGCTCAACACCAGGGGGACATTCATCTTGGCTCTCTTCGACATTGAATTAAAGTCCTTATCTGAGCAACAAGATACTGACATTATCCTGGTAGGACAAGATTCGGTCCTCCCTGGAACTGCAAATATGACGTTTATGGTGCAAAAGGGAGGGCTCGACGTAGCATTTCCTCGAAACGCCGAATTCGTTTGGCTTCCTCGGCCACTGGAGTGATGCAAAAGGTGTTTTAACTTCCCTTCTTAGACCAATTGTTCCAAATGATCCCATAAATTTCTGCAATTCTCGGTAGTGTGTCCATAATCCTAATGATAATGGCAGTAAAGGTTTTGGTTACAATTCACAGGATCTCCTGCCATCTTATTCAGCCATTTGAAGAATAGTTCATTCCTAACCTTCTCTAAGACCTTTTGCACTGGCTCTCGAAATACTACATTAACCGCCTGCGCATTAGCAGATCGAGACTACCCTGTAAAGTCTCTCCGAGGTCGATTGTTCTGGATCCAATCCGACCTGGAATCCCTCCTATCCTGAGGGATCACCTTCGCCTTCCCTTTTCCCTATAACTGATCCTCTTCAATCCTCCTATACTTATCAATCCTATCCATCAACAGACGTACACTGGTAATAGGTTTACCAGTGAGAGACTTTCTCAAATCATGCTCGGCTGGTAGACCAGCCTTAAAAGTACTGATAGCCACATCATCGTAGCTCCTGTCTATCTCGTTAAACATCTCCCAATATCTATCTGAATAAGCTTTCAGAGTTTCCCCATCCCACATGGACATAGATAGCAAAGATCCTAAAGGCAATAGGACCCTACTACATGTGATAAAGCAAGCGCCCAAAGACTGGGTAAGCTTCTTGAAGGAATCAATAGAATTTGCCTTCAAGCCATTGAACCATCTCATCGCCATCGGACCTAGGCTAGATGGAAAGATCTTACACATCAAGGCCTCGTCCTTAAAATGAACGACCGGCCATCTTCTGACTAAAATGACTGACGTGTTCCACTGGATCCGTTCAACTATTATAAAGGGAAAATGTGGGTTGATGAAATCGCCGAGGGAGGCTCGCCCCCTCTATGCTTCGTGTGAAAGGGGACCTAGCAACCTGATTTAACGCTTCATTCATGGCATTGTTTCCAAGGCCCTTATGGGTTGGGCTCTTATTCTTACGCTTATGGCGATATTCCTCATCGCCAGAGAAAGTTTCACGAGGTGGAGTTCTAGATCTTCGCCTGTACGTGGCATCATCTGTCTCTTCGGAAGACAGCTCGGAATCAGGTGAGCAGCGCCTTTGCTGTGTGCGACGCAATTTCTTCTTCAACTCGTCAATCTCACGTTGCATGTCTCTTTCATTCTTTGGATGGAAGACATGACTCTTCCCTCGTGACTGACTCTTGCTAGTATGCGTTGTATGCGTACTTCCTTCATGATCTCCCCTTTGTTGAGGGTTTACAACTGAATTGTTATGTTGAGAACCCCCCGATTTTGCCTGGTGTGGATTAACATTATCTTGGGGTGGGCCAATCGTCGGTTGGTGCGAATCTGACTCTTCCATCTCCAATGCTAAACTGAAATCTCATTTAGATCAGATCAAGCTCTTTCCACAGACGGCGCCAATTGTAAGGACCAATTTTGGTTTGGACCCTAAACAGGATTGAGTTTTGGCCCAACAAGCCCAAACAATAAATTTGTAGAGCGTGAGAAAAAAAACTAGCCTGATTTTAGAAATGAGGTAACGATCATGGGTGGTTTGGAAGAAAAATTAAGAGTATGAGATATAAAAATCATCATCGGCGTAACTTGAGTAATTTAATCAAGAGTCCAGAATTCTTCTTTTAGCGATGTGTTTCTTAATCTTTTTTGCTCTAAGTTTTTTTTTTTTATCCTCTTTCCTTTGGCCACCTTCTCATGTTATATACCATGATTTTAGTATCATCCTTACCACACACGTGTAAATTTGGTTTTGGGAGCTTCTCCCTGTCCCATCTCACACCTCCCTGAACTTTCTACTACCAGCTGTAAGGCTGCTTGTTCACTGTTCAGGTATCACCTCCACATTAATGCGGCCAAAGAGTTAGCTGGGAAGCATTTAATGTGGAGGTAACAGCTCTCGTAAATATTTGTTTTCCTCCTCCCTCCCCCTTATCCAATATTCGACTCCCTATCATGAGGTCACATTAAAGGAATATTCAGAAGGATAAGAAGGTTTCAAACCACCTCAAACAAAAGTTCTGAGGTGACTCTTCACCTCGAATAGGTTGGGAATTACCATAATAACTTTTAGTTCTTCCGTTAACGCCACTCCCGTTATCACCTTAACTGACCATCCTCGGACCTGTCAGTATCCTCGGATTGGGTCATTAGGCCATAGGCTCATCCCATACAGCCTCAACAGTACCCCAGAGATAACTGGTCCCCACATATATAAATTCAAATCAAACCCAAATAAATCAGGGAACCAAAAAGAAATAATAAAAAACACAAACTCAAATACCACAAATAAACCATCGTAAAGCCACTCAAACAGCCCCATCATCACCGAGTTCAACCACCAGACCTCCACAACCCATCATCACCGACAACAGTAATACCAAACCTCATATTCTAGGATTTGACTGAGGTTGAGGTTGGTCTCGGTGTTAAAGAACCATGCTATTTCATCAGCAAACATGGCGTGGTGGGGCTCCATGGCAATTGCCAATATCAACCGATTTGTAGTCCCTGGCCACAGTTGGATCTCTCAATATTGTCGTCCATGGCTGATACTATCAATTCGTCCATATTCTTGACCAGAGGGAGAGAGAGATTATGGATTCTAGAAGCCAAAGGGAGAAGAGAGAGGGAGAGACAATGGAAATGTTGGAAAGAGGAAGACTTTCTATAAAAACAAATATCTAATTTTTTCTCTGAAGTATCAAGAAGCATACAATGCAAAACAAACAATGTTAGAAGATTTGCAATACCTAAGTCAAAAAGGGTTAACGCTTTTCATCGAGTCTATTCCTCTGAGATGCCCATACACCAATGCTGGGTTAACCCAGCAATTTTGTAACACTCACTTTAACTCTGCCTTTTCACTTGTGTATCGAATATATATATTAAAAGATAAAAGTAAATTTTTTAACATAAAAAATTAGGGATAAAGGAAGACTTCGTCATTTTAAGGGGTATTTAAAGGCAAATTGACAGTAAGTGCAACATAAACTTACAAGACTAAAATGAACAAAAGTAAAACTTGAAAGGACTAAAATCACAATTGACAAAACTTAAAAGGGTATAATTTACATTTCTGCCTAAATCTTTCATAATTAGCACATGATTCATGTTATCTTAACTCTTCAATAAATACAAGTAATTCATCTTAAATGCTAGCCATTAATAAAACGATTCCTGTGTATTTGAATTAGCTTTTTGCTTATTTCCTTTAAAAAATGACTAAAAAAGCTTTTATAAGATAATAAGCTTATACCAAACGCACTAAAAAACTCAATAAAACCAAGTCGGTCAAATACATATTGCCTAATGTTTGATACATATGTTTCACATTAAAAATCCTATTTTGGTATTATAGTTACTAGTCGCTAACCCGTGCGATGCACGGAAAATCTATTGAATATGAGAAATTGTTTTATGTCTAACAATCTTGACGCAAGGATTATCCTCCTATAATCCCATTTATTTTCTTTTTAAACTTACACGCCAACCTCCTCTACAATACAAGAAGACGTGAATGATAGAACCTACAATATGATATAATTCAGTGCTTAGCACCCTATGTAATTATGAACTCAAATTCATTGTTTCAAACTTTCAATACCATTATGGTTTTACATGCAGCAGCTACTATGGCAACCTATACTTAAAAAATAGCAACTAACATAAGCATTTGACAAAGGGAAGGAAATCCTAAACGACAACTCTTCCTAGAAGATTTGCCAACTAATGCAAGGAGTTTGGAGCAAAGAGCAATCATAATCGATGATGAGATCTACATCTCTATTCTAGTTGCACCCACAAGAAATCTAGGTTGAATCCTGTGAAAGCCATAAAAGCTTATAGGTAAAATGCCACACACAATTTGCTCTATTATTAAGATTTGAAGGTATGGTACATGATCCTATGAAATGCTTCCATATTCTATTTAAATTTGTATTGGCCCTAAGCTCCACCAGCATAAAAATCATAGTGCTTTTTTTTGGAAGGACTTCCCTACCCAATTATTGGAACTCTTTCACATTAACTGCCCTACCAAATGTTTGCGCTTCAAGAGTAGTATGTTGACTGACTTTGGTTAATTATAATATTCACTTTCAGCCATTGCACTACAATCCACAAATAGTCCTTCCTGCCGTCTTTGAACCTTGAGTGCTGATACATGCCTCATTTAGAAAGGTACAAAAGAATCAAGATCATGCATAGTAAGACTTGGGAGGACGCCCCTTAGAGTGATACCACTTGAAAAAGATGTTTTATTTTTATGAATATCATTAATCATTACTCAGAAAAGATAAAAAGTACAGTTTCATAAATTTAATGGTATGTGATATACACTTACCTCAAATCCCCGAGTCTTAGTCCAAGGCTCCTTTTTAGTTTGGCTTAGGCATTTTGTCAAACATTTTGAGGGTGATAAAATTGGTCACTCTTTACATGCTATGAACAACAACCAAAAAATACTAAAATTTCCTTTCATTCTTCCTAACTTTTGAAAAAGGTTTTCCACCATTCATGTTATCTTAGCCATCCCTTGTTTACAGCTAAATTTGCTGTAAGTTCTCTGTCTACCACCATTTGTGCATAATATATTTACTTTTTGCGAAGAGTAATTGATAGGATTGGGCATAGATTTGGAGGCCGGTCATGGGTTTTGATCCTAGTGGATGTGATGCAGAGAAAATTATCCACGTTTGGTGAGAATATTGCAAACTGAAGAATAGAAACAATGGCAAAACTCAAAAGATATGATCTTTATAGATGTGATGCAGAGAAAAATGTCCACGTTTGGTGAGAATATTGCAAACTGAAGAACAGAAACAATGGCAAAACTCAAAAGATATGATCTTTTATATATGGATAGAGTTGAATCTCAAAAATAGCAAGCCAAAAACTATAGTCCCCACTCTCCCCCCCAAAAGCAACCCAAAGCAATCAAACTTCGAATCCAAATTTGAGTTTCATAATGATAAGTTGAACTGTGTAGTAATTTTTTTTCTTTTTTCTTTTTTAAGGGACGAATCTTTATCTTTATCATTGTCAACAAAAGAAGGAAAGAAATAGAGAGAGAGAGGGGGAGGACTTCGACATTGAGAAGAGAAAGAAGGGGAGTAGACCGGATTTCAAAGATGAGAAGAAGGAACACGAAAAAAATTTATCGGGTAATCTACAACTTAAAAAAAGCGTTAAAAAATTAATTAAAAAATTGGTGCTGATGTGTAAAATTGTGGAGGTAGCAGAGGTTTCGGTTTTATATGTATATATAGATTAATTACACATACATTACATCAAATCTAGAAGAATATAAGCTTCAAACAAAAACCTCACTTCTTCGAAATTCAATTTTGGGGTCTACACCACGGCGGCATTCGTCTACAAGAGCCACACTTAACATTTCAGTGCAAAACTGATCATCCGGTTTCAGCCATAGAGCCTGATTCAGTAACAAGAACAATGGGAACAATTTCAAACCAGTGAAGCAAAACTAAACAAATAATTAACAAGATGCAGACTTCTCAGTGCACTCCTTTTAAGATATTATAGTTGATGATATCATATCAAGCAATCCAACAATTATTGAGTACTTCTTAAAAATATCCTTAGAATAAATTTTATAATATTGTTACAGAACTAAAGGTAGATAACCACGCTTATGCATGAAACACTATATATAATTGGACTGGCACAATACATGGTATAACAAAATTTCTAAGTTTTCAATGACAAACATCCAATCCTTCATCCCATTTGTATGATGGCTCTCAACCTTTCTTACGGTCCCATTAAAAATCAAATCCATTAAATAAACACCAGCTAAATTAAAATGGCAACAATTTTTGAGGGGTAAATAACAATAGTGCAATAAAGTTCATCATGCCTTAAATGAAAGAGCACTCAAGTAAATCGGTGATTCCTCACCTTGTGATAGTATGTAATTGCTGCAGTAAAGTTATCCTGCACATATGAAAAAGGAAGAGAACCAGTAATATCAACATTAGACTGCTTATCACAATTATCAGGGTTAAAAATGCAAGTGTGTTTGAAATCTTCACGTGCTTAGAGAAGTACAAATAATACTTTCCAAGCAGGTATACAGAAGTTTATTCATTTTATATCAAAAGAAATATGGACCTGCCCCATGATTCAAGCATGCCTAACTGGAAAATTGTTGTCATTTGTAACCAGAAAAATGTATCATGCATTAATTTAAAAGCAGTAAGCCAATGAAATCATCAATGACACATTTAGTAGCTATCCTCCAGTTATTATTTTTTTGATAGGAGAGCTATCCTCCAATTATTCAACTCAGAAAAAACAATACTGGTTCTTATTGATTAAGAAAACATACCAAGTTACTAAAAAGTTTGATCACATTACAACATTTCAAAAATGATAAAGTTTGGCTATAAACTTAATTGTAACCTAAAGCTACAACTCCCACTCAAAAAATTAACTATATATATTTGATAACTACATATTTTGAAAATCTAACAATTAAATTTCATGTTTTTTTAGTTCTTAATACGCTATGTCAATCAGATATTATTTACTATTCAATCCATAAACTTATTTTTTTATGCATAATTTTAGACTACATAAACTTGAAATTTAAACTTTTGATTGATGACATAATTATTGATCTTTGATATTCTAGAAATTTTACAAGCAAGGAGAATATATAAAAAGAAAAAGTAATCTAATGGTGGATTTGTTAAAATTCAAATCCAATAAAAAGATATTAAGTAGAGTTGTATCCTTAAGCTATAACTAAGTTTGTTGTCAAACTTTGTACTTAAGTTTCTTTAAGGATTACATAAATAAGGACAAAGTTTGCTTACAAACTAGTTTGTAGTCAATGGCTACATCTCCCATTTAAAAAATAAAAATAAAAAATAAAGAATAACATAAACATATATTTTGAAAATCTAACCATTAAATTATATGTCCTATGTGTTCTTAACACCCATATCAAATTTTGTGTCAATTGGATGTTATTTACTATTCGATCCATAAACTTATTTTTTATGCATAATTTTATATTACAAACTTGAAATTAGAACATTTCATTAATGATATAACTATTCATCTTTAATATACTGGAAATTTCGCAAACATGGAAGATATAAGAAGAAATTATAATCCAATGATCGACTTGTCAAAATTCAGATTCAATAAAAAGATATTGAGTGGAATTGTAACCATTGGCTAAAATTACTTTGCTAAGTCATTAAAATCATTGCTGCATACACAAGTTTTATAAGAAATAGGCTTTTTATCTTTTCTTTTTTTTAAAATTAACTTGTTCAACAGAGTGCATCATGGCAATTAACTTACAAACATTATAATATTATACAATTGTACTTACCAAATAAGTAAAATATACAAATTTCAAGTTTTTATATCTTTTTTATTATATGTTACAAATATTTATATTAAAGGTTATTAGATACTGTATTTGAGAAATGTGCGCTTGACTTCAATCAGGCTTGCTCTTCCACTTTGTGCCTAGGGTCCAAGAGGCCTATGTGCTTGTGTGTGCATGATGGTTTTACCAACATTGATTGGTAGTCTATATAAATAAAAACCCATGCCAAAAAACCAATGTATTATGTCTATAACTCTCAATATATGGAGAATACCTGCCATTTTAATTTGTAACTATTTTACACACTCTTTTGTACAAATATTGTTCGTCAACAATAAACGCATGGTCATTTTAGTTCTAGCTGAGGCGAAAAGGGCAGGAGGGTGGTGCTGGGCATGGATGCACCCCCTAATTGCAGTCCTAGGAAAAAGGGTATTTACCCAAATGACCCCTTAGAGGTAGATGCCACTTCACCACAACATGAGCCAAGCAGGATTTGGACCCAAGCATTGAGCGAGGAGAACAAGCGCACTTACCACTCCACAATAATTATTAAATCCCAATCCCCCTCCCCCCCCCCCCCAATCACCCGCTTTTCTCCCACACACAAAATAAAAAAATAAAAAAAAACTGAAGACAGAATTTTTTATGCAGTCATGGAAGATTTATTTGTTACAATTATGCAAATTTGTTTAATGAAAATTTATTCTATGGGGCCCACATGTGAAACCCAAATGAGGTGAAAGTTATGTGGCTTTAAGGGAATAGTTATGTGTCCTAGGGTTAAAAGTTAACAGTTTTTCATGGGTTTTATTTATTAGGTTTTATGGTCAATTTTGCATTCACATGCAAAATTGTAATATCTGCAATTCCTGCGAATTAAAAGTAGAGTCTAGAATTTTCTATGAGATCATAAGTATTTTAGGTTTTATTTTATGAGTCCAAGTTAGTCTTCTATTAGCTTTTAGTTTATTAGTCAAACTAAAAGCCCTAATACTACTGTTACAAGAAATAGTCCATAGATATATTTGTGCTCATTTTACTCTAATGTGTATTCATGGGCAAAATTGTAATCTCTAATTTTTTTAAAATATACATATATTTTTTATAGATGTATCCAAAGTTATAATACCTGCAATTCCTACAAAGTAAAAATATTTTGATATTTTAGTTCAGTCTCGAATTTTCTACGAGATCCCAAGTATTTTAGGTTTTAGTTTATGAGTCCACGTTAGTCTTTTTATTAGCTTAGTTTACCAGTCAAAGTAAAAGCCCTAATACTACTAGTACAAGAAATATATATATATATATATTACAAAAAAGAGAAGAGAAAGAGACAAAATAATAAAGCTAACATGCCCCAACACTCAAAACACCCAATATGTGTATATATATACACATATTGGGTGTTTTGAGTGTTGGGGCACGTTAGCTTTATTATTTTCTCTCTCTTTCCCTTCTCTTTTTTGTCGTACTGTTCATACAGTCCCTAAACACCATAAAATTCTCTATTTTCCTTCTTCCTTAAAACCTAAAATCAAGCCCTTTCTTTCACATATCAAAACCCTTGAAACCCCACATACTTTCTTATACTACATAGCCATCAAATAACCTTCTAATTCCTAACACAACCCCAAAAGCCTTTCTTCAACAATTTTAAACCCTACATCCAAAAATTCTCCTAACCCTAAACCCACCACAACCACACAATGGACAAATTCTCCAATTTATCCTAAGAGGAGGAAATTTTCACAAAGATAATAGAATTGTGTTTGCATTTGGTATTTTTCAGAAATTATTAATTGATAATGACTTCTAATCCCTACAATAATTGATTATTGGTTCCCAATAATAAGTCTGTGTTTAGGAAAAGGCAAAAAGGGAAAATTTGTTTTTGTCTTAGTTTTTTTTGCAAATAATCTAACTTTTATTTTTATTTTTTGGAAACAAACTAACTTTAAGCTTTTTGTCACACATTTAACATAAAAGTTGCCAAAAACTGCAGGGTTCCCAAAAAGATCCCAAGTATCATATTTGAAGGGAAGTCATGATCAACCATGTAATTTTACAGTAAGGAGCAACCCAAGCTCCTTATTCAAATCATTTTACCTGCATTCCTGAAACCAATTTAACTCGTGTAGGAACTCAAATAAAAAAAAAAAAAGTACAACACATGCGCAGGTGTGGGGTACACACTCCAGTCAGGTCGTGCAGAAGTTCAACTAGAAAGCAGTCGTTCCCTCAAGTTGCATTCAAAAACACACTGCTACAACTGAGCACTTATTTCTAGAGGTAAGCAGAGCACATTCTAATGAAGACAATGGAAACAAACATATAAGAGCATTGGAAAACCGTAGATACCTGCAAATGATAAGTGTATGCAAGACCTGCATAAGTGCTCACACTTCTTGTTGATAACGCAAGCGCTTTCTCATAATGTGAAATTGCTTCATGGTACATCCTGAGACATGTTAGGTTTCTATGATAAGTACTAGCATAATCGTATCCACCTTAATATTACGAATAAAACCCAAGGCAACACAACAAGGAAGACTTTTTTTTTTTTTTTTAAATGAGACATGAAAACGTAAATCAGTAAGAGAACAAGGTGTTTGTTTCAGCATAGAGGATGTGAAACTCACCTAAATAAGGACACAATAAAAGCAGTAAAAATACAAAATCTATAAGCAACAGAAAGATACTAACATCTCCAGGTAAAAACCAACTACTTGTCAAAATCCTTCACTAGTGAATGTCTTCTAGTGAGCTCCAAGCTATTGACAACACAGGCTATTGATATACCAGTCAGACTGCTTGACAGCTTAATTGGAATACCCTTTCCTGCCATGCCTAGCCTGCAACCCACCAACCAAAAAGAAAAAACTGCCCAAGACAATACGCTGCTGCCATAACTTTTAACTCCACACCTAACCAAGCAGCACCACTGCATCCCCAGTAACAGAACACCATAACAGCACTATCACCAGCTCACACCCACAGCCTTTGCAGCCACCCCTCTAACCCACCAAACCAAGTACCAATGTGCCACAAAAACAAAGCACATTAACATCCCCCACCACCATTACCACTCTCATGTGCAAACAAAAAACCATTACCACTCCCATGTGCAAACAAAAAACACATTTAGCACCTCCATGTGGAGGTGGGGGGAATGGCGAGGGGGAAAAGTCCGTTTAGGTTTGAGAATATGTGGCTTAAGACGGATGGCTTTATTGATAGAGTTCAGTCTTGGTGGAATCGTCATTCCTTCTCTGGCACTCCTAGTTTTGTGTTTGCCAAGAAGTTGAAGGTTTTGAAAGAGGACATTGTTCAGTGGAATCGGTTGGAGTTTGGTCATGTTGGTCGCAAAAAGTCTCAATTATTAGAGACTTTGAATTCTTTAGACGCCAAGGAAGGGGAGATTGGTCTCTCTGATGCAGAGTCTTGTGAGAGAGCGGTGGCGAGATCTGAAGTTGAGAATCTTCTCTCTTTGGAAGAAATCTCTTGGAGATAGAAATCCAGGATGTTATGGATTAAGGAAGGAGATAACAACACTAAATTCTTCCATAAGATGGCTAACTCCCGGAGAAGGTTTAACCACCTGAGCTTTTTGGAGGTGGAAGGGGTGATCTATGAGGAGGAATCTGAGATGGCTGCTAAGGTTGTAAATTTTTATAAAAATTTGTACAAGAAGTCAGAAGAGTGGAGGCCCTTTGTGGAAGGTTTGGAGTTTGATCAGATAGATGGGTTGGAGAGGGGTTGGCTTGAAAGGAGGTTCGAGAAGGAGGAGATTCTTTTAGCTCTTAATGAGTTGGCGGGAGATAAAGCTCCAGGTCCTAATGGTTTCTCTATGGCTTTTTTCCACCATTGCTGGAGAGTGGTGGAAAGGGATGTTCTAGCAGTTTTTGAGGAGTTCTATCATAAATAGTAAGTTTGAGAAATCTCTGAATGCTACCTTTATAGCTCTTATTCCCAAGAAAAATGATGCTTCCAATATTCGAGATTTTAGGCCTATCAGCTTGGTGGGGAGCTTGTACAAGATTTTGTCGAAGGTTTTGGCAAATAGGTTGAAGCAGGTTTTAGACCAACTGATTTCTGAGTCTCAGAATAGTTTTGTGGGTGGTAGACAGATTCTTGACTCAGTTCTTATTGCTAGTGAGTGTGTTGATAGTCGTGTGAAGAGCAAGATTCCGGGGGTCATCTGTAAGCTTGACATTGAGAAAGCTTAGGATCATGTGAATTGGGAGGCTCTTCTAGATCTTTTGAAGAGAATGGGCTTTGGGGAGAAATGGTGTAGATGGATTCGCACTTGTATCTCTACTGTCCAGTTTTCTATTTTGATTAATGGGACGCCAGTTGATTTTTTTGGGAGTTCGAGGGGTCTAAGACAAGGGGACCCGCTATCTCCAATGCTGTTTTTGGTCATGATGGAGGTTTTCAGTAGAATGTTGAAAAGAGTAGAAGGTGCTGGCTTGATCAGGGGTTTCCAAGCTGTTGGTAGCCGGGGTGTTGGAGAATGTGTCTCGCATCTTCTGTTGCGGACGATACTATTCTTTTTTGTGATGCGGATGTGGAGCAGATCCTTCATGTGCGGATGCTTCTCCTTTGTTTCCAGGCTGTGACAGGTTTGAAGGTTAATGTCTTGAAGACCGAGTTGGTTCCTATAGGGGAGGTTAATAATGTTCATGCCTTGGCAGAGATTCTAGGCTGTCGGATTGGGTCTTTGCCTATGACTTATCTCGGTATGCCGTTGGGGGCTTCCCATAAGTCCCCTTCTATTTGGAACCCTATCTTAGAGAAATTTCACAGGAAATTGGTCGGGTGGAAGAGGTATTTGTCTAAAGGTGGTAGGTTGACGTTGCTTAAGAGTACGCTTTCTAGCCTTCCTACTTACTATTTATCCCTTTTTACCATTCCCTCGCATGTGGCTAATAAGCTTGAGAAGATTCAGAGGGATTTCTTGTGGGGGGATTCGAAGATTCATTTGGTGGGGTGGGATAAGGTGTGTGCTCCTAAGGTTAATGGTGGTTTGGGCATAAGGAAGTTAACTACGTTTAATAAGGCGTTACTAGGAAAATGGTTATGGCGGTTTGGGGTTGAGGAGACTCGTCTTTGGCGGAGGGTTGTAGCTTTGAAGTTTGGAGAAGAGTGGGGGGGTTGGTCGTCCAAATTAGGCAGGGGTGTTTATGGGTGTGGTTTATGGAGAAGTATCCGAAAAGGTTGGGAGGTGTTTAGCAAACACATTCGGTTTGAGGTAGGGATGGGGGATAGGGTGAAGTTTTGGACGGATCAGTGGTGTGGGGACTTACCTCTCCATCTATCCTTCCCGGTTGTGTATGGGATTGCTATCAATAGGGAGGCATCTGTTGCCTCGTCTCTCGAGCGGATGGGGACCGAGGCCCGGAGAAGTTGGAAGGTGCTTCTTCTTAGAAACTCGAATGATTAGGAGTCGGGCGATGTGGATGATTTCCTTCATACCCTGGGTGCTAATTTACCTCTATCTGAGCAAAGAGATCGTATGATTTGGAAGCTGTCAAAGAAGGGGGATTTTGATGTTCGTTCGTTCTATGATAAGCTTCGATGTCCCTTGCCTATTATCTTTCCTTGGAAAGGTGTTTGGAAGGTTAAGGCTCTGGTGCATGTCTCTTTCTTTGTTTGGTCTGCAGCTTGGGAAAAGATTCTTACAGGGGACATTCTGCAGTGTAGAGGCTTTGATTTTGTTGATTGGTGTATTTTGTGTGTAGTAATGGGGAGACGGCGAATCACTTGCTTCTTCATTGTGGAAAAGCTCTTCAGTTGTGGAGCTTGGTTTTCAGATCTTTTGGGATTTCTTAGGTCTTGCCTAGATCGATTGCAGACACGCTTTTCGGCTGGTGGAACTGGCTCGGAAAGCACTCTTCTAGAGTTTGGAATCTAGCTCCGTTGTGCCTAATGTGGTGCATTTGGAGGGAGCGAACTAGCGTACTTTTGAGGATAGGGACAAAACCGATGACCAAATGCTCGCTTACTTTAATGGCACTCTTTTTTATTGGTCTAGGGCTTGGGGACTCACCTCTAGTAATTCTATCCCTATGTTCCTTAGTTCTCTTCTTTGTAATTAGTTTTTGTTGGTTTCGCTTGTGTTCTTGTTTTCTCCTTTTCTTTTCTTTTTTTTTTTCTTTTTTTTTTTTTTTTTTTTGGTTCCCTTCTCTGTACTCTCTGTGCTGCCTTCTGTTTTCTTGAGGTTTTTTAATATATTTTTCTTACTTATCAAAAAAAAAAAAACATCACACTAACTACTCATTTGATTTGGGATGATATTTTAGGATTCCCATAAATTCTCTCAAGATTCCCAAATATTCCCATGTTTGATTGCAAATAGCTCAAAGGAATCCAAATGCTTATGGGCATCTAAATTCCCATCAAACCTCACTTTGGTGGGAATGTAGATTCCCTTTTTAAAATGTTTCCACACTCTCATGGCTTGCAAAAGTTCTATTTTTTTTTTTTAAGTGACAATTATGCTTGCAATTTAATGACCTTTGACTAACAAAAGTAGAAAAGTTTTTGTTTTTCCTAATCAAACATCTATCTCCTTAATTGTGTGCTTATGGTTAGGTCATGTGACTAAAAGTACAAGTGGAGGGCTTTATCCTCCATGTAGTGGGTTGGAGTAAACTTTTTACAATAATTATTATCTTCTTGTATTTTTTTTTTTTTTTTTTTCTGGTATGTGTTATTTGGAAAGTTGGGCTATTATTTGAAGAGATTGAATTAATTCACAACTCACATTATTTTTCTTATTAGTTATTTGCAATAGACATAGTGTTCACAATTGATACAAACCCATAAGTAGAACTCATCCTTGAAAACCGGCTTGTAAGGGGAAAGTGCTCAAGAGCTTATATACACATGGTTAAGCTTACACTTAAGCCACATGGTGGCTCCATTCGCCTATCAATTATTCAATGACTTAGTAAGAAATTTTAATCTAGCCTCTAGGTCATCCCTTCTGCGATCCAACCACAAGCCGCAATTCATTTGATCTTATACTCAACAAGCTACGTTTGATTACTTGACATGGTGGTTGGCTTTGATACCAAATAATACAAATCCATAGGCAGAACTCACCTTTGAAAACCGGCTTGAAAAGGGAGGGTGCCCAAGAACTTATATACCCATAATTAAGCTTATACTTAAACCATGTGGGACACTAGAATCATAACAATAATCCTACAGATATTTTGGGAAGAACAAATAATTCCTATGGATTCCTAAGAACAAACCAAACATAGACTCTCACATTCCCGAAATTCTAATTAAACCAAATGTGAGCATAGTTATATTCTAGGGGATCTAGGTTCTCATGCATCACATTACCAAGAATCTGGATTCCGAAGGCATATTATTAGACTCCCTAAACCAAATGCTAAGTAGAGAAAAAATATACATCCACTTGTCATAATGGACCTTTAAATGAGATACTATGTTTTATTTTTTTATAATGTAACTTAGTATCATGAATGTTTTAAGCATATCTTGGCTCCTTCCATAGGATCAAGGTAAGATATTGCTAGCAACGTTCAAAATGCCATCCTAAGTGACATCAGCATAATGTGAAACATCAATAAATAGTTATCTAATACAATAATAATGCCCCTTTTTTTCTGTTTTTGGTTTTTTTTTTTGTGGGGGGGGGGTGGTGGTGGTGGTGGGGGTTTGTTAAGTTTTGGCCCCAAGGGAAATCGATTAAGGGGCAGGAGGAACATTATTTATTTGTCAATATACTAAGAAAAAAGGTCACTGTATGAAATACGCCTACAAGTGCAATATTGTTCTCTTAAACTGTCAGAATAATTTCAGCCATAACAGGTAAAGAGGCAACAAGACAATGAAAGATAATTGACTACAGAAGTACTACATTACATGGTCATCTATGTTTCCTTTGTAATACCACAATAAAAAAGAATCAGACAAAGTTATCTCCAAGTTTCAAGAAGGTGATTAGCAAAAAAATTCCAGGAAGTAAAAACAGCCCCAAGAACCATTTTAGAGAAAGTTTCAAGAAGGTGATTAGCAAAAAAAAATTCCAGGAAGTAAAAACAGCCCCAAGAACCATTTTAGAGACATACTTTAACTTTCGGTATGCATGAGCAAGATTAACCACGGTTGGTTCCCATAATTCACTTAAAGGGGATGGAATATGAGCCAAAGTCTTCTCAAACCACAACGCAGCTTTATTATACCTGAACCAAAATACAAAAAATTGCTAGTCAAAATTACTCAACAATATATCAGAATTTTATTCAAGAGAGATTAACCTTTCTTTCACCTGATTTATCACATTTAAGTTTTCAGAACAGGCTCTCCGTACAGGCCAAAATGGGTTTAATTGATCAATTCTCAAGAAACATTCATCTCTTAAGCCAGCATTTTCTGCATCAGGCTTAATTGATTAGTGTTTTTGAGTAATTTTGAAGAGAGAAGGGACTTAGGAATTAGGATAATTGAGATTGGTACTTGGAGGTCAATTTTATCAATAAAGTGTCAAGCCGTCAACTATTGCTCGTTTTGAGGCTTGCACAAATCAGAATGTTTATATACATGCTATTTTTGGATGAAGAAGCATCATATCAAGCGTGGGCTGTCTTGCTTCAGTATCAATCATCTTATGAATTGAGTACAAAGTTAAATCTACTCTCAAAGACAGCTTCATTATCTTCGCATCTTTTCCAGATTCTTTTTTGGAGTTCTCTAGATGAATTTATACCATGCATTTGTGTAGAGCTTATAGTTATCTTAAGAGCAAAGCCTTTCAAGTTTATGTTTCATGTTCTTGCAGTCTTTTCCTCTTCAAAAAAGATAATTCAATTCTAAAGGAGAAGGAGAAAAGAGTTAAGCCCCACTTTCGTAGGAACAAAACCTCAAACTACTGACAATATGAGAGTTTTTTTTTTGATAAGTAAAAGATAAAAGATATATTGATAAAGAAAAGCCACCCTAGTGCACAGGGAGTGTACAAGGGAAAAGAAATCAAATACAGAGATTACAAGATTCTAGGAAATCAATAAAAGAAGGGAAAGATTTGTTTTGCAATGCAAACAACCAATCCCTTAAGGTTCTAAAAAAGAGAAGCTTGAGGTCCGGAATAGATCTCTCAGTATCTTCAAAACATCTACTATTCCTCTCTCTCCAAAGACACCACAATAAGCAATGAGGAGTGATGGACCAAATACAACCATTTCGGTGACGACGAAAGCTGCCTTGCCAACACCATAATAGCCCCAAAACTGTGCGCGGCATAACCCAAGAAACTCCAAAAAGGCCCAAAACCATAGACCAAAGATCCGAAGCAAGAGGACAATGAAGGAAAAGGTGGTCAACAGATTCACCATTTCTCTTACACATGTAGCACCAATTTCGGATCCACATCTTCCTTTTACGTAAATTATCAATCGTCAAGCATTTCCTTAAAGCCGCAGTCCAAACAAAGAAAGCTACTCTAGAGGGGATCTTTTGCTTCCAAATACTTTTCCAAGGAAATCCAAAGGAGGTGGTGCCAACTAAAATTCTATAATAGTCTCTAACCAAGAAACCTTTAACTTTGCTAGGAATCCAACACATTTTATCCTCACCACGGCCCCTTATAGGCGCACCATAAATAGCTACCATAAAGTCAGACATAGCCTCAAAATCCCGAGCATGCACACCCCTAACGAATCTCACATCCCAAAAGAGGACACCATTGGTGGACATCATAAGCTCAGCCACACTGGCATCCTTATTCCTGCAAAATCTGAACAGGTTAGGAAATCTAACAGCAAGAGCAGTCTCTCCACACCACCGATCTTGCCAAAACTTCACTCTAGACCCATCACCAATATCATACAAAATATGGCGCGAGAAGGAAGGCCATCCCTGACTGATATTTTTCCATAAACCAACACCATAAGGGCCAGTCACAGCTCTGGTAAACCAGCCCCCCCACACACAACCATACTTCAACTCAATCACTTGCCTCCAAAGGGCATTTTCCTCCATCCCAAATCTCCACAGCCACTTCCCAAGAAGCGCTTCATTGAATAGTCTTATCTTCCTTATCCCTAATCCACCCAAAGAGATAGGAGAACAAACAGTATCCCATTTCACCAAATGAATTTTAGGCTTATCTCCAAAATCGCCCCATAAGAAATTCCGCTGGAGCTTCTCAATACGCTTAGCCACACTGGCAGGAATAGGAAATAACGATAGAAAATAAGTGGGTAAGTTAGAAAGGGTGCTTTTGATAAGAGTGACTCTACCTCCCTTGGATAAGTATAAGTGCTTCCAACCCGCCAATCTCCTCTCCATTTTCTCCAGAATAGGATTCGAATTTAGCACCCAAAGGAAGACCTAGATATTTCATTGGGAGAGAGCCTTGCTTGCAGCCAAGAACAGCCAAGAAAAGGTCAAAGTTGCTCACTACCCCAACTGGAACCAATTCAGACTTACCCAAGTTAATCTTTAGACCTGACACCGCCTCAAACCAGATAAGAATCATGCGGAAAATCAAAATTTGATCCAAATCAGCCTTACAGAAAATAAGCGTGTCATCTGCAAAAAGGAGATGAGACACCGCCATGGATCTTCCCTCCAAGTTACCCACACCAAAACCCAACATGCGACCTTCAAGAACAGCTTTGTCCAACATTCTACCAAGAGCTTCCATCACCAAAACAAACAACAGAGGAGACAACGGGTCACCTTGCCTCAAGCCTCTGGAGCTACCAAAAAAACCACAAGGAGAGCCATTGATCAAGATGGAGAAACGGACAGTAGATATGCAAAAGAGAATCCATTGCCTCCATTTGGTAGAGAAACCACTTCTTTCTAACATCTGCATCAGAAAATTCCAGTTTACATGGTCGAAAGCCTTCTCAACATCCAGCTTACAAATCAACCCTGGCACCCCAGACTTCAATCTACTGTCAAGACATTCATTAGCAATAAGAACAGGGTCAAGGATCTGCTTGCCCCTCATAAAAGCATTCTGAGATGCAGAGATTAAGTCCCCCATCACTAAGCGGAGACGATTGACCAAAACTTTAGCAATAATTTTATAAACCCCTCCAACCAAGCTAATGGGCCAAAAATCTCTAATCTCATTAGCCGCATGCTTTTTAGGAATGAGAGTAACAAAAGTTGCATTTAAACTTTTCTCAAACTGACCATTGTCATAAAACTGATGAAAAACAGCCATGAGATTAGGCTTAACGATCCCCCAACAAGCTTGGAAAAAAGCCATAGGGAAGCCATCAGGCCTAGGGGATTTATCACCATGAAAACTATGAATAACATCAAAAATTTCTGCCTCTTCAAAAGGTCTCTCTAACCAATCCGCATTCTCGCCAGAAATCATTGGACAGACCAAAGAATCTGGAAACAGCCGCTCAACCTGCTGCTCGGAGTAAAGATTCATGAAGAAATGGGTAATGTGATTTGCAATTGTACCTTGATCCGACGTCAAAGTACCATTAACCATAAGGCTTTCAATACCATTATTTTTTCTGTTGGAATTAGCCATTCTATGAAAAAAATTGGTATTGGCATCCCCTTCCTTCAAATGCAACACCCTAGACTTTTGCCTCCAACTAGTCTCTTCCATCAGAGTCAACTTTTCAATATCTGAACGAAGATTAGTTTGATCTAATTTCTCCTCAGCAGATAGGATAAAAGTCTCCTCTTTAGCATCCAAATCATTTAGTTTACACCATAGAGATGACAAAGCAATCAACTACCAGCAATTTTTTTTATTGGTAAGTTACACACATACCTAGTGGGTCTTCAACCCATGACCTCACCCTCCATCCCATTATTATGGGAGGAGAAAGTACCAGTTAAGCTATAACTCAATGATAAATCAAGTACAAGCAAATTACACTTAGAGCTCTCATCAATGAGAAAAAGAACTACCCTTTGGCCAAAGAGCTTTGGCTCCAATGACACTTCCTTGCATGTAATTTGCTCACCAGTAAAAATAATTATACAGAATCAGTTAAATCCACAAAAAAAAGCATTAAAGTCGCATAACTTTCAATTGTCACATCTCTATTCTAGTGGTAAATTAATTAATCAAGATCAGGAACATAACTAAGTTTGAGAAATTTTCATCATTTAAGTCATCCAGTATCGAGAAGCTCATAACTAGTTAGTAGTTCACACTTCACATACTAACAAAGTGGAAGAATTTTATATGTAAAGTAATTTTGAATTCTGAATTTAAGAAAAGAGTATTTTTTTAACTTCTGCAGAATTTCACAAAATTCTACGAAGTGAATACTTAAACCTGGTAAAACCTTACATCAAGCCTTACTGATAAACTTCAAGAACTTCTACAAACTTGAAAACAATTAACAGACCTCCGAAGTTAGATGTTTATCTATGCCATTTGTCAAACTTTAAAAGTAGAAATTTCACAGGCAGAAAAGGTTTATTAGAAAATTGGTTAAATGCTTAAATTCACCATTTCCTAACAACTTTAGTTTTGGGGATCAATTGGTAATTTAGCTTTTATTTTCATTTATTTATTTATTTATTTTATGACAAGGAACCCCTCAAGGTTTGGGCCAGTGGGACCACCCCTGAGGGGCAAACCTCAGATTCCTATACACCCCCACTGAGCAGCCATCAGGTAAATCACAAAATGCCTCAGGTAGGAGTCAAACCAGAGTCACTCCCTCACTGCTGTGGCACCCCGGGTGTGGGTGTGTAGGCATCCGGGCTTTGCATATTTACCATCTTGTATATCTAAAAGTCAAACTTCTATAGTTTTAGGTACTTACCATCTTGTATATAATAGAAGCTTTAAACACAAAACACTAATTATAAGAAAATACATCTCACAAGAATATTACGCATAACACAGGCATAATATTTCATGAGGCCAAAAATCCTTACTCTTTCATATGATAAGCGACAACACCAAGTTCATTATATACAAGTGGATCTGAAGGGCATATTGTCTTTGCCTGCATGAAAAACTAAAGAAAAATAGGTCTATCAAATTTTTGAAAGTTTGATATAAAATCATGAAGAGGTCAATAGAGAAGCCACCAAGCTACTTAAAAAATAAAAATCAATAGAGTTAGATGATAAAAACATTAATAACAAGGAACTAATAAGGCAAGATTATGTTCCCAAACAATCCACTGGTGTCTCCTCTTTATAAACCAACTATAGGTTTCACCGTTTTAGCATTCCTTAATGACTTAATAGAGAATGATACAATTCTCTTCATCTACAAGCAAGGGCTACACATCAATTTCGCACACTCCAAATCCTAACCAAGAACAAATCAAAGACCGTTATAATTATAATGCTCTCAAATAAAAGGGAGAATGACATTGTGGATATTAAGCAGAAAGGTGTTCAGACAAGGTTTATTCAGGATATTCCAATTGATAGGAATATGATAAGGGGGTATTTTGCCAATTGGAAATTTTAAAAATCCAATTTTCTAAAATCTAAATTATTACTCAGTTGTCTACAGGGTTTGTTAATTCACATCCTTGTTAAAAATTTTGAATGTAGAAGTCTTCAAGAAATACAAAATTCTTGTAAAACGTATGCACTTGTTTTACAAATTTTAATTTTCTAAAAGTGCTGATTCTTTTTCCATTAAAATCAGTTAGGATTAGGAGTCCTATATTGGGTAGCAAACCAGCCAACAGGAGAAAAATGGACTTTCTATATAAGAAAAATTAGTGTGGAAAATATGGGAATGTTAAGATGGACAGATAGCAAACTAGGAAAGATATGATAAGAAACACAGTTATCGTGAGGAGGGGAAATGAACCAAATGAAGATAAAATGAGGGAGAGTATTTTTAGATTGTTTGGACATTCATAACAGATACAAATGAACCAATCCAAAAGAGAGATTATGAAAATGCAGAAGGAACAAAATGGCCAAAAATGACATTGATAGAAATTAAAGAAAGACATGATTATCAAATAATTAACAATTGATATGGCCCTAGATAGGGCTAAGTGGCAAAAAAGGACCAACATAATCAACCTTCAACAGTTGGGAATAAGGGTAAGTTGAGTTGAAGTATCTCTTTAAAATAAATAAACCAAAATAAAACACCATCTAGCCTCTAATGGTTACTTTCAGTTTATTTAGGTAGAGTTCCTTTTGCTCTTAAGATAAGTTGTAAAATATTTGCATAAAGTAATGATACAAAAGTCCACGAGGGCAACATCAATGGTGTAAAACATGTCTTCTTTCACTTACCAAAAATATATATTTGCCTTCTTTCTTTTTTTGATAAGTAAAATAATTTTATTAGGAAAAAAGGTAGCAATTAGAATACACGCGTTCCAAACTACACAGAAAGATAAATATTATCATCTTTATTGGTTTTGTTTCATATCTTACTCTTTCTAGAAGTTTTTATACAATTAGAACTTGTAACTTAAAAACTTGGTTAAATTGAAAAACAAAGTCTGATAAAAAAAAGTTTGGGGTCATGTATTTCATGCCAATTTTTGTATCCTCTTTGCCAATAACCTCTATTATTTCATAAGCATTACTATCTAACAAAATCAAGAAAAAATGTGTTCAATTTGTGATTTTATATAATTCTTCAAGGTAAATACAAATTGAACATGATATGATATTATTTCATACAAGCATGATATGATTAGCTTCATACTTTTTCTTCTCTTAGGATAGATTTTATATAATTGAACACATGTATGTATCTGCAAAGACGATGTAACAAATAATTCAGTCTTTTTTTGGAGAACTGAAAACATAATGACTTTCAACCCTATACACTCACTACTTAACAAAGAAGTCTACTGTCATCATCTTAGAAAATAAGTATGAAGCTTGTGTCAAACTTAAACAGCAATATCTACAATACAAGTTCAGAAAGTACTCTTCCATTAACAGAACAAAGGATGAATTCACATTCTTGAAAAACCAAAACCTAAAATATCAATTTGCCAATGTATTCAAGAGGGTGAGTAACCTGCTCTGCAAGCTTAAAGCTGTGGGTTCGCATATATTCCATCCCAATGTATAAAGTTGGCAAATGGCACCTGGAATAAGTGAATATCAAGATTTAACCTGTAAAGTAACAATTTATGAATAAAGCAGATGTCCTCGATGCATCACTTTAGCAAAAATGAACTGAACGCTAGGCTTATGCACCACCATGAAAATAATCACATTTTTGTTACACAATTTTGATTAAGACAAAGAGACACTTTATGTGGCAATAATGCTAATAGGGGTGCATCTTGGAGAAAATTTTCAAGACCAACCTGAAGGTCCTGAACCCAACCCAGACTTTGGGCAAGCTAGGGTTGCACATGGTAGTCACTTAGGCGCCCAGGCAAGGAGAGGCACTTGCCTTTAGAGCCCAGGCGAGCACCTTAAACCATGTTCAAGGCATTGAGGAAAGAGGCTCACTTATATTCAACAGCAATGAGCCATTGAGAAATAGTGGCAGTTACGAAATTTGGTATTAAAACAAAATGTGCCAAACACATACTCAAGTAGGGGATGAGCTCACAATCACAACCCCCTTAAAGTCAAACCAAAAATAAATTACGCTATAACAAAGTACTAACAAAACAAAGACTTGTGGCCACTAGCAAGACCATGAGTTTAAATTCCATCTTGAAATTGGAATTCCATCTTGAAATTGGAATTCCATCTAGGAGTGAGGTTTGGCCATTGGAAGATTGTTGGTTTATGGTGTAGGGTGATTGCTGCCAAGTACGGAATTTCCCCAGGTGATTGGCGAACAAATCCTGTGGATGGGACATATTGTGTGAGCCTATATAAGTATATTAGTAAGGGATGGGAAAAGTTTGCCAGTTAAGTGAAATATGAGATAGGAGCGGGGGATAGAATTCAATTTTGGCATGATAGATGGTGGGTAGATTCACCTTTAAAGGATCATTATCCAGAACTTTCCTAATTGCTAGAGATGAGTAGGCTAAGGTGGCTGACTATTTGAATTTTATCAGATGGAAGACTTCATTGGCATCCAATATTTATCCAAGATGTGCATGCTTGGGAATTGGAATACTTGAATTCATTCCTGAATGAGTTATACTTTGTTCGGTTACATCAATTACAGGACGATAGGATGACTTGGATTCTGTCCAAAGCTCAGGGGTTCAAAGGTAAGTACGTTTTATCATGGGGGATTCATTGTTCCCTAGGCAAGCTGTTTGGAGAGTTAAATCCCCTCCTCAGGTTGCATTCTTCACGCAGATGATAGTGAAAGGCAAGATTATCACAACAATCTACAGAAGTGGGTTATTGTTATCCCAGATTGGTTTAGCATGTGTAACTCTAATGGAGAGACAATTGACCATTTATTTCTACATTGCCAGATAGCTCAAGAACACTGGGGTTTATTGCAGCGCCTGGGTGATGTCTTGATGGGTGTCAGACTTGCTGCTGAGTTGGACTGGTCTGTATGTTAAAAAGGGTCAGTTGCCTATTTGGAGAGTGACTCCTAGTTTAATGCAGACACTCTGGTGAAGAGTACTCTTTCTAGCCTCCCTACGTACTATCTATCTTTATTTGTCATTCTTGTAGCTGTGGCTGATAG
This sequence comes from Quercus wislizeni, assembly GCA_023055345.1. Lineage (NCBI taxonomy): Eukaryota > Viridiplantae > Streptophyta > Magnoliopsida > Fagales > Fagaceae > Quercus > Quercus wislizeni. The sequence goes on from JALGQJ010000006.1 coordinate 28,128,238, forward strand.
ATTGGAGCGTATTCAGAGGAAGTTTTTATGGGGATCTTCAGAGGAGTGTTTCAAATATCCATTGGTGGCTTGGGAGAAGGTGTGTTTACCAATAGTTTTGGGTGGTTTAGGGATCAAGAAGTTAGTGCATTTTAATAAAACCCTGTTAGGGAAATGGTTATGGAGGTTTGGGCGAGAAGGCCCTCATCTTTGGAGGAGGGTTATTGCATCTAAATATGGTGAGGGTCAAGGGGGATGGAATACTAAAATATGTAGAAGGGCCCACGGATGTGGTCCGTGGCGTGGTATTCATGATGGTTGGGAGAGTTTCTCCAACCATGTGACCTTAGTGGTGGGGGATGGCTCTCGTATTCTTTTTTGGCATGATAAGTGGGTTGGAGATAACTCACTTAAAAGGCTCCATCCTCAGTTGTATGTGTGTTCTAATGACAAGGAGGCTTGCATTTCTAATGTTTTATGCTACCGGGAGGGTGGTAGCAATAGAATCTAGAATTTGATATTTCATAGGGATTTTCATGAAAGGGAATTAGGGGCTGCCTTCTCTTTCCTTGAGTTCATTCAATCTCGGATCCCTAGGGGTGGTGGGAATGACACTTCTCATTGGTGTCTCAAAGGGAATGGTATGTTTGATACTCGGTCCTATTACAATATCATTAGGGGTGCAGCTGCTTCCAATTTTCCGTAGAAGGGTGTTTGGAAAGCTAAGATCTCTACGAGGGTGGCATTTTTTGTGCGGACAGCGGTTTATGGGCAAATCCTTACATTGGATAATCTTATGCTTAGGGAGCGCATTTTGGTGAATAGGTGTTGTATGTGCCATCGGAATGAGGAAACTGTAGATCATCTTCTCCTCCATTGTCCGGTAGCTCACTCTCTGTGGGTTTATATGTTTCAAATCTTTAGGATACAATGGGTCATGCCAGGCTCTATGGAAAGCTTGGTGTATTGTTGGAGTTTTTGGCTGGGAAAATTTAATTCAGACATATGGAATATGATTCCTGGCTGTTTGATGTGGATTGTTTGGACGGAAAGAAATCGGCGCTCTTTTGAGGATACTGAGAAATCCTTGGTTCAATTACAAGCTCTTTGCTAGAAGACTTTATTTGATTGGTCTAGGTGTTGGGGCTTCTCAGAATGCTCCACTACATTAGAGTTTATTTCTTCTCTTAGTATTGCTCTTTAAGTTTTTTCTTGTTCTTTGTTGCTATTTGTTTGTTTGTTGTTTTTCCTTGTGTTCACCATCATGAACACCTTGTATTGGCTTTCATCTGTTTTTTAGTTTGTTTTTATAATATTCTTATTACCTATCAAAAAAAAATTCACAGCTGGTTGGCATGTTATTCGCTGGGAATCATGCTTTCTTGCAATCCCATGAGTGTTACCCAGATTTGATATCCTTTCTAGATTGCCTGTGTCTTTGTTAATTTTCTTCTTTTCTTTCCTGTTTGAATGCTCTTTAGCATATCGCCTGCATACTTTAGACACTTTTTTTTTATCATCAACAAAATTTTCTTTGCTCTCTCTCTCACTCTCACGTCTCAGGCAGCTCTATTCCATCTCCCCCCCCCCCCCCTAAATTTTCAATCATGTAGTCTTTTAGGCTTTAGCTTTTGATAGTTCTCCTTCTTTTCTTTTTTTTATACAAGTTCATTGTAAAAACCTATTGTTAGATTAATTATTTATAGAAGCTTGTTGTAGAACCTATTGTTAGATTATTAATTTATATTAACTGGTTGTAGAACTTATTGTTAAATTATTTATTTACAAAAGCTTGTTGCAAAACCTATAATTAGATTAATTAATAGAGCCTAACTGAGTAAAGCCTATGTTCAAATCAATTAATAGACCTAATTTCTACATGCAACATAGGTCAGACCATTAGAGACAATTATAATAGTTCAATACATTAGATAAATAAAATTTAAAATCTATATGTATAGCAACTATATTTAGAATTGGCATCTATCTTCAATTGGGCTAGCACCTTTTTGGTGCCTCACTCCTTGGGCCATACAAGGCCTTGGCACCTTAAGGTCACCGGTCACCTTTAACCTTAAACCTTCGATTATCTTGAGCATATCCATATAAGGTATTAATCCTTTGCTGTAGAAAAAAAATCATTCTTCTTGTTGACAACAACTTGTAGATAAGACATGTGAAACTCCTGTTGCTATTATGATGTTCAACCCAAAAGATCTACGTTAACAAAATTCTAGACTTGGCTATGTTAAATACCTTTTATTGGCAAGTTACACAGGCACTCAATGAATCTTGAACCCCACAACTTCACCCTTTACGTTGCTCTCACAAGGAAGGAGTATCATTTGAGCAAAGCTCATTACTGTGGCAATGTTTTTTCTTTTTGATAGGTAATCAAAGAACTGTTATTAATGAGAAAAAATGAAAAGTACAAGTTGTTCATGATGATGAACAAGAAGAAACAAACAGCAAAACAAAAAATAAGGAAACTAGAAAGATAATCTAAGGGAAAACATAAACTCTGAAAGAGACGAAGAATTAGTAAAGCCCCAACAACGAGCCCACTCAAAAAGACTGCACTGGCATAAAACCTTTAACTCACATCCAACGTCTTCTCCATGTTCTCAAAGGAGCGACGATTTCGTTCCAACCAAACAATCCATATTAAGCACCCTGGAATCAAATTCCAAATATTCAAGTTATGCTTCCCAAGCCACTGATGCCAACAAGATAACAATCCTGCCACCGATCTTGGCATAACCCAATGAATACCAAAAGCCTGAAACATGAAGGACCATAAGGTATGTGTAACAAGATAATGAAGCAGAAGATGGTCTACCGACTCCCCATCACCACAACACATACAACACCGATTTACCAAAGGGCGACCACTAAGCATGAGATTATCCAAAGTGAGAATCAGATCATGAGCAGCTATCCACAAGAAGAAGGCCACTTGCTTAGGAATCCTTGGTTTCCACACACCCTAACAAGGAAACAAAAAATTCGAAGTACCCTGAATTGCTTGGTAATAAGATCGGGTATCAAACTTACCATCCCCTTTGAGTCGCCAACAAAGAGTATCCCTCCTTTCCCCTCGAGGAATACGAGGATGGATAAGCTGAAATAGAGAGGAAGATGCAGCTAGCTCCCAATCTTCAAAAGCTCTATAAAACCTCAAGTCCCATTCTGAAAGTACCTCCTTCTGGAGTCCACAAAACCTCAAAGATGCATGCACCCTTAGCAGCTGAAAACCCATAGAGCTCAGGATAAAGATCTTTTAGGATATTATCCCCAATCCACCTATCATGCCAGAAGCAGATACGGGTGCCTACACCCACTACAAAAGACAGATGCTTAGAGAAACTCTCTCACCCTTCATGAATGCTTCTCCAAAGACCGCATCCATGAGTCCTCCTACACACTTTTGTACACCACCCCCCTTGACTCTCACCATATTTTGTGGAGATAACTCTCTGTCAAAGATGGGTAACTTCATGCCCAAAACACCACAACCATTTCCCTAATAAAGTTTGATTAAACGACGCCACACTTCTTATCCCCAAACCACCCAATTTAATCGGTAAACACACCCTTTCCCAAGCCACCAAAGGATATTTGAAACTCCCCTCAGAAGACCCCCAAAGAAAATTCCTCTGAATATGTTCCATTCTAGCAGCCATAGCTTTAGGAATAGTGAAGAGAGATAGAAAGTACGTTGGAAGACTTGAAAGAGTACTCCTTAGTAATGTGAGCCTACCACCCTTAGATAAATAGAGACACTTCCACCCTGAAAGTTTCTTTTCCGTCTTCTCCAAAATAGGATTCCAAATCGAACCTGTCTTAAAAGAAGCTCACAACGGCATTCCCAAATATTTCATAGGCAAACTCCCCGCTCTACATTGAAGAATACCAGTCAATTCAATTAGATTATTCACCTCCCCAATAGGGACAATCTCACTTTTCCCAACTTTAACCTTCAAACCCGTAAATGCCTGAAAACAAGACATCGTCAACCTTATGGACAGCAACTGATCCCTAGAGGCATCACAAAATAAGATATTGTCGTCCGCAAACAACAAATGAGAAATCCGCACGCTAACAGAATTCACTGCTCCCACATGAAAATCCCAAATAAGGTTAGTCTCCTCTGTCTTCTTCAAAATTCTGCTTAAAACCTCCATGATCAAGAGAAACAAAAGAGGGGATAGTGGGTTTCCTTGTCTCAACCCACGAGAACTTCCAAAGAAACCTTCAGGGGATCCATTTACCAGGACTAAAAAACGGACAGAAGTAACACAAGACTTAATCCACCCCTCCATTTCAACCCAAAACCCATCCGATCCAACAGATAAAACAAGGCCTCCCAATTGACATGGTCATATGCTTTTTCAATATCAAACTTGCAAACCACCCCCGGTAACCAACTCTTCAGCCTACTATCCAGGCACTCGTTTGCAATGAGCACTGAATCCAAAATCTTCCTTCCACCAAGAAAAGAATTCTAAGTCTCAAAGATGAGATTATCCAAAACTGCCCTTAACCTGTTCGCCAACACCTTGGACAACAACTTGTACACACTGCCCACCAAACTGATAGGGCGGAAGTCCTTAATGTTAACAGTATTACACTTCTTAGGGATTAAAGTGAGAAACGAAGCATTCAAGGACCGTTCAAACACAGAATGCCGATGAAAATAAACAAAAAAATACATGACATCCTTTTCCACAACACTCCAACAATTATGAAAGAAAGCCATGGTAAAACCATCAAGACCAGGGGCTTTATCGCCCTCCATCTCCCTTAAGACCTGGATAACTTCCTCCTTCGTGAACTCCTTCTCTAAGGACAACCTCTCCTCCTCTACAATACAAGCAAAATCTAAACCATCCATAGTTAGGGGCCCCAATTCAATTTCCTTATACAGCCCCTGATAGAAGAGAACTAACTGAGAGCGCACCTCTGTCTCATCCTCATAAAGAACACCATCCACCTCAATCCTCTTAATTTGATTAACACTTCTATGAGAGTTTGCTAATCTATGAAAGAAACGAGTATTATTATCTCCCTCCACATACAAAGCCCGAGATTTTTGTCTCCAGGAAATTTCCTCAAGGGAAGCTAATTGATCTATATCTCCTTTGAGTTGAATACGACGGAGTTAATCCTTATCCGAAAGCCCCATCAACTCCTCTCTCGCATCTAAACCCATCAATTCAGTCAACAAATTTTTCTTCCTAAGAGCCAAGTCACCAAACTCCTCCCTATTCCATTTTTTTAAGTCAACTTTCAAAGCCCTCAGTTTTTTAGCCAAAATAAACCCTGGTGAACCCACAAAACTATACCCATTCCACCAATGCTAAACTCTATCAACAAAACCCTCAGCTTTCAATCACGTATTTTCAAATTTAAAGGCACTCCGTATGGTGCTCATTTGGTTTGAGGCTGTGTCTGGTCTGAAAGTCAATTGGGGTAAGTCTGAGCTAGTGGCTGTGGGGGCTGTTCTCAACATGGAGCTTTTGGTGGCTGTCTTAGGCTGCAATCAAGGGTCTCTCCCAATGAAATATTTGGGTCTTCCTTTGGGGGCAAAATTTAAAGACAAGGCTATTTGGAATCCAATTCTTGAGAAGATGGAAAGAAAATTAGCAGGCTGGAAAAAATTATACTTATCCAAGGGAGGTAGAGTCACTTTAATTAAAAGCACTCTTTCCAACCTTCCTACGTATTTTCTCTCTTTATTCCCTATTCCTGCCTCGGTGGCCAATCGTATTGCTAGACTTCAGCAGGACTTTCTGTGGGGAGGCCTAGGAGATGAGCCCAAATTTCATCTGGTTGATTGGTCTTCGGTATGTTCCCCGCTTTCTTCTGGAGGTTTAGGGATCAGGAACCTGAGAACTTTCAACATTTCTCTTTTAGGGAAATGGCTCTGGAGATTTGGGCAAGAAAGGGATGCTCTTTGGCGTCAAGTGATAGAGGTTAAGTATGGTTGTGATTGGGGTGGTTGGTGTTCTAGCTCTTCCTCTGGTCCTTATGGGGTCAGCTTGTGGAAAAATATTAGAAGGGGGTGGCACTCCTTTTCTCGGTTCATTATGTATGATATTGGAGATGGTTCAAAAGTCCTGTTTTGGCTAGATTGTTGGTGTGGGTCTTCTTCCCTCGCTACCCGCTATCCTGAATTATATAGGATTAGCTGTAGCAAAAAGGCAAGCGTGGCAGAGCTTATGAGGTTTTCCAATGGAGTCCTCCATTGGGAGATCCAGTTTTGTAGGGAGGTGCACAATCGTGAATTGGAAGCTTTCTGGAGCTTCATCAATTCCATTTATAGCACTCCTGTAAGGGGATTCGAAGAGGATAAGAGATATTGGCTACCTTGTAAGAGGAAGGGGTTCACGGTTGGTGCATACTACCATCTCCTTATTGGGCATAGTGAGCAATCTTTCCCTTGGAAAAGCATTTGGAAGCAGAAGATCCCCTCTATAGTAGCTTTCTTTGTCTGGACCGCAGCCTTAGGGAAATGTTTGACTATTGACAATCTAAGGAAAAGAAAGGTCTGCATTTTGGATTGGTGTTATATGTGCAAGTGTAATAGTGAAAGTGTTAACCATCTTTTTCTTCATTGCCCGGTTGCTTCGGAGTTATGGGATATGGTTTTTGGTTTATTTGGAGTTAATTGGGTCATGCCTTTGTCTGTAGTTGGTCTCTTTGCCTGCTGGCAAGGTCACTTTGGTCACCTCCGCAATGGTGTTATTTGGAAGATTGTTCCTTCTTGTTTGATGTGGTGTATCTGGAGAGAGAGGAATAATAGATGCTTTGAAGACTCTGAGCGTGCTATGCCCGACCTCAAGCTTCTTTTTTTCAGAACCTTACTTGACTGGTTCTCTATGTGGAGAAACCATCCTTTTTCTATTTTAGATTTACTTGATTTTTGTAATTTTCGTTCTTGACTGTTCTCCCTTGTATACTCCATGTGTGCTTGGGTGTCTTTTTCTAATCAATGAATTCGTATTACTTATCAAAAAAAAAAAAAAGGCACTCCGACCACGTCGAATAGCACCAGCTTCCAACAAAAGCGGGCAATGGTCTGAAATAACACGAGGAAGCACCCTTTGGGATACATTCTCAAAATATTCCTCCCAATCTAGAGAAACCAAAGCCTTGTCAATTCTTGACATAGAGGGAAGACCAGAGTCTCTAAACCAAGAGAAGGAAGCACCCTCTAAAGGTAGATCAACTAAAGAATTACTCTCTATAAAGTCCGAGAAAGCAAACATAGAAGGACTAAACGACTCACGGCCAAGCCTTTCACTTGGGTACCTAATGATATTGAAATCACCAACTAAGCACCATGCCATGGGCCATCTGGCACGCACCTGAGACAACTCCTCCCACAAAGCAGCCCGCTGTCCATCATCATTGGGGCCATACACACCTGTACAAGCCCAAACAAAGTCATCCACTACTCCTCTCAATAAGACACTGACAGAAAATTGTCTAGCAATAATATCCAATTTTTCAAAAACCATCTTATCCCAAATCAACAAGACCCCTCCCGAAGTCTGCACCGCGTCCAAAACGGCCCAATCAATGAAAGGACTACCCCATAAACTCCAAACAAAAGCAACATCAGTAGAAGATACTTTCGTTTCTTGAAAACAAACAATATTGCACTTCCAATCTTTTAGAAGATTCTTACAAACCTCTCTCTTCCGGGAATTGTTAAACCCCCTTACATTCCCAAAAAGTAGTCGTAGAGTCATTTACAACTACCAACAACCCCTACAGCAGTCAAAGAAAATATGCTCCTACTCCTAGAAGAAACACCCTCGTAATTAACATTAGAGATAAGCCCCTTAAGCTCCCTAAGCCCTCATGACCCTGGATTAGCCAGTCGCTTGGGCACCCCCACATCAATCACCTTGAGACACTCTTGTTCCAAAAGGAACTCAGGTGACGAAGTCAGGACCAGTTCATCCCCTGAGTTCCTTCTATAGAGGACACCCAGTTCATCAATTTAACCAAGATGAGAAAAGTTTTAAAAAGAGGAAAAAATTTCAAACTATTATGGTCAAATTTCAACTCAACAAATATAGAAATTTTAGAGAATAAGAAAAACAAAAGTTATGAGCTTGTTAAACAAAGAGTCAAGCAAGGTCAACTAAAATTTATAATACGAATATGTTCTCTTCAATATACAGCCAAGTGGCTGAAAAAAATAGTTCAATAATATTTCACTAAAAAGAAGAGCCCAATGGAACAACACAATACCCTGGAAATAAGCGAGCAGCAGTGCGATATACCGACATTGCTTGATCACCCTCTTCTCGAGCAGCATATGCATTTCCATAACCTATCCAAGCAGGCGGAAATGTTCCATCTAAATTTGTAGCCTTGCTGTGGATTACACCAAAGCCAATGAGAATTTTTTTTTCCTTTTATCAGTAAAAAATAAAGCCAATAAGATTTCAGTTTGATTCACAATAATGTAAAGTTAATCGAATTAGTTAAGAGACATGACTACAAGAAAGATTTATATAATGACTTAAGAGCAAGAAACAAAGCACTCATCGCTTCCTTCTTTTTATTTTTTTATTTTTTTAGGAGAATACAATGGACACTCACCAGACAACAAAGAATTAAGCAAAATACAATCTGTCTAGATATGCCAGAATATCTAATTCTGATTCAGCAGCAGAAGAATATACATGCTGTCAGTGCCATTCAAAGAAAGTAAGAAACCCCAACAACTGAGATTTGAGTTGAATAATCGAGCGTTCATGTCCATCAAAATTTTGCAGGTTCCTTTCCCTCCAAATAGTCCACATCAGACACACAGGAATAGCCCCCAAATACTAGTATGTCTTCTAAGAACACAGTCCATTCCAACTAATGGTTAAATCTGGAACCCTCCTAAGCATCCCCCAACTAATTCCCATGAGTGTCAGAATTGAAAGCCCATAACTCACCCGTAACAGCACAATGCAAAAATAGGTGATCTATATCCTCCGCATCAGATTCACACATAATACATCAGTTGCGAATCACCATACTCCTGAGATTATCTGTAGCTAAAATCTTCCCTTTCTCAGTGGACCAAACGAAGAAACCAACACTAGGAGGTACTCTAACCCACCATACCTCTTTCCAAGCGGAGGAAAAAAAACAATCCCCTCCACTCAAAATTATGCAGTAGGAATACTCAGAAAAACCTTGAGATTTAGATGGAGTCCAAACCAACCTGTCTTCCTGTAAAAGACTTACCTTGGCAGAATACATTTCTGGCAAGAAGGAATCCCTAGATTCTAGCTCCCAATCACAAAGAGGCCGAATGCAGGTGGGATTCCATTGGGGCCACCCATTGGACAAACCCACCATACCTCTTTCCAAGGGGAGGAAAAAAAAACAATCCCCTCCACTCAAAATTATGCAGTAGGAATACTCAGAAAAACCTTGAGATTTAGATGGAGTCCAAACCAACCTGTCTTCCTGTAAAAGACTTACCTTGGCAGAATACATTTCTGGCAAGAAGGAATCCCTAGATTCTAGCTCCCAATCACAAAGAGGCCGAATGCAGGTGGGATTCCATTGGGGCCACCCATTGGACAAACCCAAATAACCTGCAACAGTGTCATCTCTATTCTTGGCAGTTGCAAAAAGTTCCAGGAATCTTATCTTTAAAAGACCCATCTCCCCACCATTTTTTTTTTTTTGATAGGTAATAAAACTTTTATTCAAAAATGCTGAGCATCATGTTCACAATGGTGAACATTCTGATCAAGAAAAAATACAGCAGGTTCAAAAATTTAATCTAATAGAGTGTAAGAATTCAAAAATGGAAATACAATTCGTAAAACCCCCAAACACGCACCCACTGAAACAAAGTACCGAAGAGAAGAGCTTTTAAAAGATCTAAGGTTATCTCACTGTCTTCAAAGATGCGAATATTACATTCCGTCCAAACAGCCACATTAAACATGCTAGTCTTCCCTTAGCTTAGTTTCCTGATTGCTTCTTTTGTTGTGTTTTTTGTTCTTTTTTCCAGTTGTTCATCATCATGAACAACTTGTACTCTTTCTAATTTTTCTTTAATAATAGTTTTCTGTTTACCTATCAAAAAAAAAAACATGCTGGGACCATCTCCCCACCATCTATCCAACCAAAAACTAATCTCATGACCTGTCCCCACATCATAAGCTATGCTCTTAGAAAAATCAGACCACCCTTTGCTTATATATCCCCACAAGCTAACCCCATAATTGCCTCCCACCTTTTCTGTACACCTGCCCCCCCTTAGCAATGCCATATTTAATCCCAATCACTTCCCACCAAAGAGAGCCAGTTTCTATCCCGAATCGTCACAACCATTTACTTAATAAGACCTGGTTGAACACCATCAGTTTTTTTATGCCCAAACCACCCAAATGAATGGGTTGGCAAATAACCTCCCAATTAACCAAGTGGAATTTATATTCATTCCCCAAACCACCCCAAAGGAAGTTCCTTTGAATTTTTTCCCTTTCTATTTGCAACCAAACAAGGAAGTGGGAAAAGAGACATAAAATAAGTAGGGAAACTAGAGAGCATACTTTTAATTAGAGTGAGCCTACCACTCTAATTTTTCAACTTGCAAGCATTTTTCAATCCTTTCCAAAATTCCATCCCAAATAGCCTTACATATGAAATGAGCTTCTAATAGTAAACCTAAATATTCAGTGGTATGGCAGAAATTTTACACCCCAAATTTTGAGCTAACTCTTCCCAAAGCATTTGGTGCTTCTGTAATAATTTCAAAAAGATGATCACCTATAATGTGAGAAGAAAAATAAAAAGAGCAGACACCAGATCACATTTGGGCAGGACCAAGCCCCAAACTTGGGGCAGCCAAGAGAATCCGACCTATAAATAATATCCATTAATAGATGTCTGAAAATTTTTTGAGCTCAAACACATTGTAAAAATAAATAAATCCATATATGTTTGGAGAAAAATAACAAACACAAACCTACTTAAAAGCAAGGAAGCACAGACACTGACATGATACTAGACACAAGGACACGGAAGTTCTCAAGATACGGCGGGGACATGGCAATTAAATAATTTTATATATTTTAGGGCAAAATTTATTACTAATTTAGTATGAATCAAAAATTTTTTGGTAGTAATTTTATCTAAAAATAATTCAACTTCAAAAATAAATAAATAAATACAACTAAATGACAACTTTTAACTAACATATTTTATTTTTAGTAGTAAATTGACCATAAAGTACTAATAAATAATAATTTTTAACAATTAATAAAAGAATGATTAAAAGTAAAAATTTTAATCAGATCACAATTTATTGGCAAGTAACAATCTTAAATACTTAACCAAAACTCTTATACTTTATAATAATTTTAAAAAGTATATTAAAACCCCTTGTCTTCATAGATATGAGATAATACTCAGTATTTAGCAAAAAGAGAGTACTCAGTAGAACACTATAGAAAAAAAAAATTCAAAAGCATTAGAGAACAGAACAGGGGCAGGTAGGCAATAGAGTTTAGATAAACAATGAATTGGGTTTACTGAGGAGCAATCAGCAACAGAGCTTGGAGAAATCAAAAGGGTCGCTGATCCGATGCTAACAATGACCAATGGCAATATTGGGTCGCTGATCTGACATTGACAAAGCAAAGATGGTCAACAGCGCAATGCAGAGAACGAAAGAGAGAGAACTGAGTGTGAGTGAGAAAGAGAGAAATTTGTTTGAAGCCTTTGTTCTACTAATCAACAATGGTTATCGTGGTAGGGAAGTAAACACAGATTTTTTTTTTTCTTTTTTAATTTTGTTGTCAATCGTGTTGAGTGCATCACAACCATGTCGATGCCATGTCCCACTTAAAAAAAAAAAAAAAATTTTGAAAGGACACTCTACAGACACACAGCCATTTTTGCCATGACTGTACTTCCTAGCTTAAAAGACCACAGAGATTTTAAAAACAAAAAGCCCATGAATGAGCCCTGCTTCAAATAGAACTTCTTCTACAAAGAATGGGTAGTGGGTGAGGTCATGGATTCAAAATTCATTGGGTGCCTGTCTCACTTAGCAATTTATTAATAATAAAAAATAATGTGACAAATGATTGAAGTCATGAAGTTAAACCAACCATGATCAAGCGATTTGACTAGGCAAAAAACAAGACCATTAACATAGGATTTGAAGCATTATTACAGAAGTATCAACAAACCAACACCCTTTTTTTTATAAGTTACATATGCACTCAATGGATCTTGAACTTAAGACCTCACCCTCCACCTAAGACTTATAAGAGGAAGTGCCAATTGAGTTAGGGCTCATTGGGCACAAATCAACACCAATATTGCAACTGAAAATCTGTTATAGCCTACTTGCTAGGGCAGAGAACATAAAAAATCTACAAACCAAAAGGTAATAAACTAAGAATATCAAGCTTTACACTTATGTTCCAATTCATAGACAAAAAAAAACCAACAAATTATAGTTGAAACACTTAGCAGAGGTAAGGCAGCTCAAAAGTATGATAATTTTAATTGGGATTCTATTAATAACATCTGAGGTATACCTGAAATAACGGTGTGATTGATCGTATTTCTTGATACAATAGTAGTAGCAGCCAACAGCAAACCATGATAAAGCCCTAAAAAGAGAAAAATTATGATTAGTAATCAACTTAAAGCACTAGAGGCCATATAATTACAAGGAAAATCTAGAATCTATATACCAATAGCAACAAAGTTGAAAACACAAGATTGTATGCATCTATTTTCTTTTCCTTAATTTGAGGGAAAGGGGCAATGGGAGGGGGAAAGTTGGAAAGATATATCCAAAACTATTTGTCAGCTCTTTATTATACATTACCATTCTACCTGGACAGCCCTAACCTTGATGGTAAGCAAAACATCTCATGATGAGTTGTAGTTGATGACTAAATCAGAAATTTGAATTTTAAAAAAATAAAATAAAATAAAATTCAAAACATACCAACAAGGTAAAAAACAATAAGAACAATTGAATAATGAAAGTCCCTCTTACTTTTGAGGATAGTCCTTCACTAAATTGCATGCCATAAGATAGAGCTCATTTGAATTTCCAAGCTCCATAGCAGCTGCTAAATGCACCAAGGTACTTTTCAGATGGAAAGGGTCTTTTTCAAGCAGTCTGTAACACAAATGCTAAAGGCTAAGGTCAAATAGAGACATCTTAGTAATACATTGTGGGTGTAGTTGGAAAACAGCAGTCAACTTACACGGAAGTTAGTTCAAAACATTTTTGATATTCGCCACATTGATGGTAGTATTCAGCTTTACAGGCCAAAAGATCTGTGTTTGTTTTTAGAGTTTGTGTGATGGATGAATCAGAAGAGTCACTAATACAACTTTCTTTTTCAAGTTCTCTGAATTTGGCTTCTACAACACTTTCTTTGTCATACTAGGTAACAAAAGAAATAGAACCAATGAGTAAACAAGCACAAGAAATCAATGGAATTTAGTTTAGGTCTGACATATTTTGCATTTGGTTTATTAACTTAAATTTACCTTCTTCGTTAAACACGAGTAAAATGATGCGAGCCATCCATCTTCGGGACCAAATTGCAGTGATGAGAGTAGATTTGCTTCTGAAATTCAGCAGCAACTTGAAAAGTTAAAATGAAAAAGAAAAACTGAGTCAAAGAAAAACATAGTGGCACTCACCTTCATCGCAGGTTAGCATGTGCTTTTCAATAAGACACTCTAAAGCCTGACCATGAGAACAGCATCAACACAGACAAGAGTATAATAATAATAACAACAACAACAACAACAACAACAACAATAATAATAATAATAAAGATAAAGATGTATGTACCTCGTAACATAAAGGATCAGCTTTGACAGCAGCTATGTACCTTTTTTTTTTTTTTTTAAATCAGAAATTATAATAATTATAAATAAATAAAGCAAATAATTGGAGGAAAATAAAACTAACCAGAGACGAGCCTGGGCACGGTTTTCGAGAGCTTCATATGCCTTAGCGCGAAGAAAGCAAATAGCGGAAGATATCTGTTGATGGAGGATGGAGAGGAGAGATAAGAATTTTTGTTTTTTTTATTTTTTATTAATAAATAAAAATATAATTAGAAGAAAGAGTAAATAAAGAAAAAGAAAAACATTGATTTCAGCAGCGGCAGCGTCTTTATCCAAGTAGATGAGAGAGTTATTGGTGTGGTGGTGAGGGAGGTTGAGCATAGAGAGGCATTGGTCCCAGTCGTTGAGTTCCTCCAGACATTTAGCAGCGAGGTATCGAAAGCGGAGATCGGTGAGGACGATCTTTGAGGCGTTGAGGAGATGGAAGGCGCGCCGGAAGTGGCGGCCAAGGAATAGAGCTTGGGCCTGCATGTAGATGTCAGCAGGGTCATTGGTCAAGGCGGCCACTTTGTCTGCGAAGAATATGGCGGAGGAGTAGAGGTGCTTGCTCACGCAGTCCCGTACTACTCCCCTAAGCTTCTCTATTTCTTCCTCTCTCATTTCCCTTTCCACCCTAGGGTTTTCCTAATCCTCTCTGTGTCTGTGTCTGTGTCTGTGACTGCCTTTTTTTTCTTTTTTTTACTTTTAGGTTTTAATTTTAAAGGGAAATCAGAAATGGGCGGGAGGGTTTAGGTACGTGACACACCATCTAAACCGATTCCAAACAACCCTTTAACACTTTTCGGTGCTTAAAGACCGACAACTATGGGATAAAAATAAAAATAGAAAACATGTTTGCTATGAGTGTTTATTTAAGAGTGTTTGAATCACGATTCTCTAAAGTGTTTAAACATTATATTTATAGACAACAAAAAATTCTGTATTTAAAGAACTCATCTATACTAGTTTTTAATTTTCAAGTAATATTGTCTAATGACAATTTTGTAAATAAACTATGAGACCCACCTGAAAAGACCAAACGTAACAGCCTCCTTTCTCTCTCTTCTCTCTTCAATCTGTGAAATCTTCACATTCCTCTCTCTCCCTCTCATTGGCTTATTTTTTCTCTTTCTCTCACCTGCTTCGCTTTCTCTCTTTCAAATAGACACAAACTCAGCTCTCTCTCTCTCTTCACTTAAGGCTCATTTGGAGGGAGAGAGGAAGGAGGGGGAGTGGAGGGAAGTAAAGTAAAGTTGACTGAAAATATGTTAATTTTGAGTCAAATCTACTTTACTCTACTCTACTCTTCCACCCTCTCCCTTAATCCAGCCCGACCATTAGATCTTTTCTCATTCAGTTCCCACTCTCTCTCGTTGTTCCTTGGTGCATCGCCGGTGGTTTTAACCATTGGTCTCAGCCTTATCTCTCTCTCTCCTCTTGTCTCTTCATGATTGCCAACACTGTCGATGATGTCAAAGCCAAGATCTCCCTATCCTTCTTTTTCTTCTCTGTCTTTTTGGTATGGGTTGGTGAATTTGATTTTATGGTATGGATTTGATTTGATTTGATTCCATGGTGGATTTGATTTTGTGGCATGAGTTTGACCTGATTTCTTGGGCAAAATTTGCCAAATAGTAGCTTTTTAGGAAAAAAAAAAACTTGCTACATAGCATGTGGATGAAACATTTTAGTAAGTTGGATTGTTTTTGGAACTCAAGTTCCAACCCATTTCCTCTTGGATGAAGTCTGACATTGACCAAAAAAAAAAAGAAAAAAAAAGGTGGAACTCGAGTCTAAGAAACTCAAGTTCCATTTGTACAGAACTCGAGTTTCCTAAACTCGAGTTCAGTGTGAAAAATCTTGGAACTCGAGTTTCAGAGACTCGAGTTCAGTATGGATTTGATTTGATTCCATGGTGGATTTGATTTTGTGGCATGAGTTTGACTTGATTTCTTGGGCAAAATTTTCCACTTTTTTTTTCTTTTTTTTTTTAAGTCTAATTAACTAAAATGTTTCCTCCATATGCTTTTTTGCTAATATTTTTCCGAAAAGATGCTTTTCTGTAAATTTTGCCCGATTTCTTGTGTTGATTTTTTTTTTTTTTTTTTCTGATAAGCTAGAGAGGGTGGATTTATAATATCTTGGGTGGATTTGATTTTGTGGATGGTTGGTTTGGGTATTTGAACAACCCCTTTGCTAGGATTTCTATGTAAAATTTGTGGGTCTTTAAAGGATTCCACAAAAGAGGGGAGATAGGTAGAAAAAAGAGAGATAAAGAAGAGTAGAGAAAGACTACATAGTTAATAGTAATAAGTGGGAATTTCTTTTTCATGAAATAAAATAATAGTAAAGGTACTGTACATACTCACTTAAAAAAAAAAAAAAAAAAAACATACACATACCAAACATACAATTAAAATTTTTTCACATTTTAAGATACGTTATTTAAAACATAGTACTAAACACATTTTTTTGCATTACGAGTACTTTAAATACGTGTTTTCACAACACTTTTTAAACCATAGTTTTCACATCATTTTGAGTAACAATACTTGAAACTGCTATTTCACTTCAAAATGCAGAGTTTTTAAAATACAATTTCACCATTTCAAAATTAGAACTAAAATCTTGTTTACTTGGATGTGATCCATGTAGCTAATGTCATATTTAAGCAACCACCTAATAAATCGAAATTTAACTCTAGTTAAAATAAAATCTAACCGGTTTACCTCCCAAAACTCAAGGTAAATTTCAAATTTCAAAATAAAGTTTCAAACCCATTATTTTAGCTCATCAAAGTTCTCTCTCTCTCTCTCTCTCTCTCTCTCTCTCCTAAAACAAAAACTTTCATTCTCTCTCTTAAATTGAAATCCAAGAATTCTAAATACTGTGTGGATGCCCTGCTTCATTTCCTCGAAAGGAAATCTCCTCGAAGAGAGAATCACTTTATTTCTAGATGCCATCACACATTGGATCCTTGGCAACGTGACTCTTGTGTGATTGTGTATCTAGAGTGGGGTGTGTGTATATGTGAGTCCCTTTTTCTTATTTTTATTTTAGGAGTCACCACCAATCATTAGTTTTGTATTAGGTATGATTGGTCACTTAGATGTCAAATTCGTTTTAGATTACCTAATTAACTACCAAATTTTAAGGGTTCATTAATTAAGGTAAACCAAAAGTCTTTAAACCAAAGATCTGAGACTCAAAAGTTTGGTTACATATGGATAAGGTGTTAAGCACCCCACAATGCCTATCTAAAGATAGTACCTCATTTTAATTAAATCTCAACATTAACTTTTTACAAAGAAATGGAATACTTGGCATTTTGATATTTTTATAAGCGGTTTTTTCAAACAATATACATATAAATACATGTGAGTAAATATTTACGTATAGTATTCATGTGAAAAATAACTCCATCAATATATACAAACAAGGCATGTAAAAGATACGAAAGCTCGAAAATGTGTTAAAACACAAGAGCAGTTTAGACCCCCAAATCAAAAACTACGGCTCGATAAATTTTACTCTAACTTATACTAAGTGTGGAATAGAGTAAATGCAAGCGAATAAACAATATAACTACTCTAAGCCATAATCATTAAAACACAGCAATAAAATGAAAGCTAAAAGAGTAAGGAAGAAGAATGCAAACACAAGATAACACGCCGATGTGTTATCAAAGAGGAAACCGAAGTACTCGGCGTAAAACTTCTTCGCCGCCCTCCAAGCGGTAAATCGATCCACTAGACAATCAGTTGTGATACACGAATAGCAAGAGACCCTCCAAGCCTAATCTACCCAATGCACCTAAGCTCCTACTCTAACAAGGCTTCTCGAAACCGTATCTTGTCTAGCTCTTTGGATCCCGCAATACGCCCGATTGCATCTACCAAAGTTTGACCTTTTCCAATGCTTCCCAACAGCACCAAAACCTCACTTGACACTCTAAATGGGTGTGGTAAGTATTTGAGCTATCAACCTCTCAAGGGTATGGAAATGGAGAGATAGGAGTTGAGGAAAATCCATAATGAATTGTGTAGAGAATTGTGGGTATAACAATCTCTAACTCTTAAGGTTTATGACTAAGGTTTTCTCTCAGAAGCACTTCTCAACATATATGGGTAATGGGGGTATATATAGTATGAGTACAAAAAGTGTGTATCAAATATGATAGTTCAGCAAAATAGAATGTTTCGCAGGTTTCTCGCGGGAAGGCCTTACCTGCGAGACACTCGCAAAAACCAACTGTCTCCATCCTGTCCTGACTCTTCGCATTCCAGTCATGTGCTAGGCACATGCATCACTTCGCGAGAAGCTTACTCGCAAGCTACCCACGAAAACAACTTTAGTCTTTAATTGCCTTGAGTCTTCGCACTTTCTCTCTATCACACGCAATCTTTACAAATAAATCACACATAAAATACAGGGTACAGAAGATTGAACAGAATTACAATCAAATTTGGCACGGAATTAAAGCCAACATAAACTAGTTGTAAATTACAACTTTACAATCTCCCATTTGGCTATTCCGTGACAAAACCCCTAAAACAGACTCTAGATTTAAACGTGAGTTTGGGAAC
The DNA here is from genome assembly GCA_023055345.1 of Quercus wislizeni. Classification (NCBI taxonomy): domain Eukaryota; kingdom Viridiplantae; phylum Streptophyta; class Magnoliopsida; order Fagales; family Fagaceae; genus Quercus; species Quercus wislizeni. The sequence goes on from JALGQJ010000006.1 coordinate 28,146,705, forward strand.
AATGGCAAAACTCACTCACACTTAATCTAAAAGCTGTGAAGCACTTGCATGTATATACCTGTAACCTGAAACACTCACTGATGAGAATCACAAAGCATTCAAGGATCCATTGCACGTTCCAGTTGGGCCTATTACTAAAGCAAGATCCAAGAAGATCAAAGAAGCACTTAATGGGCTGATTTTAACACAGGACATTCCAAGCTTGGCCCAAAGGAAGATGAAGGTGTAATAAATTTAATCTAAGCTATTGAGGGCTGATCTGCTTTGATTGGGCGTGATTTATGGCGTGGATTAATGGCTGATTGACTTTCCAGCCCCATATTAGTTAATAGTCATTTTTCCTATTTTAGAACTTATTATTTTAGACCAAATCTACCTTAATTTTAGGCTTTTATTATTTAGAACGTTTTTTAGCTATTTTCCTATTTTGGATATGCTAATTCTAAACCAAATCAACTTTTACTTAAGGTTTTATTATTTAGTACATTTTTCATATTTTCTATTTTCAGTCATGCCTTATAAGTAGCATGCACTCATTGTAATAGAGATGATCGTTGAATAAAAATCAGAAAATGTGAGACTTTGCTCTTCTTTTGGTTCTTCAAGAACTGTGAATTCATTAAGGATTATTCCTTGTGGCATTCAAACTTTACACCTCTGGTTCATGATTCCATTATAATCATTGGGTCAAGGTCTGTTACTTATACCTTTGGTTCGCGTTTCGCTTATAAACATTGGGTCATGGTTTTCTATCAAAATCTGAATTTTAGCTTTCTTGGGCAAGTATTCCAATATTTTTGTTGGGTCTCAAAGTGTGTCGATTGAGGTTCGCAACATATTCCAATATTTTTGTTGGGTCTCAAAGCATGTCTATTGAGGTTCGCATCATTTGGTATCAGAGCACAGGTTCTAAAATCAGTTTTCTATCATTTTTATCTTTTGTTTCATGTTATCATCCTATCTTGTTCCTTTGTGTTCTTTATTCTTTGTTCTTATTTTGTGATGTGCACTAGGTCAAAATCGTGCACCAAGCTCCAAAAAAAAAAAAAAAAGACTTTAGAAAAGAAATAGAAAACAAAAAAAATATATATATATATATATATATATATATATTGTTCGTAGTTTCAATTCTCTCAAATCAAAATATTATTTTCTTTTGTTCTCTTCCTTTGATTTAGTATTTCTGTCATATTTTCTTGCCATTCGTATTAGTTTAAATACTACAAGTTGAAATTCTTGATCAAGTTTATTAGTTTAAGTAGAACTGAAAATGAGAAGCTATGAGTGGAAAAAGGCAAGAGAGTGTGACACTAATATCGGGAAAAAGCCAATTTAAGAGTAAAACACGAGTGTGAGTGACATAATTTGAGTGCAAACATGTGAGAGAGTGTTGTGAAGAATTATTTCTAACATTTCTTTGTAGTTTCAAAAATATGTCTTCCAGGGACGAAACATTAAATAGGGAAGGAAGGGAGAAGTCATCCCTCATGTTGCAGGCTATGCAACAACAATTTGAGCGCATGAACGTAGTGTTTAATGATATTCGGGATCGGATGAATAGGCAAGACGCTGTTATTACTTCTTTGCATGAGGAGCATCCCTGAAGAACCCCTAATGCTAGAAAGCAAGGAAGGCGTGCGCGCGTTGATGATTCTGATGACTACCATAAGGATGAGTTTGAAGATGAAGATGATCAAACTTCATTGAACAATGAGGGCAGGTTTGTGCCAAGGGGAAAAAGGCGTGGTAGAGGTTTCCGAAGAGATCCAAGATGGCTAGATGGGATTGATAGAAACCTAGGAAACATAAAAATGAAGATACCATAGTTCCAAAGGAAAAATGATCCAGAAGTGTACTTGGAGTGGGAGAAGAAGGTGAAGTTCATCTTTGAGTGCCATAACTACTCTGAGGAGAAAAAGGTAAAATTAGTTGTGATTGATTTTACTGACTATGCTATTATATGGTGGGATCAACTTTTGATGAACAGAAAGAGAAACTATGAGAGGCCTATTGAGACGTGGGAGGAAATGAAGGCCACCATGAGGAGGCAATTTGTCCCTAGTCACTACTATAGGGACTTGTATCAGAAATTACAGAGTCTTACTCAAGGCTATAGGAGCGTGGATGACTATCACAAGGAGATGGAGATTGCCATGATTTGGGCTAATGTAGAGGAGGATAGAGAAGCTACTATGACAAGGTTTCTGAATGGGCTAAATCAAGACATTGCCAACGTGGTGGAGTTACAACACTATGTGGAGTTGGAGGACATGGTGCACATGGCAATAGAGGTGGAATGACAGCTTAAAAGGAAAGGAACTCGGTCTTTTTAAAATCCGGGCTCCTCTACTTCATGGAGGTCAAATGGGAGGAAAGACGAATGGGCTGCTTTCAAGTCTAAAACCGAACCACCAAAAAGGAGAGATGAAGCTCCCATTGTCAACAAAGGTAAAAATGAATCTCAAACTCATAATCGTGATATTAAGTGTTTTTGTTGTTTAGGAGTAGGTCATATAGCTTCACAATGCCCAAATAAGAGGACCATGATTGCACGTATTGATGGAGAAGTGGAAACTGAAAGCGAGGGAGATGATGACCAAATTTCATCACTTGAGGATGCTTGTGACGATAATGTGAAGTATCCAATGGAGGGTGAGTCACTTGTGGCTAGGCGTGCTTTAAGTGCCCAAGTCAAAGAGGATGATTTGGAACAACAAATGGAGAATATTTTTCATACTAGATGCCACATCAACAATAAGGTATGTAGTATGATCATTGATGGGGGGAGCTGTACTAATGTGACTAGCACTACTTTAGTGGAAAAATTGAATTTACCTACCTTGAAACACCCTAGACCATATAAGTTGCAATGGTTGAATGATTGTAGAGAGGTTAAGGTAAATAGGCAAGTATTGGTTTCTTTTTCAATTAGGAGGTACAAGGATGAAGTACTTTGTAATGTTGTTCCAATGC